>CM076574.1:1421493270-1421861251 GCA_034641835.2 Pinus albicaulis | reverse complement strand
ATTACCTGTGTTTTGAGATTGAAATGGGAAAAACCCACGGAGAATGATTTGAATTTCCAGCTTTTTCTCACAAAAGAGTCAGTACAAAAAGGAAACTACAAAGCACTAGTCTCTTATTGGGCCTTGCCAAAAACATCTGAACTCTCAAGGAAGGAAAAAGCATGGAATTTGAGGAAACATCTTGGTTTTTTCTATTTAGAACTGGTGGAAAGAGAGAGGCAATGATTTCTCTCTCCATCTCTTATAAAATGGAGCTAAAGGCTATTGGTTCAAGGTCGAAGGATTGTCAAAGTTTTGAATACTTATGAAATGGAGCATTATTGTTGTAGTGTGAAGGTCAAAGGTCAAAGAGGTTCATTGAGAACTTATTGATCAAGACATCACCACATTGAGAGATAGAGAGATTGGAAGGCTGAGGAGGGCTTGGTACAACTGATGGTTACAATCCTCCTTTTTATAAATCAATAGAACTGTATCTGTTTTGTCCATTCTATGCGTTGATATTTTCATTATTATTCAATTACCTATATATCATGAGATGAATGGCTTAGATGTGCATTTTTTAATGTTTATCATATATTAACTTAATTGATAGGAAATGTATGTTATGGTAGAGATTACACGGGTGCTTTGATTGATCACAGGGTCGAGATTTGGAGCTGGTGGAGGAGATCCCTGCTTCGCTACTTAGCGCTCTCCAAAAGACTTCAAGATCATTAAAGAAGTAATCTTCCATATTATTCCATCAAGTTGTTTAAGTTGATATGAACATGTATGTGCCTTCTTTGTGAACTATACAACTAATCTTACTTGTCTGCCTCGGGCACTGGAAAGCTTTGAGAGGGATATTAGAAAACCAACGACCCAAGAATTTTACCCTATAGCAACTATAAAGACCTTTAAAACAATTGTTCAAGTAGGGACAAAGGGTATGATCAAGCTCAAATTTCTATCTTATAAAACCATAAACCATTACTTAGCAATCTGTCTTATAAAACTGATTTATTAAATAATAATGTGTTGTGAATTTCTTCCACATATTATTGTTTAATTATTGGCTTGACTGATTTGTCAATCAATATCATTTTTGTGAATTTATTCCAGAGTGTTGTTGATTTATTATTTCAGTTAAATGGTCTCAATGGGATGTGTTTTGGTACTCACAAATGTGAGCTAATTGAATTTCTTCGTTGGCTTAACATTAATTAAAAGCCAGACATATTTAAATTATCATTATTTAATTATCTTTCTCTTAGTTGGGTTAGATTTTCATCTACCTAATTGAGATAGGATTTAGATTAGTTTCTTTTGCTTGCATTATAGAATAAGTTTGCATCTAGATTAAGTTCTGCATTCTTTTAAGTCCTCTTCTCAAAGAGGCAAAATATTAGTTGTGGTTTGGCTGAGCCCAAATCAGCTTAAGGGTCATTATATTTCTTGATCAACAAGAAGAATCGATTTGATATCCATGTCTATTGGTAGTTAAATATATATCATAAACCAATAGCGATAGGGAAAAGGTAACTGGACCTAATTAAACCAGTCGAAGCCACTATCATAAACGAAAAAGGAGTTGTATTAAGGTCCGGACCAGGTGGTTATCCCCCAATGTTGTAGTAGCGATTTTTGAGGCTTCAACATGGCCTTGGGACAATCTCCCATACACTGTTTCTGACAATCAAATCATACTCTTCCACCATGGCATCTACCCATGTAGGGTCCTCCACAGCTTCCTCGAAAGAGGATGACTCTATCACGATACACTTGCTCATCAGAGCCATGTATCTAGTATATCGATCAGGTGATTGTCTCTGTCTGTGCTATGATGTAGGTGCTCCTAAAATCTTCTATGCATCCTGATTCAGTCGCTCAGCTTATGTAGTGCGCTTCCTCCCTCTAATGGTTGGTGCTGCATGAGTGGTTTCTTCCACTCCATGAAGCTCCTCTTGTGGCTGATCCACATCCTGAGGCTCATCCTTAGGAACTAATAGCTCCTCATCTGCATGCAAGTGTGGCTCCCTCTCAAGCGAACACTTCATGGCTTTCTCCTCATGAAATTTGATATCTCGTTGCACAACAGTCTTCCGACTATCTGGAAAATACACACAATAATTGTGGGGTGTATCAGTGTACCCCACAAATATCCAAAGCTCTGTGGTCGGCTCCAGCTTCTTCCTGGAATCCTTTGTCACATGAATGTAAACAAGTGAGCCAAAAATCTTCAAATGAGAAATATCAGGCTTCTTACCAGAAAACGCCTCCTCAGGTGTACTCATGCCAAGCACTCTATGAGGACAATGGTTTTGCACATAAACCGCAGTATTTCATGCCTCAGACCACAAGTGTATGGGTAGGCCCTGATCATACAACATCGCCTGTGCAACACCCATGATCATTCTATTCTTTCGCTCTGTGACCCCATTCTGCTGTGGGTTATGAGGCGCTATGAGCTCTCTTCGAACTCCTTCTGCGTTGCAAAAGTCTTTGAATTCGCCAGAGATTAATTCACCACCATTGTCGTGCCTAAGAGCCTTCACCTGATTCCTTGACTCTTTCTCCACCAGTGCCTTGAACTCACAGAACTTTGAGTATGTCTCGCTCTTCTTCTGCATGAATAAGATCCAGCACTTCCAAGAAAAGTCATCAAAAAATATCACATAGTACCTATGATTTGCTGTCGAATCTACTGAGAAAGGTCCACACACATCTGTGTGAATTCTCTCAAGGATCGTCATGGCGTGCCTATCCTTCTCGTGAAAGGTGGCTTGCACAAATTTTCCAAAAGTACATCCCTTGCACTGATCTGACTGTGCAAGTGTACCTTTGGGAAGCCCGGTAGAAATTTTCTGCAAAATTTTTAAAGCACCATGGTGAAGATGGCCCAATCTCCTATGCCATAGCTCGCCCTCATCCCGGATCACCACTCCTTCTGCTTTTCCTGCCATTGTTGCATAACCATCTACCTATAACTAATAAATTTTCTTAACTTGAACCCCTATCCTCCAGGTTTCACCAGTTGCCTTACTGCGCAGGAAATCCTTTCCCTCGCTAAAGACAACATCATATCCCTTGTCTTCTAACATGGCCATCGAGATCAAATTCTTCTTCAATCCTGGAACATGCATGACATACTTCAATATGAAAGGTTTACCAGACTCCCTCTAAAAGGAAATGGTCCTGATACCAGTCGCACTGTATCTACCATCATCACCCATCTCGATGTGCACTCCAAGATCCTTCTCATCCAGATTACTGAACAAATCTTTGTCTCTGGTCATATGAAAAGACGCGCCACTATCAAGAAACCACACTGAAACCATCATACTTGAGACCAAGCATGCGATCAGTGAAAAATATAGCTCAAAATGCAAGGCTAAGGCCTCTCCAGCTGCAAATCTAGAAGCTTGCTTATTTTTCTTCTTCTGTGGACAATTAGTGGTGTAATGTCCATGTTGGTGACAATGAAAGCATTTCACCTTGGACATGTCCTGCTTCTTGCCTTTCACACCAAATTGAGAAGCATTCTTATTTCTCATCCCCTTCCTTGATTTGGCAGCCAAAGCACAATTTTCATCATCTTCATTCTTCGATGAAGTTCCATCCCTGGTACTCCGCCTTATCTCCTCCTACACAAGATTTTACCAAAGTGGCTCCCATCTTGGCAGTTTCTCCCGACCATTGACAGAGTCCTCATAGGAATACCAACTCTTCGGAAGCCCAAGGAGAGCCAAGCTCACCAAGTCCTCTTCATCTATAGTAACCCCCACACTTCCCAGCTCATCCCTGCATTGGATGAACTTCATGAGGTACTTGGGTATACTCTCACCCTTCTCCATTTTTATTTTCCTGAGCTTATCCTTGAGCGCCAACTTCCTCTGGTTGCTCTTGCTTTGGAACAAGTTTGTCAAATCTTTCCACATCAATAATGGAGAAGCTTTACCATGAAGGCTAGACACTATGTGATCCTTCACACCTTCCAATAGAATCCTTCGACATTTTGCTGTCTTCTTTTGCCATGCGTCAAGTGCAGCAGCATCGCTAGAAGCAGGTTTTGGAATTTCTGCATCTATGAACTCCTTCAACCCATTATCCTCCAGCACCACCTCCATCATGTCCTTCCATGAAATATAATTTGAGCTACCTTCAAGGGCATACTCCAATCACAATCCATTGAAAGACATCTCAACTTCAACACCAAAGAAAACACTACTGCAAATTCGAATTCCACCAGCACAAAACTCAATAGTTTCAATGCTTTGCAATTGCTCCGATGATCAATATCGCTCTGATACCATGTAGAAATTATATAACTGATATGTTATACATCTGAGATTCTCCTGATCACACACTATTTGACTCCATGCACAATACAAAATCTCTTCTACCATTGATCATTAATTGCGGAAATAAAATCAATTGCATGCACACATTAAAACCATAAAAATTCACACATATGAACACAGTAATTTATGGGAAAGCTTACAGCTAAAACCCCCCAACTATCTATATATTATATGTCATAGATATCATGTAACAATCATCATACAAAGCTCCTCACAAGCTCTCAGTACAATCTCTAATTGCTACACACTAATCAGGTCCGATCTAGAAAATCACATGCATCAATCTCTGCCACCTACTAGCTTGACTCTACTACGTAATCCCTGCTGAATATGGGCTTTGAATGAGTTTGAATCCACCTAGCTTGCACTGCACAATCCTCATTGGCATCTCCATCAATGTGTGGTGCAAACTCATGCACCAGTATAGTCACAACTGATAGTCACACTGCTCTTTCACCTACCTCTTCACTGGTCTCCACTGAAACTGTCCACGCACTGAAGTTAACTGATGTATTCTTTAGTTGATTAATGAGTTAATAATTAGTGAATTAATTATTAATTAATTCGCACCACTCTCACTAGTGTATCAATCAGTTAGACTAGATACAACTAGCTCAACTGTGTCTAACTGAGTTAAACTGAACACAACTCCACCAACTACCTCAATCAACTCCACCAAACTCTGTCACATGCGTTATAACTAAATTCTCCATGCAATAGCCCCACTTAACCCTCAGGAATAGCGTAATTCCTTCTGTCAGCTGCTGTGCCACATCTGTGCACTGAGCTGAAGTGCTCCAAGAGAATAAGATAATGTTTATAGTCCAAATATTATTAAGAGCTAATAATATTCGACATATCTATTTTTAGACTGGCAATCTAAAAACAGATTCCACCCAATATATCTAAAAATAGAAGTCCATATATTTTTCCAACTTGACCAACCATCCACAAATAGCATCCTACAACTCATAGAATATGATCGACATGTCTAAAAATAGACTTTGCGCCAAAAATAGCCTACGGGCCCACTTACTGAATGCGACTTCTTTCTACTAAGCTCATCATCTTGTTGCAATCTTAACATGAGATGGGGGGCTAAAGGATATAAGCCCTTGGGGGCTTAATAACTTATAAGGTAAAGAGACTGCTTTTAAGGCCAAAAAAAGGGGTTTTAAAGCCAAATAAGGGTTCTGATAGGTGAGATAAGGGTTTTTTAAACCAGATAAAGGGAAATATATGGTTTTAAAATGGTTTTAGGATGATTTATAGGTTAAAATGAAAGTCTTTAGAGGAAATTTGGAAATGGTTTTAAGGGTGAAAAAAATGGAATCTCATAAGAGTAAAATGGTGAAGTGAATGAATGAAGAATGGAGCCTTAAAAGAAGTTTTTCTCTTAGTAAACAACAGGTACTTGAGGACTTATAGTGAAACAACAGTGAAGATTAATTCAAAGGATAAAGAACATCACAAGACTTCAAAAAGATGATAGTTTTTCGAAGGAAACTATATCTTGAAGGCTTGAAGACAAAGTCTAGCCACCTCTTGGTATATCAAAATTTATAGGTGGCTAACAGTGGCTCCACTTGGGGAGGACAACTGGTTCTTTTTAGGTGTCTAGAACCTCAGCTATTGATCTCTGGCTTTTCAGTAAACCAATGCCTTAATCCATTGGGCAGCAAATTTCTTTCCTTTAGCTGACCTTTCCTTGATTTGATAATCTCTGCAGTAATCTGAAACAATGGAATTCTATCAAAACAACATCTATACCTAACCATTCCTAATGATCCTAACATTTTTTTCTTCTTTCAGAGTTCATTTGGACTAGAAAACTCTCTTCATAAACATTTTATTCTTTTTGAAAACAATAAACTAATATAAGTCTAAACTTATTCCTCCATGAGTTCAGATTAAGCAATTGAACTCATAATTTCACTACCTAACTACTATCTATCAGGACTAGACTTGTCTAACAGACCTTTATTCTCTAAATTCTAAAATAGGAAATTTAAAAGCAACCAAGTTAGGATTAAGCAGTCTGACTTGCTATAGATCAATGGCATAAAATCAAGCTGCACATAGTATTTATGAAAAGTAAAACAAAATTTGTGAAGGCCTATGATCTAAAAACTAAAACATCCTTCATTATTTCTTTAGCTCTATTTTGAATTTGTTTGAGCTGTGTTGTCTCTCTCATCTGGTTCAAGTTTTGAGCATATTGAAACCGGTTTGTTTTCTATATTTGGCTAAAGATTTATTATAATTAGAGCCATTCTTCTTTTGAGATTCATAGGTTTAGATATTGAATTTGTTTGAACATTTGTTTCCTCTATCCTAATCTACCTTTCTGATAAGCCAATATTATGCTATTTGGTTGATCTAATTCACTAACCTATCAGCAGTAAATTAAAAAGCTAATTAGTCATGATTAGGCTGTATGACTAACTAGAAGTGTGTTTTTAGGAGTGGCATTTGAGCTTGCACACTTTCAAATTTTGTCTCTCTTTTCTGGTATGGGGCTATACCTTTCTTGTTTTCATTCTGCCCTCTTTCCTTCTTCATTTGTTTTTGGTATTTCCATTTTTATAATTTTGAATTCAATGTTCAAACAATGATATTTACAATGGAAGGAAAAAAGCTTTGAAACTCATGACTCTTGACAAAAATAATGCTTGAGCATCCTGCCATTGACAGGACCTCCATACAAATCTTCTCCATTCAATTCTTTCAGGAAGAAATCATTGTGACCCCTCTCAGCATGAATAACATAGGGTCCTTTCCACAGGTTCTCAAACTTGCCATGTTTCCCCTTTTCTTCCCTTCCTAAATCCCATTTAAGAACTATATTTCCAACTTGGAAATTATTTTCCTTAATCCTTTTATCAAATAGTTTCTTGATATTTTCTTGGACTAGTTGTGTTCTTTCATAGACTTCTTCTCTAGACTGTTGTAAATGAATTGTTTGGTTGATTCTTCTCTGCATATCATTTTCTTCAATTTTCACTTCTTGAAGGAGTTTCATGGCTGGAAATCCTAATGATGTTGGGAAGATTGCATCCATGGCATAGACCAGCTGAAAGGGGGACATATTTATTGACTTCTTTGTAGTTAATATATTAGCCCATAAGGCATGAACCAACTTACTGTGCCATGATTTCTGATTCTTCTCCAACAGATTTTTGATGATATTGATGAGGCTTTTGTTGGAGGATTCAACTAATCCATTTCCTTGGGGATAGTAGGCAGTAGAATGGCCTAAGGTGATGTGGTATTTGTAACATAAATCAACCATTCTTTTAGACTTGAAGGCAACATCATTATCTGTGATGATTTTTCTAGGACAACCAAATCTAGATAGGATGTTTGCTTCAAGGAACTTGATAATGATAGAGTCATTAGCATTCCTACATGGTATGGCTTCTACCACTTGGTAAAATAATCAGTGGCAGTGACGATCCACTTATGCTGGGCTGATGAAGATGGGTGAATTTCCCCAATGAATTCCAAGCCCCATTGTTGAAAGGGTGCCTCAACACTGATAGGATGTAAAGGTAAGGGAAGGAGTTTTATTCTGCCATCAAAAATTTGACACTTATGGCAAGACATGACTAACTTATGAGTATCTGAGAAAAGGGTGGGCCAATAGTAACCAGATCTGAGGACTTTATTTGATGTGGTCTTACAGAAAAGGTGTCCTACACATTCACCTTCATGCAGCTCATGCATGATTTTTCCTACATCATCCTCAAGCAAAAATTTAAGCAAAATTCCAACATCATTTTTCCAATATAATACCCCATCTAATATGCAATAATTCAAAGCCTTCAGTTTCAAAAATCTAGCTTTAGTTTTAGACAAAGAAGGAGGGGCATTTAAATACAAAAGCACATAAATGATGTCAACATACCAAGGTGAATTCAAAAATGTATCTTCAATAAAAGGAGTAGTGAATTCTTTTATTTATTCCAACACATCCACCATATTCATATCTAGTGCTTGGAAGTTTGACTCAACCATGAGTTTTTCTAATCCCTTCCCTTTGATTAGTTTGGTGGGCCTGATTTCTAAGTCATATTCAAGAATAGTAGCAATCCATTTTCCCCTTTTACCATCAGGGTCTTGACTTAGAATATCCTTGACAACAGTATGTGGAAAAAAATAAATTATGTGAGAGTGTAAAATATAGAATCTAAAGTCTTTTAATGCTTTCACTAATGCTAAGGCTTTCTTCTCCATGATGTTATATTTGAGAGGAACATCTCTTAAGGCCCTAATAAAAAATGATATTGGTTTTTCTTGCCCCAAATCATTCTTTTGAAGTAATACTGCAGCTATTGTATGTTCTAATGCAAAAGAAAAGATATATAAATACTTGGTGAAATCTAGACTAATCAAGACTGGTGTTTGAGTAAGAGCTTGTTTAACCAGTTGAAATGATTGTTTAGCTTGTATAGTCCATTTCACACCTACCTCTTTCTTAACCACGTTTGTAATGTTTCTTAGTAGCTCAGCAAGGTTGGGGATAAACCTCCTTAAAAAAATTATCTTCCCAATGAAAGATTGCAATTATTTGAGGCTTCTTGGATGGCTGATTTTCAATATGCCGTCAATCCTTTTAGGGTATACTTTGATTCCCTCTTATAAAATTATGTGACCAAGAAGTTTACCTTCTTGGAGACCAAAGAGTGTCTTTTTGGGGTTCAAAGATAAGCCAAATTTCCTACATTTCTCAAAAACTTTTCTTAAATGAATCAAATGTTCTTCATGAGTTTTAGAGAAAACACTTATGTCATCAAGGCAAATGATTATAAAATAGCCAATATCTTCTGAGAAGGCTATGTCCATGGCCCTTTGGAAGGTGGCCCCTGCATTCATCAAACAAAATGGCATTTTGACATACATAAAGTTGCCCCAAGGTGTAGTAAAAGCAGTTTTGTGTTGATCAGTTGGGAGCACTAACACCTGATTGTAACCTGAGAACCCATCCAATAGTGATATTATTCTAGACCAACTACCCTTTGAAGTATATGATCCATCTTGGGCAAGGGGTAGTTGTCTTTTAGGGAGGCTCTATTTAGATTTCTAAAGTCAATGCAGAGCCTGATTTCCTCTGTCTTCTTCCTAACAGAAACTAGGTTTGACACCCATTTTGAATATCTAAGGGATACTATAATCCCAGCAACATACATTTTTTCAATTTCTTTCTTGACTAAAGATAATAAAACATGGTTTATTCTCCTTAGTTTTTGTTTGAAAGGTTTTTGATTTTCCTCGAGAGGAATTTTGTGTTGAATGATGCTAGTATCATAAGATTTCAGATCTTTATATCCCCAAGCAAACACATCTCTAAATTATTTGAACAACTTAATGAATTATAGTTTTATATGAGCTGGGAGTGTGCTAGATATTTTAATCATCTTGGGTTCTGCTAGGCTGCCTATTTTATGTTCTTCTACATCTGTTTCCATAGGCTCCATTCTTGTTTCTTTGGCTACATCATTAAAGTCAAAAAGGTGTTTTAAAGGTGTGAGACCTCTTGGAATTGTATCATTCTTGCATTGTAAAACTTCCAAGTATTTCTAGTCTGCGTTGTCAATTAATTATGCTTCAAAAAAATTCTTAGAGTGATTTATATCAGCAGAATATGTCATTTTTGTTTCTAGGATTTGTTCATTATCCAGACAGTTTTCTTCATGGCTGGTTTCTAATGATGGTATGGAAAAATCATTTTCTGATTTTAGGAAATCATCTATGTGTTGTTCAGTGTCAAACACTTTCCAGTGGTCCTCATTTTCAGGTAATGCAAGCCTATTTTTGACCTTTATGTTAAGATGTTCATTTATCTAAGGTACTTAGCAATTGCTGGGATTGAAGGCAAGTTCATTTTCTAGATGAATTTTTGCTCTTGGAATGAAAATGAGTTCATTTCTTTCAAAGGTCTTTAACAAATCAAGGGCGACATTTCGATATTCTCTAAGTCTTGGGTTTTTAGCTAAATATTCTCCTTTTATTTGTCTAATGACGAGTTCAGAATATCCTAGGACGGATATTTTTTGGGCTTCTAGTTGTTTAAGCAACTACAAGCCAAGGAGTAGGGCTTCATATTCAACAATGTTATTGGTGCATGGAAAGTCTAATTTATATGAATAACCCTGATTTGTATTGTGAATCCATACACCTACCCCTATACTTGTTTTATTACAAGGCCCATCAAAGTTTATTATCCAAATTATTTCTGTCTCATCTTCATTTTCTTGTTGATGCTGATTACTACTGTTTTGTATATGAGTTGGTGGTAGCTTAGATTGTTCTAGTGAACTGATCTCTTCTTTATTTTCCTTTTCTTGTTGAGTGATTTCATCTTCATCGTACAAGATAAAGGAATCTAAACTTGACTGAATGGAATATATTGGAGAGTTGTTTGGTTTATCTATGTTGCTCACCATGTATTTCATGTGGGATTCCCTATATAATCTTCTACTTTGGTTAAATACTGGGATGGTGGCATAAGACATGTCCATTTTAAGGCTCCCCTGAAGTTTGGCTCCCAATGATCTTGATAAAAGCATGCCATATTTTGGGGGAATGTCAGCTACCACTATGTCCATTACTATACTCTTAGCAGGGATCTGAGATAAGTTTACACATAAATATTTGATTAAACGCAAGCATTTGACTCTGCTTGAATCAAATAATACAGATCTTTGTATGGTTTAGTAATTTCTAAGCCTAATCTTTCCATTACTACTTTGGGCATAAGATTATCTGAAGCTCCTGAGTATAACATGGCATTGTGTAATATCCTATCATGTATATTCAAACTAACATAGAAGGGAGGGACAGCTCCTTCTTGGTATTTTCCTTCAACTTCTGGACCAAACAACAACTCAGGTTTGTCATCTGTCAAGTTTAACGTATCAGTGTCACTTCCTAAGTTCAAAGCTTTCAAAACTTGGTTTTTGTACACTTCTTGGGTTACTAGTTCAGCTAGAGGTATGGTAATTTTTATCTTTGCAATCTCTCCCTCAAGGCTGAAAGGAACTATTGATTTTGTCATATTTACATCTATTTTTTCAATTGAATTCCTTTCAGCAATTCTAATTTGCTAAACTTTGTTTGGACTGCTATTTTGGACGATTTTGTTAGGGCCACTAGCTGAGGTGCTAGGGCAACTTTGTTCAACTTTTGGCTGACTGATTTTCTCTTTGTTTAAATCTGTTTTCTTAGCCAAAATTTTTGTCTTCTCTGTTGCTTTCTTGGGCTGATTTTCTGTATTTTTCCTAACAACAGAGCTAGTGTTTTTATCTTTTGAATTATCTAGGTTCCCTTTGCTTCTAAGATCATACTGTTTGTGTACCTCCATGATTGCATTCTCAAACCCCAACCTATAATCTTCAGAATCCTCATAAGTGTTTTCATTTTGTTCTGAGGAGAAGAAACCTTGTTCTTCTTCAGTGAGGAAGACATCATCCTCACTGTCTGATCCCATCAAGTTTACATGATTTTCTCCCAGTCTTTCAATCTCCCTTTCTTCCTTGTCTTGATCTACATATTTTTGTTGGAAGGGAGGTCTAATTTGTTGGTCATTGTCCCTTTGTCTATCTTGATTGTTTTCTCTTCTATAATTTTGGTTCCTGTTTCTGTTTTGGGGGTTTTTCTAATTGTCTCTTAGTTGTGCTTTCTCAAGTATGCTTATCTTTTTCATCATCCTCTCCATTTTTGAGCTATATGTGGAGGGTGCAGTGTCATGTTTATAAGTTACCCTATTTTCTGATCTTACCCTTGCTCTTTTCTCAATTAAATTTTCTTCTACACTTACAACCCCCTTCTGCATGTATTGTAGAGTTAAATAGTCTCTCTCCCTCAGTTGATAGGTCATTTCAGCATCAAATCCTTCAGGATATTTTATTAAGGCCAGGCCTTGGGGAGGTTTCATGTGAGGTGGAAGAGCATTGTAAACACTGTTAAACCTAGTGGAGTAATCATGAACATTCTCCCCTTGATTTCTTTTAAGATTGTTATACTCTGCTAATATTTGGAGAGGGTTCTTTTTTATTTCCCATCTATTTATGAATGTTTGATGCAAAGAAGGGAGATCATTTATGCTGTTAGGAGTTAAGCTTTTAAACCATTTTTTGACTTCTCCTCCTAAAATTTTAGGAAAAATTCTCATTTTAATAGTCTCTTCTTCTATCTCCATGTAATCAAAGGCATCATTCATTTTATCTACCTGTTGTTGGGCAGTAGTAGGTTCATTTCTAGTGAAATGAGGAATTTTGGATTGGTAATCATTTGGTAAGGGAACCATGGGTTGTGGTAACACTAGTGGAGGATACCATGCTGCCATGGCTGGAAGGAAAGGTGGATTTACAAGGGGTGGATTGACAAGAGGGAAAGTGGGATGGAATGGAGTGTTTTGGACAGTGGTGGTATGGATTGGAGTGGAAGAAACACTTGGGACAGAAAATAGGTTTTGAGCAGATTTTTTACAAAAGAGGCTAAATTTGTGAAGAAGCTAGGAATCAGGAGGTGTAGAAGGTGAGGGTTCTCTACTAAAGCTCTGTTGCAAACCTCCAGTTTCA
The DNA here is from genome assembly GCA_034641835.2 of Pinus albicaulis. Classification (NCBI taxonomy): domain Eukaryota; kingdom Viridiplantae; phylum Streptophyta; class Pinopsida; order Pinales; family Pinaceae; genus Pinus; species Pinus albicaulis. The sequence continues at coordinate 1,421,848,326 of CM076574.1, read as the reverse complement.
AAATCAGCTTGGTTTAAATCACTTTGAGATCTGGTTCTGAATATGTTCTTTGTATGATGTAATTCAAAGTGTAAATCCTCTAAGACAGGAAGGTTTTCAGGGACAAATTTTGTTCTTAAGAGGTTCCTATCAGTAGCTGATTTTCCAGACTTAGAAGTCTGCCACAAATATTCTCTAGATTTTCAAATATTATAGGAGGATTAGGGTTTGGATGAGATCTAGTGTTGATCCTATGTGAAGCTAGACTGTTTTTTCAAAAATGAGAGAGGCTGAAGTTTTTTAGGGATTGTTTTGAAAATTTTTCCTCTCACAATGTCTATTCTATTATGGGACTAGGCTTCTAAACTTCCTCAAGGCTGGTTAACACAGTCCTAAAGAGATCTGGAGACCTGTATGAGTAATAAGCCTACTGGGGCCAATGGAGTCTCCAGGTGGAAACTTTTTAGCTTTTGTGAACGTAAAATGTTTTATGGTTCCACCACCGTGTTTATTATGAAGCCAATCTAAAATATTTTTGGATTTTGTATATTTCTATGGTTATGAGAATGTCTTATGTCTGATTTTAACACTTAGATAAGGTTCTAAAACAAACAGAGTCTACTCTATGGCTTACTAACTGATATTCTTAGAGAATTGTAGGACCAAAGAGTTATAATAGTTTGCTAGGCTATCATAGATTTAATAGGTCCCACTGTGATCGCCATTATGTTGGAGTTCCTGAGTTTTGATAGATTGGCTAACCAAAAGACAAGACAACATCAGAACCAATCTTTAGAGTTCCGGGATATAGTCCTCCTGTTCTCAGAGAGGGATCTCTCAAATATTTTGCAAAGATATATCTTGTTTTCTTTTAAGTATTGATTTTAGACTAGTTATTAAGTGCAAGTGTTTATTTGGTTTGTTTGTTTGGTTGAATTGGTACAGCGGAACATGAAAGGTCTAGGTAGTATAGATAGAAAGAAGAAGTGTCAGGTTCTTTGGGAAATGGAGTCAAGAAGAAGTAAATAACAAGCTCATAAATGGATATTGGACATCAAAGGGAAAATCTAACTTGGCCATAGGATCCTTTAGTTTTTGTGAATGAGATGGACATTAATGATTTTTAAAAGAGAAGTTTAATTATCAACAAAGGGAACTTAAAAACATAAATTGAACAATAAAGAGGTATTTGATAGACAGGGCTAACCATGAGTTCTACAAACCACACTTTTAAGCAAATAATGACTTCAAGACAACTTTCAAAATGAAATCTAAGATTCGGGGAACGCCTTATTTCCTCAAAGACTTTATTTCAAAGGAATTAGAAAACATGAAAGATTCACTGATAATTGCAGTCATAGAAGAGGGAACACCTAACACATCTATGATCACAACTATTGTTACAGGTCTAAAAACCTCCTCATTAGATCATAGGAGAAGATAAATATGGAAGGAATACAAATACCTAAACTAAACCTATTTCTGCCAAGGTAACGCACCCCTACAACAGCACAAGAGTGTTATAACACACCTGAAATGAATAGGCCATGTTAGTGGCTAGGGAAACGCTCTGTTTACACTAGAGGGCAGCATTTCCCACGTTTTGAGTTTGAAACAGGAAAAACCCACGGAGAATGATTTTAATTTCCAGCTTTTCCTCACAAGAGAGTCAATACAAAAAGGAAACTGCAAAGCACTAGTCTCTTATTGGGCCTTGTCAAAAACAATCGAACTCTCAAGGAAGGAAAAAGCATCGAAGTTGAGGAAACATATTGGTTTTTTCTATTTAGAACTGGTGGAAAGAGAGAGGCAATGATTGCTCTCTCAATCTCCTATAAAATGGAGCTGAAGGCTATTGGTTCAAGGTCGAAGGATTGTCAAAGTTTTGAATACTTGTGAAATGGAGCATTATTTTTGTGTTGGAAATGTTGTCATTGATGGAAAAGGGGATGGAAAAAGGGAAGACAACACCTAAACTATCCATAAGGCAAAAGAGACAAAGAGGCAGTAGAAGTAGCAAACAGAGAAGCAAGGAGCAGCATCAGTCAAGGAGCAGAAGAAGCAACAGAGGAATTAAAGACAGAGCAGTGAAGTTGAAAGGGCCTGAAAGGGTTTTATACAATTTGTATATGAATTATTTTATGGCATAGATTTTGATTGAAGTCTAGAAGTGCTTGAACATGTTATGAAGAATGGAATTCTAGAGAGGATAAAGTTAGAGTAGGCCTGGAAACCGTGAAGTCCTGTAAGCCTACGGGTAGTAGAAGGGCCATTGATTCCATTTAGTATTTGATTGTTCTATATAGAGAAGAAATTGATCCTAAACTGTGTGCATGGATCGACTGAATGGTGTGCGATAATGTCTAGATTCTATGAACATTTGAGTGGTAACTTTGTGTCTACCGAACATACATTGAACTGATGAGACAAGAGAGAAATAACTCCTCAAGTCTATGTAAGGAGGATTTTTAGTGACTTTCTGTTTAATGGAAGAATCGTGAATCTATGTATAATGAATGAACCTCTGTCCACGTTTTAATCCATGTTGTATAAAACACGAAGATTCGTTAGAATCTCTGTTTGTTGGAGTAAAGCAGCATTGTTTTATATCCGATAGAGTAATATTTGTGAGATTTAACCCCGGAGTTAACGCGAAGAGTTACGATGAAGAAATATGTTAACTATAGTGGGAACCCAGTTAATTACTGTGCAAATACCAGAAGTGGATTGGAAAACAAAAACTGCCTCCGTCGTGCTGCTTTTGGTCCAGAGCGAAACCACTGAGAAAAAACGTGATCGTATGAAATCTTGCCACATCGACTAACCAATACCACTTATATGCATAAGTTTTATGCATTAAAGCTCGGGTCTGAAAAAAAAATCGATATTGCTGAGGACTGTCCGATCTGGAAGCTGGTAGATCAAACGGTAATCGCACGACAAGTTGCACATTGGATATGTCAAGGTATGGCCCATTTTTTTATTTTTATTTTCTAAATTGCGCTATTTCTATTATGAACATAATATTACAAAACTGCCACGACTCAGCTGAGGAAGCCTGAGACCGGGCTTGATTGCCACGTTCTGTCTAAATATGGAACTGCCCATAAACGGGAAACCAGTTCTTTTGAAAGTGATTACACCGCCCAGTAACTGGGAAACTGGCGAAGAGTCAACTACATTCAGCATAATAAAACTAGAGAAAAACAAAATATGCATGCAGCTGTATCTGCTATGTGTTATCATTGAAACCAAAAACCTTGCAAAAAGTCTAGAGCAGAGTTCATACTGAAAACTGGTCATGGCAGAGAGTGAACAATTAGTCTGAAGCAGGTTGCTCCTCCACAATTCTGCAGCCATACTGATCTTCCGATCTGCTTCAGCAATCTTGTCTTCTTCTTCGCCTGACAGGCCTGCTTCCATCTGCATATGAAAAGGTCCTGAGGAAGAAGGGACAGGGGCATGGGGAACACCGAGAGAGGGCATGAATGGAGCAGGTTCAGGACCAGAAGGAGGGTCGAAGGCGGGCGCAGAAGGAGTCTGCAAGGGACCAAGGGGCGGAGCAAGAGGGATGGAGGCTTCTTCACGCAGGGTAACCGTTATGAAGGCAGTGATGGAAGGGCGATCAAACGCACAGTCGAAGCGCAACTCAGCTCGTTGCGAGGATTGTCTCAGGAAACGACTGCCAGGGCAAGGAGGGGAAGCGGAAGCATGAAGCTGGGGCGAGGACAGAGGTGGCGCTGCGGGAGCACGAGGTGGAGGCATGGACAGAGGAGGTGCGGTAGCATGGCTATCACGGAGAAGACCAGAAGGGTCGAAAAAGTTCTGAGCGGAGCGCCTTTCAAAAGGCTCCGAGGAGAAGTCAACACTGGAGCTGTGGGGAGGACGTTCGCCCATGGATCTGCCCCGAGAGGCACCCCTCCTGCAAGTCATTCTCTGCCTGAGCCTGGGCATGGTGAAATTCTCAGAAGAATCCAACCAAACTCTGGAAGGAGCTGCAAGTATAGGAGTAAGATGACCAACAAAAATAGGAGAAGCGTGAAAATTGAAATTAACAGGGCAGAAGTTACTGTGCGAGTAGTGGAAGCCCGCAATGGTTTCCAGGCAGCAATGCAATGAGCACCGTCGACCTGTAGCTGTTCGTTCACCACCTGTAGCACAACCACCCGGGCAGAGAGAGCTCAATGGCGACAGAGGTCAGTGGCCATCATCAAAACGATCTGGAGAGTTTGAGCTGAAATGCTCCATTTGATAGCGTATGCGCTGATCAACGCAGAGAAGGTGACGGCGAGGAGGAATAAATGCCCATCGTTGAGGTTTATTGAAGGCGGAATTTAAGGCACCATGGGGGGCCATGTGGCCACCCCAAGTGAACTGCCTTGGGAGCAGAACCAGGCCTAGTGGCCCCTTAACAAAACTAAACATCCGCATCCGGAGGTCAAGGTATGGCCCATTGATTTGCATTGAAAATCGTTTATTTAATGAGTTGATAATGCGATGGTGGCATATATATATATATATATATATATATGTGTGTGTGTGTGATCTGAAAATGGAATGTACTTGTTTGAGGGTGCAAGGTATCCATTTCCCATAATTTCAAATTGAGCTATACACTCCAAGTGACCTCTGAAAATGTGAGAACAAACTATTTCCTATACAGAGATGGACTGTAGGGGCATTCACTGGACATGTCACCTCTAAAGAGAGGATGAGTTCCAGAGGCTGCCTGGCCCTCTACAGACTCTGCCTAAGGAAATAATATGTAAACACTTAGAAGTCTTTGACATTCACATACTTGAAATTTGATGTCTTGCGGAATAAGACAAATAACTTTCTGCAGCTGAGTAGGTGATTATGTGTATATGAAAGTTATGTATATTTGCTGTTTAAAATTTTATATCATTTTTGTTTAGCATATCATCTTCAGCAAATAAATACATCAAAATGATAAGCAGTTCACCCCCTTCTCTGGGCTACATCTGCTGGACCAAGCCCCTCAAACTAGGCTTGTCCTCTTGTATTAAAAATGCTACAAAGGCTAATACAAGAATAATAATGTCTCGAAAGACAGATCTGACTGTAAATACAGAATCAGAAGATAGGAATTAGCTGAACATGCTCTTTCCCAAACACTAAACAGTGAAATTTGTACCTGCTACAGTACTTTTCCCCAATTGTCCTTGGTGGCCCTTTAGACTTTCAGGGAGAATTTCGAGGTGAAGATGACCTCAATTGGTTCTGAAACCTCTGCCATTCAACTCAGAAGGTCGAAAATATCAGAAATAGACTTCTGAATCACCAAAAATGGAAGAACATAGTCCCCAAACAGCTCCAACACTGAAATGGCCCTCTTGGCCCTGAAAGCTTCCATGAAGCTAAACAGTGAGAAGAATTCCTCAAAAGGAAAAACGAGCTGTAGAAATGGATTCAGAATACTGAAAAAATTCAGGAATGACCTTCGTTCCACATTAAATGGCTGCACAATTCCCAATGCAGCTCCCACTCTGATTTGGCCCTAGTGGCTCCTGGAACTTCCACGAAGCAAAATCACCTGAAAACGACCTCAGATGACTTTGAAACCTGTGCCAATGGCTTCAGAAGGTCGAAGAGACCCGAAATCAAAAAAAAATTCGTCTTCCAAGGCCTTTCCAATCAAAAGTTATGGCCTCTTTAGTAAACTGCCTCTTTCCCCTTAGGAAACTCCACTAAATGTGGAGGAAGTGCAGTTAAGGGCGCCAAATATGGAGTAACCGCTCAAATTAGGCGGAACCGCCAAGTCGGTTCCGTGCGGTTAGGTCGGAAATTAGTGTTGAATAGTGGCGTTCATATGGTGGCGGGTTTATAAATGTGAAACGGTTTTATATAAATGTTATAACATAACATCCGTTAACCAATAACGAATAACAAACCCACTTTGATATATATCCAAAGTTTATTATCCGCTGAGCGCGCCGATGAGTTTAGCCTGTGGTTCCGGCCGGCGGGTCGTGTGGGAAGGGGGGCTGGCCCTCCGGGGCTGGCCCCCTTCGGGCCCCGCCCATTACAACTACACTCTTTAACAATAAGCCGCCCGCACACCATTTCAACGAACAACACATTGGCCCGGTGGTGAAAACGTATGGTTTGTATAACTGAATTCGGGGGTTCGAATCCGTCCGCCCTTCAAAAAACTTTTAAACGCCATTCCACTCGGCCTTGGGGCCACGTGGAGGCCTCCGGGCTAGCCACGTGGCACCCGTTGATTGGCTGCCACAATGGAATATTCCCCAGAATATTCTGCGGAATATTCCACGGAATATTCCCAGAATATTCTGTGGAATATTCTTTTTTTAATACAATTTTCCACAAGCCAAATTTGCCCTTTTTTAGTGGAAATTGAGAAAACTTTGAAGTTGAATAACTTCTTCATACGGAGACCATTTTTCGAACCGTTCGCGGCGCCGGAATCAGGAAGACGAGCACTATCCGGTCGTTCAGGTTCAAACCAGTTTTGAGCACTTTCATTTTTGACCATTTTACGACACCTGGTCCTGAGCTCCTGATCACACCTCCCAAATGAGAAGGCTTTTGGTCCCCAAAAGCTTACTGAATCTCTGCACTGAAATGTACAGCAATTGAGGAACAGAAATATCCTCTTCCAGTCAGCCAAAAGAGCATACTAATGCCCAAAAATGTCCTGCCTTGCTAACTGTCGTCATGGCGACTTTTTGCTGCAAACGCCAAGTACTTGTCGAATCCCGACCAAGTTCTTTCGCCAGACAAAACTGAAATTGCAGGAACCAGCAATGAAACTTGCTGATATATGAGCTGAAATATTCCCCTAAATATGTGGACTTGCCAACTGTCACGATGCCCATCCAAGGCACCTCCATTCCAGAAGAAGAACTGCCTCCCAAATGAAAAGGCTTTTACAAAGATGAAACACTTCATCATTTCTCCTGTTTACAATCTTGGAGATCAAATTAACTTTTTTCAAGTCAATAACATTACATGCATGGATAAAAACAAAGTAATCAACCCTTCAAGTTAATCACACATACATGTTTAAAATACAAGGAAATCATCATGATCCCTGTGCTCATGCATCTCATTCTCATGCATGCAGTTTATCCTTCAACTTTCTCTTAAGTACAATCATAAATACAAGATCCTCAATCACATGTACATGTACTTTCAAAGCTGAAATGAATATAATTTTTGCTAAGATAGAGTGAGTCTCATACTCAGCTTTTCCATCCTGCAACTTGCATTCCTTAACAAAGAAAATGCATTCAAACAAAAGACATGCAAATTTAATTGGATAAGAATTCTAACCATTTCTTACCAATCCATTTCAAAGGTGATTCCTTTAACTGCACATCGATATCAACATGTGTATCATCCTGACACATATCAATGATGGAAACTTCCCTCATGGAATTCAACTGCTCTTGAAGTCTAGAGCTCTTTCTTTCATCCTCATACATTTCTCTCACCATATTCATCATGATGAAAAATTATTGCTTCAAGCCTTCATCAAAAAATTTTGTGAAGGAGGACGATTTTGAGAACTCACTTATGAAAGTTGTCATTATAAAAATGAACAAAAGAGCTTCAGCAAACTCAAACAACAAGTAGTTTGCAGAATAATAAAGCAGTGAATCTTCAACACTGTTTAAGACACCTTTCAAGCTACACAATCAAGCTAGTGATGTCAGTCAAGCAAACCTAGTGCTCTGATACCATCTGATCTGAAAATGGAATGTACTTGTTTGAGGGTGCAAGGTATCCATTTCCCATAATTTCAAATTGAGCTATACACTCCAAGTGACCTCTCAAAATGTGAGAACAAACTATTTCCTATACAGAGATGGACTGTAGGGGCATTCACCGGATGTTTCACCTTTCTAGGAAAGGATGAATCCGGAGGCTACCTGGCCCTCTACAGACTCTGCTTAAGGAAATAATATGTAAACACTTAGAAGTCTTTGACATTCACATACTTGAAATTTGATGTCTTGCGGAATAAGACAAATAACTTTCTGCAGCTGAGTAGGTGATTATGTGTATATGAAAGTTATGTATATTTGTTGTTTAACAATTTATATCAGTTTTGTTTAGCATATCATCTTCAGCAAATAAAGACATCAAAATGATAAGCAATTCACCCCCTTCTCTGGGCTACATCTGCTGGACCAAGCCTCTCAAACTAGGCTTGTCCTCTTGTATTAAAAATGCTACAAAGGCTAATACAAGAATAAGAATGTCTCGAAAGACAGATCTGACTGTAAATACAGAATCAGAAGATAGGAATTAGCTGAACATGCTCTTTCCCAAACACTAAACAGTGAAATTTGTACCTGATACAGTACTTTTCCCCAATTGTCCCTCGTGGCCCTTTAGACTTGCATGGAGAATTTCGAGGTGAAGATGACCTCAATTGGTTCTGAAACCTCTGCCATTAGAATCAGAAGGTCGAAATTATCAGAAATAGACTTTTGAATCACCAAAAATGGATGAACATAGCACCCAAACAGCTCCAACACTGAAATGGCCCTGGTGGCCCTGAAAGCTTCCCTGAAGCTAAACAGTGAGAAGAATTCCTCAAAAGGAAAAACGAGCTGTAGAAATGGATTTAGAATGCTGAAAACCTTCAGGAATGACCTTCGTTCCACATTCACTGACTGCACAATTCCCAATGCAGCTCCCAAACTGATTTGGCCATAATAGCTCCTGGAACTTCCACGAAGCAAAATCACCTGCAAACGGCCTCAGATGGCTGTGAAACCTGTGCCAATGGCTTCAGAAGGTCGAAGAGACCCGAAATCAACATAAAATTTCGTCCTCAAAGGCCTCTCCTAGCAGAAGTTATGGCTCTTTTAGTAAACTGCCAGTTACTCCTTGGGAAACTCCACTAATTGTGGAGGAAGTGCAGTTAACCACGCCAAAATAGGAGAAGGCGCACAAATTAGTCGGAACCGCCAAGTCTGTTTCGTGCGGTTAGGTCGGCAATTAAAGTTAATCTGGTTGCGTTCATATGGTGGCATTTGTTATAAATGTGAAACGGTTATATATTTAATATATAATATAATGTTTGTTAAATAATAACAAACCAACCGTAATCCATAGTTTTAAACCTTATCCGCCCACGAGCGCGCCAATGCCTGGCCTATGGTTCCGGCCCTCGGGTCATGTGTAATGGGGGCTGGCCCTTCGGGGCTGGCCCCCTTCGGGCCCTGCCCAAAACAAAACTCCGTTTAAATACAACCTTCTTCCGCACATTATTCAACGTAGAACACATAGCACAGTTGGTAAAACCGTTCCATTGTATACCCACAGGTCGTGGGTTCGAATCCTGCGAGCTAACCAAAAATTTTAAAACGCCAATTCCACTCGGCCTTGGGGCCACGTGGCGGCCTCCCGGCTAGCCACGTGGCACCCTCTGATTGGCTGCCAAAATGGAATATTCTCCAGAATATTCTGCGGAATATTCCACGGAATATTCCCAGAATATTCTGTGGAATATTTTTTTTTAATAAAATTTTCCACAAGCCAAATTTGCCCTTTTTTAATGGAAATTGAGAAAACTTTGAAGTTGAATAACTTCTTCATACGGAGACCATTTTTCGAACCGTTCGCGGCGCCGGAATCAGGAAGACGAGCACTATCCGGTCGTTCAGGCTCAAACCAGTTCTGAGCACTTTCATTTTTGACCATTTTACGACACCTGGTCCTGAGCTCCTGATCAATGTGTGTGTGTGTGTGTGTGTGTGCATGTAATGTGCTAACCAAAGTTGTGTTTGGACTTACAATATAACATTTGAAGGGTAAGCCTGGAGCATATATATATTGGGTTTTATAAAGTCAAAAAATTGGGTCGAACTCTGTTAGGGTGAGAACCTTTGGTTTATTGAGCTATTAAAGGTGAAGACCTTGGAATATGTGGGACCCCCTACATAAAATTCCAGAATCTTAACCCAATTTCGAGAATCTTAACTCAAGCTGACAGATATGTAAAATCATAACCCTAAGCGGAAAACTATATATATATATATATATATATATATATATATATATATATATATATATATATATATATATATATATATAACCAAGACTAAAATACGCATATGTATTATATGCTTGTGCGCAAGATTAAACGACAAAAACGCTCCATTGTTTGTTTTTTTGAAAACAAACGATGTATTATAAGGTGGGACCTGAGTCACGAATCGCATTGGAGAAAAGTATGGCAGCGGAACGTGTTGACAAAAGCTTCGATTGAAATTGAGTTCTGGATCCGATATGTTATACAGGGTAACTCATAGTTGATTGAGTTCCGGCGTAAAGTGCAACACAGTGAACCATCGCATCGGAGAAACTAAGGGCAGCGGAACATGTTAACAAAAGTTCCAATGGAGATAGCAGACCCGATTCATTATACATGGGATTCTCATATTTGTTTGAGTTCCACCTTAAAGCACATTGGAGCAAGCCATCACATCAATGCAGTGAAGTGAACAGTGATTAATCACATCGGAGGAGAACAGAACATCGGAGCATTCTATTGAAAGCCACGATTGCGATTATCGCATCAGTTCTTTTGCAAAGGAGATTAATCTCATCAGAAAATTGAAAAAGGTTCAATATTGTGGGCCTGAATACCTTGAGTCTTGTTCCAAAGTCTTAAATGTAGATCCGAACCTTTTTGAAGGTGTAATGTATGTCGAGGAATATATATTATACGATAAAGCAATGCCTGTATGCAATGAGTGTGGACCATATGTGTGAACATAAGCTGTGATACATTAGACTGAAGCCTGAATGTTAGTTTGAATGAGTGTGAATTTTTCACATGATTGAATTGTGGGCCTGGATGTGAAATACTATCATATGGTGAGTGGTTAAAGTGTTAACCCACGCGAAGACTGATATCTGATTAATATATGTTACTGGACCATAGAGTCATAATTTGGCTTTATATAAAGTTACATATGCGTGAAACGAATAGTAATACATGTTGAGTTTTAAATTAAAAAGCAAAGACTTATAGTTGATATATTATAGTTTCCGAAACATAAGAATGAAAGGGGTTATAATATTCAGCAACGATAAATTGAAAGAGAAGAATCTCAGGCAAAGTACTTCAGTTAATAAAAGAAGTTTCCATGATAAAGGAACAGGAACAAGAATATGCACAGGAATGAATTTGACAGGTGTAAAAGCACAGAAAGCTGAAGAATATGCATAAGATAGTGAACAGAGTATGCAGAATAGTTATATTACAGCTGCAGATACACAATTGAAGTGAATAGCAGAGAAAGGCAGAATAGTTACCTAACAGCAGCAAAAAGGAAAAAACCAGCAAGCCAAGTGCTGGAAAGAAGACTGAGTGAAATTTATATACGTAACTGAAAATGAGAATGTAAATGTTGTAATTGATTTTATATTGTTTGTGATGCATTTACAAGTCTCTGGAGGAAAACAAAAATCCCACAGTAATACTGAAATTAATGCATATAGTTATATTTTTTCTTGAATGAGTGGGTAAAATAAATGAGAAGGTAGAAGGAAAAGAGGCATGGCTATCCATTTCTAATTCCCTGAGGAATAAAAATAGTCATAAGGAAATCCTTATAAATCATATCACATTGATATGCATAGAGAGGTTAGAGAGTGAGGAAAAAGAATGCAGAAATGAAGAAGTGAGGCAGAAAAGAAGGAGGAGCTGAGCAGAGAAGAAGGTGGAGCTGATAGAGAATCCGAGAAGATGCAGAGATGATACAGGACGGATATGAGGACTGATGAACAACAGAAGAGAAGGTACAAAACATAGCTGATATCCAAGGTAAATCAACAAGTGTTTTTCTTTCGAAAGAGTAAGGAAGTTGGAGCTTCCCTATCAAGTTGTAGCTTGATAGATGTCAGTTGTAGCTGACTGAGGTAGGAGCCTCCTGTAGGTTGTAGCCTGCAAAAAATAGATGGGAGTTGGTGCTTCCACATCAACTTGTAGCTTGATAAAATTTCAGTTGTAGCTGATTGAGGTTGGAGCCTCCTGTAGGTTGGTGCCTGCAGAAAATTGATGGGAGTTGGAGCTTCCTTGCAAGTTGTAGCTTGCAGAATTGAGGTTGGAGCCTCCTGTAGGTCGGTGCCTATAGAAAATCAGTGGTGAGAGGGATTTAGAGCTTGCCTTTGCACCACAACAATAATAATATGGGGTTTTCTCCCTTTTATGGGTTTCCACTTATATCTAGTGTCTTTGTGCATGATGTTTATGTGTTGATATGGTTTATCTCATCTGCTTAATACTTGTTGCTCTCATATTAAGTATTTTGTTACATTATATTAATACTTGCTGCTCACATTCTAAGATTACTCACACATTAAGTTGAACATGAAATGTAGGTGTGAATAAGTTTTAATGAAAAAGTTTTAAAAGTCCATGAGTGTTTTGGGAAATAACTCCCTAGAGGTTTGTTGGGTCAAAACCTCCATAGATCAAAGCATGCTATTCAAGAAGGACTCACACAACCACACTTGTATTCTAAAAACTAGATAACATCGATAGTAAAACTCACCCGTAATCCTACGTTTGATGTAGATCCCGCGGGGTCCAAACCCCCAACAACCATTATTCCTCTTCAACCTGGAAATCAAAAAAGAACATGCACGGAAATCTAGTTGTACAACATATAATTCTCCTAAATGTCAGTGTAATCCATGTGAAACATCATATAAACAATAATAAATGCTTAAATAACGATCTTTTCACATATGCAAGCAGATATTAACACGTGAATTCAGGAACAAGATGGTTCTTCTTCATTACGAATAGCATGTACATAAATAAAAAGTGGAGATATCACCTGAATCCTTCCACGATATTCAAACAGACCATCGTCCAGATCCGTACTGCCCTTGCCTCGCTAGGATACTTTCAAGACTTGTGCACACGAGATGACATATAAACTGATGAACATCTCCAGGAAACAAGGGTTTCCTGTAAAAAATCTGGGAAAATGCAGGAGGCACGGGAAATCAGACTTGAATTGGGGCTCCAACAGAGTATAATGTCTATAAATTTCTCTCTCCCTTAGGCCATGCATGTGAGGGGCTTTTATACTCCCTCAAACTAGTTTCAATCTGTTGGAAACAGTTGGCCATGTGCTGGGGTGGTTGAACTGCTAGAGTAACCATCAACCCCGCCCGAAAATAGGGAATTTTATATATTTTTTAATGATTTTAATGGCATACGCGGAAAAGTGTGTATGGACTAGCGTATACATGCGAAAAAGTCTGGGAATACCCGCGTATGGGATTTTTAACACTGTTTTTTATGAACTTTGTTCAAGTCTGTGGGAATGGGTGCCTAAGGCCAAAGAGACAATCATGAATCACATGAGGGTGAAAAATGATGCTATAACAATGAGTGTGTTAAACTGATTCACCCCCCCCCCTCTCAGTTTAGCTAAGAGTTCAACAATTGGTATCAGAGATGGTTTCTTTGGTGTAAGCCTAATAGCTTGAAGGAGATCCGGTTGAGACATGGACTATGAAAATGTACCTGTGTTAAATACAACAAACTTTCCTGAATGGAGAGATAAGGTCAAAACAATATTATTGGCTTATGAACCTGAGGTATGGAATCTTGTTTGTGATGGTTACTGCACAGACTCTCCCACGGTGCAAGAACAACATAGGAATGCCAAGGAAAAATGTGTGATATTCAACAGTCTTCATAACAACGATCTTGAGTTAATAATGGATTTAACCTCTGAAAAATAAATCTGGGATAGATTGCATTTCATGCATGGAGTAGACACTAAGGACAGCAGTGTCAAGAAGGAGAAGAGAATTAAGAAGAAGAAAAATTCATGTCAACAGGAAAATGTTCAATCAAATGAAGTACCTGCTAGTGTGAATGGAGATAAGAACCATGAAGAAATTACAGCTAAAGAAAAATCCAAAATTGACACTACTTTGACTGAAATGGAAAGATTGAAGAATGAAAACAAATACCTTAAGACAGTGGTGCAAATATGTGATGAGAGAGAATATGAAGATAAGAAAGAAATTATTGGCCTGAAGACACAGCTTGAAGAAGCAAAGAAAGTAGAAGACACTCTATTGGAACAAATGAGAGAGAAAAGACTGGAATGTGAGAGATTGGAAGAAGAAGTAGTGAGCCTAAGGAAGAAATTATAAAATGCCCAAAGAAAATTATTAATGAATACTCCTCAAATGAAAAGCTCTGAACAGTTGGACAAGATTCTAAATGCACAAAGGTCACCTCTCATAAAGGCTGGGATAGGATATGAAGGAGAAACCAACATGTGCAAGGTTGAAGATAACAGGAATTTCATTTTTGTAAAAGAAGTAAAGGAAAATGAAGCAACTCAAAAGATTCCCGCGGGAGTAGAAGCCAGCAAGAACAGGATTTGTGAAGAAACAAACAAAAACAAGCAGCAAAATTGAAGGACGGAGAATGAGAGGATGAAACAGTCAGCTGAAAAAGGCTCTCACACTCTTGAATATGAATTGAATAAATTTGGAAGATGTCAAAGAAGGTTCTTCCCTCCTATGGGAAGTATCACTTGTTTTTCCTGCCACAAACCAAGACATATTGCAGCACAATGTAAGACAAGGCCTATCAAATTCAACCAGAAAAAGATGCAGAAAATGAGAAGACTACCTCAAGCGAGCAAATGGAAAAGAAAATCTTTCACTAGGTACAAAAATCATTTCCATGGCTACTGTTATGCATGCAATAATTTTGGACATAAGTCTATTGAATGTAAATTGTATTAAAAAAGGGGAACAAAATATTATACATCATCTCAAATGTACCTTGGTCAAATAAGATGCTATGTATGCCTCAAGCGTGGTCACAAAGAAAAGGACTGTAATCTACCATATACATTAAAGAATGCTAGATATAGGATGGAATCTAATCAAATCAAACAAAACTATAAATGAAAAGGAAGTGCAGACATTATGAAGAACCCCAACAAAGTATGGAAGGAAAAGAGAAAGGGGGAGCCCGTTACCTCTATAACATGATGAATCCATCATATTCTCAGAGGGAGCTGCTCTAGGAAGAAAAGCAAATATCCATTCAGTAATAAATATAAAGCAACATCCCATGGGGAGAGCAACCCATAAACAATCCCCATGAAAGCAGTCTAAGAAGAGCTCCTTGGAATGAGAACTGCTATGAGATTAGGAAGGGAAAGGAAATTTCTCTAACAGAGAACCATAGAGGAAGAAAATCACCTGAAACTCACAATAGCCAACAGGTTGATGGAAGGAGAAAAAGCAGCAAGCAGCCATGATGATAGAGGAAACATCAGCAATGAACATATAAGCTAGGAAGATATCAGCACATTAAAGGATGATCACAGAATGCATCATACTGCTAGAATTAACAATGAATCACATTAAGAAGGATAAGTAAGAGAAGTTCTTATCATCATTATGTCATTAAATCATCAATGAAAAGTCCCCTTGGAGGAGTGAAGCTACGTAAGTGATAAATCCTTGAGTAATCAACCCATGAAGATTCATAGAAAAGAAATTGAAGATGCCTTCCCAAAGATCTTTATATTAGAACTGTTGAATTGATTTTTAAGGCAGTAATGATTCTGGAGCAGCCTTAGAAAGAAAAATGCAGTGACATTCCTTGAACAGAATGACAGAATAAGAAAATAGTTAATGATGACAAGATCAGATTGAGGATATTGATGACTGTTGATGTGAACAGTGAAAAGCTCAATAGAGGAATTTATGAAGGATGTCTTAAATTATGGGTAAATGTGCAAACTGAAGTGAAATATCGGCATGGATTATAAAATTAGTATCAATTTCCATTTAGGTACAATAAACATGCATATCAATAGAATAACAGGTGTTATCAGTGGACCAGCAGTATGGTACAGGTCCTCAGGATCAAATGGTTTTGGCAAAAGTACATCAAGGTAAAATTCACATCATTATCTACATTCAACATGAAAAGGTCAATAGTTGTACTAAAGGATCAGTGTTTTGCTTACACTTGAAGCATTATATTGAGCTTTGAAGCAGTATCTTTCTCTATATAATTGCATGCCTTCCTGAAGTCAATACTTATATATCTTCAAGGTCTCTTCCTTAAGATCAATCATAAAATTGTGTGAAGTCTGGTTGCTGAGTTTTCAATTAAACATCTTGAATATGCTTTTGTTGAAGATCATCCTGATAGAACAGTCAAAGTATCTGAAGAATAAAGGACTAGTTGTGGTTACCATTTGAAGCTCAAAAGTATTTTATTAATTCATCTAAATCCTTCTTCAGCACAAGGGACTTACTGGTAATTCACATTTAAAGAGAGATTGATCATTGACATATATACCCCCTTATGTCATAAAGGAAATTTCTTGATTGATAAGTGAGAATGACTAATTCAATGAATGCATCTAACCTCAAAGCTTTGTTGTGAAAGTACATTATGCAAGCAGTAAAGGCATTTGATCTCTTAGATCAAATTCTGGTTGATTCATTGATCACATATGTAACAGGAACATTCAGCTATTAATGGTAATATCATTATCAGCATCCTAGCTCATATCATCACCAACAGGCAGGAAAGGTGTACCACAACAATAAAAGATATATTGGCTTCATCACAATTGAACAGATGTATACTGTAGATGTGCATTGCAGAAAAAGACTTACTCCATCTACAACCTTCCTCAATAAATACACATCACAGATGAAGATTATAATATAGACGGAAGTATAGCTTAAGCAAGCTTGATATGTCACATTAAGCATTCACAATCTTTAAGGTTTGATCCAATAATGCATTTATGATTAGATAAAGCTAGTACAATATGTTCTATGAAGTGTCATTATCCTCACTTTCAGCCTTATAATAGTGAAAGGAGACTTTGCTTTGGATTGTATCAATTTACAGTGTATATTCAAGTCCAATAATTCGCAAAGTGTTCTCTCAACTAGTCTTGTACACGAGTCTGGAGCAGCATGGTACAAAGTCAGAAGAAGAGGGCCTAAACAAAACTCAAAGAGAGGAAATGCAGAAATCACACTAAGAAATGTGCAACCCTTTGCCATTGATGTCAAAGGGGGAGGAAAATCAAGTAACGGAGAGAAGTAGAGGAAGTGCATTACCATCAATGCCAAAGGGGGATACTGTTGGAAATGTTGTCATTGATGGCAAAGGGGATGGCAAAAGGGAAGATAGCACCTAAACTATCCATAAGGCAAAAGAGACAGAGAGGCAATAGAAGTAGAAAAAAGAGAAGCAAGGAGCAACATCAGTCAAGGAGCAGAAGAAGTAGCAGAGGAATTAGAGACAGAGAGTTGAAAGGGCCTGAAGGGGTTTTATATAGTTTTCAGATGAATTATTGTATGGCATAGATTTTGATTGAAGTCTAGAAGCACCTGAACATGTTATGAAGAATGGAATGCTAGAGAGGATAGAGTTAGAGTAGGCTTGGAAACCATGAAGTCCTGTAAGCCCACGGGTAGTAGAAGGGCCATTGATTCCATTTAGTATTTGATTGTTGTATATACAGAAGAAATTGATCCTGAACTGTGTGCATGGATTGACTGAATGGTGTGCGAGAATGTCTAGATTCTATGAACATTTGAGTGGTAACTCTATGTCTACCAAACATAGATTGAACTGATGAGAAAAGAGAGAAATAACTCCTCAAGTCTATGTAAGGAGGAGTTTTAGTGATTCTCTGTTTAATGGAAGAATCGTGAATCTCTGTATAAGGCATGGACTTCTGTCTAAGTGTTAATCCCTGTTGTATAGAATGCAAAGATTCGTTAGAATATCTGTTTGTTGGAGTAAAGGAGCATTGTTTTATAGCCGATAGAGTAATATTTGTGAGATTTAACCCTAGAGTTAACGCGAAGAGTTACTGTGAAGAAATGTGTTAACTGCAGTGGGAACTTGGTTAATTACTGTGCAAATACCAAAAGTGGATTGGAAAAAAAAAAACCGCCTCTGTCGCGCCGCTTTTGGTTCGGATCGAAACCACCGAGAAAAAGCGTGATCGTATGAAATCTTGCCACGTCGACTAACCAATACCACTCATATCGCGTAAGTTTTATGAATTAAAGCTCGGGTCTAAAAACAACTACGATATTGCTGAGGACCGTTCGATCTGGATGCTGGTAGATCAAACAGTGATAGCGTGACAAGCTGCATGATTTGCCAAGGTATGGCCCATTGATTTGCATTGAAAATTATTTATTTAATGAGTTGATAATGCGGTGGTGGCATATATATATATATATATATATATATATATATATATATGTGCATGTAATGTGCTAACCAAAGTTGTGGTTTGAACTTACAATATAACATATGAAGGGTAAGCTTGGAGCATATATATATTGGGTTTTATAAAGTCCAAAAAAAAAAAAAATCGGTTGAACTCCATCAGGGTGAGAACCTTTGGTTTATTGAGCTATTAAAGGTGAAGACCTTGGAATATGTGGGACCCCCTACATAAAATTCTGAGAATCTTAACCCAAGCTGACAGATATGTAAAATCCCAAGCGGAAAAGTATATATATATATATATAGCGCGTTATATAAAAAGGACCAAGACTACAATACAAAGCATACATATCATATTCTTGTGCGCAAGATTAAATGACCAAAAGGATCCATTGTTCATTTTTTTAAAAGAAAACGATGTATTATAAGGTGGGGCCTGAGTCACAAATCGCATTGGAGAAAAGTATGGCAGCGGAACATGTTGACAAAAGTTCTGATTGCGATTGAGTTCTGGACCCGATATGTTATACAGGGTGACTCATAATTGATTAAGTTCCAGCGTAAAGTGCAGCACAGTGAACCATCGCATCAGAGAAACTAAGGGCAGTGAAACATGTTAACAAAAGTTCTGATGGAGATAGCAGACTCGATTCATTATACACGGGATTCTCATATTTGGTTGAGCTCCGCCTTAAAGCACATCGGAGCAAGCCATCACATCGGCGCAGTGAAGTGAACAGTTATTAATCACATCGGAGGAGAATAGAACATCGGAGCATTCTATTGAAAGCCGCGATTTCGATTATCACATCGGGTCTTTCGCAAAGGAGATTAATCGCATCGGAAAATATAAAAAGGTTCAATATTGTGGGCTCGAATACCTTGAGTCTTATTCCAAAGTCTTAAATGTAGATCCGAACCATTGTGAAGGTGTAATGTATGTCGAGGAATATATATTATATGATAAAGCAATGCCTGTATGAAATGAGTGTGGACCATATGAGTGAACATAAGCTACGATACATTAGATTGAAGCCCGAATATTAGTTCGAATGAGTGTGAATTTTTCACATGATTGAATTGTGGGCCCGGATGTGAAATACTATCATATGGTGAGTGGTTAAAGTGTTAACCCACGCGAAGATTTATATCTGATTAATATATGTTACCGGACCATAGAGTCATAATTTGGCTTTATATAAAGTTACATATGCGTGAAACCAACAGTAAGACATGTTGAGTTTTAAATGAAAGAGCAAAGACTTAAAGTTGATATATTATAGTCTCCGAAACATAAGAATGAAAGGGGTTATAATATTCAGCAGCGATAAATTGAAAGAGAGGAATCTCAGGCAAAGTACTTCAGTTAATAAAAGAAGTTTCCGTGATAAAGGAACAGGAACAGGAATATGCACAGGAATGAATTTGACAGGTGTACAAGCACAAAAAGCTGAAGCATATGCAGAACATAGTGAACAGAGTATGCAAAACAGTTATATGACAGCTGCAGATACACAATTGCAGTGAATAGAAGAGAAAGGCAGAACAGTTACCTAACAGTAGAAAAAAGGACAAAACCAGCAAGCCAAGTGTTGGAAAGAAGACTGAGTGAAATTTATATACATAACTTAAAATGAGAATGTAAATGTTGTAATTGATTTTATATTGTTTGTGATGCATTGGCAAGTCTCTGGAGGAAAACAAAACTCCCACTGTAATACTGAAATTAATGCATATAGTTATATGTTTTCTTGAATGAGCGGGTAAAAGAAATGAGAAGGCAGAAGGCAAAGAGGCATGGCTGTCCATTTCGAATTCCCTGAGGAATACAAACAGTCATAAGGAAATCTCTATAAATGATATCACATTGATATGCATAGAGAGGTTAGAGAGTGAGGAAAAAGAATGCAGAAATGAAGCAGTGAGGCAGAAAGAAGGAGGAGCCGAGCAGAGAAGAAGGTGGAGCTGATAGAGAATCCGAGAAGATGCAGAGATGATACATGACAGATATGAGGACTGATGAAAAACAAAAGATAAGGTATGGAACAGAGCTGATATCCAAGGTAAATCAGCAATTTTTTTTCTTTTGAAAGAGTAAGGAAGTTGGAGCTTCCCTATCAAGTCGTAGCTTGATAGATGTCAGTTGTAGCTAACTAAGGTAGGAGCCTCCTGTAGGTTGTAGCCTGTGGAAAATATATGGGATTTGGTGCTTCCACATCAAGTTGTATCTTGATAAAATTTCAGTTGTAGCTGACTGAGGTTGGACCCTCCTGTAGGTTTGTGCCTGCAGAAAATTGATGGGATTTAGAGCTTCCTTGCAAGTTGTAGCTTGCAGAATTGAGGTAGGAGCCTCCTGTAGGTCAGTGCCTACATAAAATCAGTGGTGAGAGGGAGTTGGAGCTTGCCTTTGCATCACAACAATAATAAGATGTGGTTTTCTCCCTTTATGGGTTTCCACTTATATCTAGTGTCTATGTGCATGATGTTTATGTGTTGATATGGTTTATCCCATCTGCTTAATACTTGCTACTCTCATATTAATTATGTTGTTACATTATATTAATACTTGCTGCTCACATTCTAAGATTACTCACACATTAAGTTGAACATGAAATGAAGGTGTGAATAAGTTTTAATGAAAAAGTTTTAAAATTCCATGAGTGTGTTAAACTTATTCACCCCCCCCCTCTCAGTTTAACTAAGAGTTCAACATGTTTTAGTGTGAAGGTCAAAGGTGAAAGAGGTTCATTGAGAACTTTTTGATCAAGACATCACCACATTGAGAGATAGAGATATTGGAAGGCTGAGGAGGGCTTGGTACAACTGATGCTTGTAATCCTCCTTTTATAAATCAATAGAACTGTATCTGTTTTGTCCATTCTATGCGTTGATATTGTCATTGTTATTCAATTACCTATATAACATGAGATTAATGGCTTAGATGTGCATTGTTTAATGTTTATCATATATTAACTTAATTGATAGGAAATGTATGTTATGGTAGAGATTACACGGGTGCTTTGATTGATCACAAGGTCGAGATTTGGAGCTGGTGGAGGAGGATCCCTGCTTCGCTACTTAGCGCTCTCCAAAAGACTTCAAGATCATTAAAGAGGTAATCTTACATCTTATTCCATCAAGTTGTTTAAGTTGATATGAACATGTATGTGCCTTCTTTGTGAACTATACAACTAATCTTACTATCTACCTCAGGCACCGGAAAGCCCTGAGAGGAATATTAGAAAGCCAACAACCCAAGCATTTTACCCTATAGGAGAATTTGCGACTCCTCTAGGGATTCCCCCATAGTTTCCGGACTATCTCTTTCCCCCTTTCTTCTTTCCTCTGTTCACAGACCCTTCTGACTAGTATTTATGCCCAGTAGACATTTCAAAAGCTCACAGAGTTCAATCATGTTTTGTTTGACCATATGAAGGACTTTACCCTGGATAACACTACCTTTGTTGGTGTTCCAGTGCGTTATAAAGTGGGCTCTGCTTAAAGACAGTGCGTTGGTCTCTAGATTAACGCTATCTTTACTCAGAGACAGTGCGTTACTCAGCCAAAATTTGTTGTTCACCCCTGTGATTGTGTTTTTGGTTGCAGATTTTTTGGCCATCAGTATCCCTCCTTGACTGAATCCCTGTGCTTGTTTACTAAGCTGGCATTTCTGTTTATTTTCTCTTGTTTGAAAAGTTAGTGTCAAAAACATTTACCTTTTAGAGAAGAATTTTTTTTTTTAGTTTTTTTGCATCTAGCTGAATTAATTCTAAAACTTTCAGTTAAAATATTTTTAAGATGAGGTAAATAGATGTTTGAATCTTTAAGGTTGAACTTTTCTATTTGAATGTTAGTGCATGGATGTTGAAAAGAAACTTCTCCTTGTCTAAATACTCTTCATTGAATTGAATATTTCGAGCATATTTTTGCATGGTTTCTTGAGTAAGAGTCTCATTACATTTCATACGTCCACTCCCCCTCCACAAGAATAATAATCAAGTACACTAAGAGTCAAGCAATAATAAAATAAATCACGTTACTTGTTCTGAGTTCACACCAGCAGTAGTTTAGGCTAGGATCTTGGGTTAGGAAAAGTGAGAAAATCACCCAAGATCTCAAAACTAGAGACTAGAGTCATTAACAAGCGAAATCCTACTGCACTCATATTATCGGGACCGTTCCTTTACCGGATCTTAGCATGAGACAACACTTGGGTGCACAAGAAGGTAGCCTGCCTTCGACTGCATCCGGTGGGTATGCTATATATTGGGGTTCCCTTCGTGGATGTCAAAACTAGATCGGGGATCTAGGTGTTCTGCCCATAGAGCATGTTGTCCTTGACCATGGACCCCCTTGATAATGTCTGTGATTTGAGGTATCTTTAGTGGCCATACGTTTTAGGGACTTACGTAAGGTGACTGGGACAGGCTGTCCTGGTACCTGAAACAGACGGACCCACTCTGTCTTCGGTCTTTAGGAGGGTACTCGTCTTCACGAGAGTGCTTACACCTATCGTATGAGGTTCAGGTGAAGCTCTAGAGTGACCGTAACTATACTTTCAACCAACCCTCTCTGTATACTATTGTGATACTAGATTTCATCACCAGCAAATGGTAGTACTCTGACAGGGCACCCTATTCTGGCTGCTTGCTGATTGATTTTAGAGAGTCCTTTTTTCTTTTTTCTTTTTTAGGTATGTGGTTACTATCATTGAGACTTTATAATACATCATAATTTATTAAAATTTGTTAAAAATAAAAAATTCACCGTGGTGTCATCTGACCCATGCCGTCTGTCTCGATGACAACAAGGTCTACCTCTTCTGATTCTTGAGGAAGATCTGAACCTTGGTGAACCCGTGCCTTCTGCGAAAGAGCAGTCTCCATTGACAAACCCTGATTTTCACATAGCCTCATATCATACAGAATTTCCAGAGGACCCTTTCACGAAAGGTGTCGTATCTCATTACAATCCTCCACTCACTGATCCATTGGGGCCTGTGATAATGCAGATTCCACCATGCCAAGACATGTCTTTGGCCACACAAACATCCATTTCACAACCGACATCCATAGGGTTGATACCAATGGCAACCATCCCAGGTTTTCCACCATCCTCCCCGCCAGTTTTCAGCTCTATGCCATCACTTGGTAACCCTAGTAGTTAACATATGCCTAATCCCAAACCTATGGTCATCACAACTGTAAGTAACTCGCCAAGTCCTTCAGGATATACTCCTATCGTGACCACGTTGGGACCTACGGTTTCTCCTCCCACGAGTGGGACTACTTCAGTTCCTTTTAGCAACCCTTTCGGTTGGAACCCTTTGCTGAGTTCAAAGCCCTTGCCCACCATACCAGGGGGAAGTGTAACCAACACACAAATTATAGGGAACATTTCACTACCCCTGCAAACGTTAGGAAAAATCGGACAACCTATTGTTAACATTATTTCCTTAATTGGTTTAAATCGGTGTAGGGTCTATGCCACTGCCGAACTATGCAAGTAGTAGCATGCCTCCGGGAAACTCTATTGCATCCATATGGACCAACCCACCCCAACCTCCATCTGGAATGGGAGGGCACTTTTACACAGGGGGCAACCAACCATTTGACCCGCAATACAATATGCCCTATGGACAGCAACCATATATCCCTACCCCTCCACCTATAGGAATTTTTTATCAAAGTCCTACTTATCCTACTGGTAACACATTGATGGGCAGACCCTATGGTCCACATAGTCAACCAATACTTCCTTGGTTAGATTCGGGAGCAAACCCACAATTTCCATTTTTGGCAGCTCTAGACATTCTTGACATCTATAAACTGACTAATGACCCCATTAATCACAACCCGCTCTAGCCTCCAGTACCGCACAAGATTCCTTCTCACATCCCAAATTTCGATGGCAAACAAGGGGAAGACCCAACCGCACACATCACCACCTTTAATTTATGGTCTATATCTAATTCCATGGTGGATGATAGTGTCAGGCTTCGACTGTTTCCCCACACCCTTATAGGCAATGCCACCAAGTGGTATATTGAATTGCCACGCGCCACTATAAAAACTTTTGGTGCTTTAGCGATGGATTTTCTAAAGAAATTCCAATTACCAATTAGAGTTGAAACTGGAATGGAACTGTTAACCTCCCTGCACCAAGACACTGCCACCCAAATCTCTGATCACATTCATGAATGGAGGCGTAGGAGGAGGCTAGTCAAAGCGCCAATCCCAGATCATCTTCTATCTAATTGGTTCTGTAAGTCTCTCTTACCCCACATCTCTAAAGAAATTGGCCTATCCAGTGCGGTTACAAAATATCAATGCATTCTTCGTGCCCAACATTTGGATTTAATTTATTCACAATCTGGCACGCTATATGATTTACTCCCCAATGCCGCTGGTAGCCCAAATCCTCCCGCTACTCAGAAAACCAGAGCCCACGCTGACGGTCTCGTTGGCAAAATCTCTGGCGTAGCCACAAAACAGTCTTGGGGGAAAACCTCCCAACCATCCTCGGCTACCACTGCCCCTAACCAAACGACTACTCTTCCTACTGCTGAGGTAAATTCTGTGCAAACTTCACAAAAACCTAGTGGAAAGAATAAGAAGAATAAGAAAAAAATATCTTCTTTGGAAGAGCAGTCGAACAATCAGAATAATCCTAATCAGAAAAACGCTGCCAAAAATGAAAAAGGGAAGGATAAAACCATGAAATTTCCTTGCAAGATCTGTGCGGAGGACTAGTTGACATACAAATGTCCTCGGCTGCAGGAATGCACTGATTTTATCGCAAACAAGGATTTTGGGAAAACACCTGCCGTTCTTCATAATCCTTTCCCTAATCAACAGCAGCAACACCAACACATGGTTGACAACCCACCACAACCCCAACAACGGGGCAATGGTGGTTCACATCCTTCCAGTGAAGGACCATCCGCCATTTATGGCGTTGAAAGGTTGAACTTCAAACACGAGCTAAGCTTTATGGAAATCCTACCATAGATGCTCAAGAACCTGGTACTAGTTCAACTCCAGCACCGACCAATGATCTGCATATCGAATGACCTACTGTTGATCCCATGATTCGTCCCCCCAAAGGGAAACTTTGACGCATGACTCATAACACCTCTGCACATGTAGCCAAAAACTACAACATTTTAGAAGATTTGGCATAGGCACCGTCAGCTATGTCTACTCTCGAAGTATTGCAAACTTGTCCAGCACAAAGGACAGCCTTTCTTTTGGCCATTGATGGAATAGACCCCCAGGATTCCATGCTATCTATCTTTGATATGGAAAAATCTCAGACTCGACTCTCACACGAACTCACATTCCAAGTGCAGGTTGTGTTGAAAGGGAGACCAATCCATCGCACTGTCATTGACGAAGGTGCTTCGACCTGCGTTGTGTCACAAGCTTGCTGGCTTGATTTAGGTTCTCCTATCTTAACACCACCGTCAAATTCCCTCAAAGCTTTCGATAGCCACATGTTCCTCCCAAAAGGATACCTTGCTAGCTTTCCCATCACTCTGAGTGGGAAAATGGTAACCATGGACGTTGAAGTCGTAGATCTCCATCTCAACTATAATCTATTGCTCGGTCGCAGTTGGTATTATGCCATGACTGCCATTGTTTCTTCGATCTTCCTACTCATCCTATGTCCATTGGATGGGAAAATAGTCACAGTGGATCAGTTATCCTTCTGCACCCCTAATTATTCCACGTTACCAGGTAGCACTGTACCCCTAATAGGAGGGTTTCCTGACTCTTACGTCAGTATTTGTACCAGTCTTCTGAAGGCATCTTCCCTACTGGGTTGTTTTTCTCTCCCGCCACCAAAGATCCCAAATATGTTTGCAATGATATCCACCACTTTGGCTGGCTCTATCGACCCATGGATCCTCCCGGCACCTTCAGACATTGATTCCTACGGAGATTAGATGCCGCTCTCACCAGCCGAGTTGGCCTACCAAGCCATCCAAATTACATCTGAACCCTCCACTGCTATGGTTTCAACCAAAGGTACAAACCTCCCACCCATCACAATTCTCTCTAAGGATCTCCTCAATGAAGTCTTGCCTACAGACGAAGCTATTCGAGAGATCATGTCTCTAGAAGAACGACCTTGGGGAGAGTTTCACAATCATGCTTTGATGATCGACTCAAACGTGATAAATATTGAAATCCCATCCTTTGACCCACCTAAGATGGTTCCCTCCACTTACACGACTGTTCAAACTATCGATTCAGAAGGGAACATGGGTAATATTTCTAAGACAATGCTCATCGATATCTCGGTCAAAATGGGTATCATGTAAAACATTCAGATTGGAGCAGATTGCGATCCCGAGGAAATTGCACACTTCACATCCCTCTTTAAGGAATTTTGTGATGAGTTTGCTTGGTCTTACGAGAAAATTCCCAACATAGATCCTTCTATCGACGAGAAAGAGATCAAGAAATTCCGAGCATTATTTTTATGGTATTTTTCTTGCTCGTTAATCTGAAAAACCTCAAGTCCTCTTCTTCGAGCTCGTTAAACTTACACAAAGAAGCTCCAAGCATTATTTTTACAGTATTTTTCTTGCTCGTTAATCCGAAAAACCTTGAGTTCTCTTCTTCGGACTCGTTAAACTTATACGAAGTGGATTTCGAGCGTTCTTTTTATGGTCTTTTTCTTTCTCGTTAATCCGAAAAACCTGGAGTTCTCTTTTTCAGACTCATTAAAACTGATATGAAGAAGCACTGAGCTTTCTTTTTAGGGACTTTTTCTAGTTCATAAAACTGAAAAAAACCCGGAGTCACCTTTTTCGGGCTCGCTAAACTACCACAACAGAGATTAAGGAGCCATTCTTTTCCTCTTTTTCAAAGCTCTTTAAACAGAAAAAGTGACTGAGTTTTCTGCGTGTGACTCATTAAAATTTCATGGAGAGCACTGATTTTTTCTTTGTTGGACTCGTTAAAATTTCGAAAAGAGTACTGATTTTACTTCGTCTCCTTGTACTCATAAAAAAATGAGGTAGACGTCCATCGAACATAGATTTCTCACTTTTCCAGCTTCGATGGACTAACACATGGAAAATGAACTGTTTCGGGCTTACTATTCTCCCTTTGTCATGCCCAGTTATCAAGACATGACAAAGGTATGCCATGGAGTTGTCTTTTACGACATTTTTTAGAATCTCTAAATATGAAAAATTCACCGAGTTTACTCTTCTGGACTCGTTAAATCTAATTAGACGGGGAACAGAGTTGTCTTTTACGATATTTTTCAGACTCTCTAAATATGAAAAAATCATCGAGTTTACTCGTTTGGACTCGTTAAACCTAATCAGACGGGGAAAAATTTGGACAAAATGGATACTACCTCTGTTACATTTCAGAAAGGTCGATTTGGCAGAAAAAATCTTGAACATGGCACTTCCCAGACAACTCTTTCGCAGTTAGCCAAACCCTACCATCTATGAATATTAGCCTTCATCTCCCAATGTTCCTACACCGGTAAAATCCTAACAAAATTTTTGGTGTTTATTAAGCCTCATCTTCCTAATACCCTGTTACAGCGCCTTCTATTGTTTAAGCAGATATCGCTATCTACTACTCCTCTTATCAACCAAACCGGTCATTATGCCAGAAATTATTTGTCATTAGACATCCCCATTTTCTCTTCATTATCTCCATAAAAAAAAATCATTTGGTTTCCATTTCATTTTGACTGATGTAGGACGCCTTAGTGCCTACCTGTCAACAGATATCTTCCTATCGACTACAACATCTTATCTAGGAAGTTGATCCAGAAACCCATCAGTACCTAGATACTTGCAGACATCAGTGGCAGGTAGTCTTGTTTTTGGTTAGGAGTCTTCATCATTGGCTCCTGATCAAATGATTCTACAAGTGTTCGACTTCAACTCTTTTTATTCACACTTGCTAGATTGTACTGTGCATCTTAGGGACCATCATCATTAATGGTGGCCACCTTCGCATCTGTTAATAGTTTTCATTATTGACTGGTAATCAGACAATTTCTCACATGTTCGATGACAGCTCCTTCATTCACATGTTGAGGAATATGCAGTTTAAGTGAAGCAGCGGTCAAGACCTTGGGGCAAAGGTTACATCATTAAAGTTGTGTTCCCTTATCCAAATTGCGATATTGTTTATGAAGACAGCTTCTTTAGCCTGATCCTGTTATGACAGACACTTCCACATTATGCTTATCGGTGGACAGGTTCTTCATATCTCTGTTCTATAGAAATCATGGTGATTAAGCTACTGAGCATGGGAATGCCTGACTCAAGGAAGATACTATATTTTCTGACATATGTTGTTGTTTCAGGTTTTCCTCGGTCTTTCAATCTCTTTATCTCTACTACACACATTATAAAGTATTTCGGCCATTGTCTTTGTCTCTGACCTCACACTTTAGGGGGAATCTATTACAGGTTAAAAAACCTCCTCATTAGCTCAGAGGAGAAGATAAATATGGAAGGAATACAAAGACCCAAACTAAACCTATTTCTGCCAAGGTAACACACCCCTACAATAGCACAAGAGCATTATAACGCACCTGTTCAATGAATAGGTTGCGTTAGTGGCTAGGGAAACACTTTGTTTACACTAGAGGGCAGTGTTAAGTCTCCGTAATAAGCAAGATTGGCAAAAGTCCGATCACAGAGTTAACATAATTTCAACCAACTTTGGGATTCTAGGATCTAGCCCTCTTGAATTTGGAGAGGGATCTCTCCAATATGTACAAATATGGATATTGTCTTTGAAGTTTGGGGTAATAATATTAGGCTAGTTATGAAGTCCAAGGGTTTGTTTGGTTTTTTGGATGGTTGAACATAGTTGATGTCTGAGGCGGAAAGATCTATATGCAAATAGGTTCAAAAGTGAGAAGTTGCAAGCAAAAAGAGTAAGCTTTGATCAAGAAGAAGGATGATGGCAGGTTTCAGTCCATTGGGCTATGGAGTCATAAGAGGATTTAATTGAAACAATCAGGTTCAAGAGTGGTCTATGGGGCAAGTCATCTATGCCTAAGGATCTCTTTAAAGTTCAATTTATGGAATGGAGTGATACAATAAGAAAGGGAGATGACAGATGCAGAACAAAGAGCAGCCCAGGATCTGGTAAGTACTTTGAAACTAGCCAGCCTTTGACCAGGCACTTAAGAAAAACATAGAAGCAAACTAGGATCTGGTAAGTACTTTGAAACTATCTAGCCTTTGATACAATTCTGATAGAAAACATAAAAAAACAAAAGGGAAACTTGAAGGCAACTTTTGGAGTAGACGCTAGCGGGCCAGGCGCACCACAAATCCTCTCCTAGCTCTTCTTTACTTGGTTACTTTCAAGACAATCACGAAGATAACAAAGAATGGCCTAAGATCTGATAAGTACTTTGAAAATAGTTAGCTTTTAACACATCCTAAGGGAAACAATCAAATAGTTGAGCAAATAAGAAAGGGACTCAGGGCTAACCTTAATTTCCTCAGTTCATCTTCACACAAAATATATTGAAAGTAACATTTAAAAGTAACATTCAGCTAAGACAACAAAACGAGGGAACGCCAACATCCCTGTACTTAAACTGAATTACATCAATTTCAAATAACATAGTTGAAAGAAAACATTTAAATAAATATTTCTCAGCCAGAGAAGGTTACTGATATAAAGTAGGTCCTAACCCTGTTTAAACTGTTCTTTATAGTGGAAAATGAAACAAATTGAAAACATAAACAAAATACAAGTTACAGTGAGAATAACATCACCCTCAGCACAGACCAGGATCCCATAAATCAGCTTGTATTGATGCTTCAAACTAGTTACAATCTTCAAATCCAGTGTTTTAACCCATCTCTCTTCATAACCTAACCTATATGTTACAAGCAGAGCTCCAAGAGCCAGTGAAATCCTATCTACAATCAAGAGTCTTCAGCTTAGTTACAATACAATGCTTCAGCAATTTACATTAACAACCAACCCCTCACTCATCTTCTACTGAAGTATTTATATAAATATGAGGAGGTGAGATCTGATGAAAAGATCTCAAAACCCAATTAATACAGATATTAATGTCTTCTTGGCCATCGAGGGGCTCAACGAAGAACTATACAGGTGTTCCTCTATATTAAATGATTTAAACTCATGAATTTAGCTCTGTGGGAGCTTTATTAGACTTTTGAGGCTCTGTGTATCAATAGGGTTGCTCTGCCGACATTATGTCATTAATTTCCTGGCAGAAATAACTCCTTTGGCTGTGTCGAGGAAAAATATCTGACTTTGATCAATAAATTCGGTTCTTGATTGAATCCTTTGAGGCACAGGTGGCGCTGTAGTCGCTGGGAGGAATCGATTCGCCTCCATTTGTGGTGGTGGGGGGAATATGTGTGATAAACACTTTAGGTTTTTCCTTCAATCAATATTTGAGAGCGGGGATTAGGCGTTTGATAACTGTCTTGGCCTTAATCCCCATAAATCTGTCCACTTAAGCTGTGATCTGGCTTACTGCTGTCTTCAATCTCTGATACTCTTTTTCTGCATTGATTTTGACAGTTTTCTATGTTGTGCAGGGCTGCGCAGGTAGGGAAAGGCATCAATGCCTATGAAAACATTGAAGAGACGTGAAAACTAACTCTGTAAGTGATTTCCAGGGAGAAATTGAAACGTAGAGGATCGTCACCCTCCTGGTCTGAAATTTCCTTTAAAACACAAACAAATGACCTTAACCCTGCAAAATACAAAAAACACATAAAAAATCTTGTTTATAGGTCAATCTGCTTTGGGGAATGTGCGGAGGAACGCAGGCCATTGGATGGCATCATCCAACGGCCGAGATCAAATCTGGGCGGTCGTGGAAAAGGTTGAAGAAATATTAAGTCAGGACCGTCGATCTGCAGAAATCAACGGTCGAGATCGGGCAACGGGAAGTCAATGGGAAAATGTCTGACAGGGCGATGGAATCAAAAGGACGAATAATAGCCGTCGATCTGCAGAGATCGACGGTGGAGATTGAATCTTGGGTGCGCGATGGGTGGGTTAACGGGCATGCATGTCCGTTAAAGGTCGAGAAAGTGAGGTGATCGGCAGCCGTCAGATGGGAAGTCCCAAATCAAACGGTGGGGGTGGATTCCTGTTACAAGTCAAAATACCTCCTCATCAGCTCAGAGGGGAAGACAAATATGGAAGAAGTACAAAGACCTAAATTAAACCTATTTCTGCCAGGGTAACGCATACATAGAACAGAACAAGGGCATTATAACGCAGTCAAGAAATACATTGGCCGCGTTAGTGGCTAGGGCAACGCTCTGTTTACACTAAAAGGTCGCGTTACCCGTGTTTTAAGTTTGAATTGGGAAAAGAGCGCGGAGAAATATTTGAATCTCCGACTTTCCCTCACGAAGGAGTCAGTGCATAGAGGAAACTGCAGAAGCACCAGTTCATTATTGGTCATTGCCATAGAAGGCTGAACTCCAAGAGAGGCAAAAGCATGGAGATCAAGGAAACATCTAAGCCTTTTCCATTCCAAACTAGTGGAAAGAGAAGGGCAACAATGGCCTCCTCCCTCTCCTATAAGAAGGAGCTGAAGGCTCTTAATTGAAGGTCGAAGGATTGCTCAAAAGTTCTTGCATACTTGTGGAATAGAGAAAAGTGTGACATTGTGAAGGCCAAGAGTCAAAGAGGCTCTTAGAGAGCTTGTTGGCTTGGACTTCTTCACTTGGTAGAGAAGAGAGATTGGGAGACTGAGGAGGGCTTGGTACAACTGATGGTTGTAATCCTCCTTCTTTCAAAATCAATAGAACTATGTTCGTTTTGTCCATTCGATGCTTAATGTTATATTGTTATTTCAATATTTGTTTAGTATGATATGAATGGCTCAGATGTGTATAATCTAGATGTTTATTGTTGATTTAATTGATAGAATACTTGTTATATCAGAAGTTACGCGGGTGCTTTGACTGATCGCAGGATTCAGATTTGGAGCCGGTGGAGGAAGGACTCTTGCTTTGCTGCGTAGCGCTCTCCAAAGGATTCTAAAGTTGTCAAGGAGGTAATTCTCTGTTGTATTCCTTCAAGTTATTTCAAGCTAATATGAACATGCTCATACCATCTTTGTGAACAGCATAGCTAATCTGACTGTCTGCCTCGGGCACCGGAAAGCCCTGAGAGGGATATACGAAAACCAACCACCCAAGAAGTTTACCCTAAAGCAGAATTGGCGACTCCGCTGGGGATAGTTCCCCATAGTTTCCGGGCTATTTCCTCCTTCATTTCTTCTCTCCTCTGTTCTGTGTCCTTCCGACCATTTTTTGATGCCCTGTAGACATACCAATCGCTTGCAGAGTTCGATCCTGTGCCTGTCTGGCCAACTGAAGAGCTTTTCCCTGGTTAACGCGACCTATGCAGTATATCCAGTGTGTTATAACGCAGTCTAGGCTTAAATACAGTGCGTTATAACGTTGTATTTGCTCACAGACAGAGCGTTACCCAGCCAAAAAACCCTGTTGTTCACTACTATGACTGTGTTTTAGCTGTGGAGTTTTTTGGCCACTAGTACCTTTCACAGACCGAATCCCTGTGCTTGTCTGCTAAACTGGCATTGATTATTTTTTTCTCTTATTTAGTTAAGTGTGCAAAGCATTTACTTTTTTAAAAGAGAATTTTTTTTTATTTTATTTTATTTTATTTTATTTATTTATTTATTTATTTATTTATTTATTTATTTTTTTTTTTCTGCATTTAGATGAGTTTATTCTGAAAAGTTTGATTCACAGACTGTTAAAAGAGGTAGATAGAAAAGCTGAATCTTAAAAGTTGAGCTGTGTTATTTACATGTTGGTGCATGGATGATTGATAAAGAAACCTCTCCTTGTAGAAACATTGTTCATTGAAGTTAATATCTAGAGCATGTTTTGCATGGTTTATTGAGTCAACGTCTCACTATACTTCATACGTCCATTTCCCCTCCGCAAGACTAATAACAAAGTACACTAAAAACAAAGCGATAATAAAATCAATCTAATAACTCTTTTTGAGCTCACACAAACAGTAGTTCAGGCTAGGATCTTGGGTTAGGAAAGTGATAAAACTACCCAAGATCTCAAAACTTGAAAACTAGAGTCATTAACGAGTGAAATCCTGCTGCACTCACATTATTGGGACCGTTCCTTTACCGGAGCTCAGCGCGAGACAACAATTGGGTGCACTAGAAGGTAGCCCACCTTCGACTGCATCCTGTGGGTGTGTTATATACTAGGGTTCCCTTCGGGGATGTCGAAACTAGATCGGGGATCTAGGTATTCTGCCCATATAGCACACTGTCCTTGACCGTGGACCCCCCTGATAGTGTCTGTGATTTGAGGTATCCTTAGTGGCTATAATTTTAGGGACTTACACAAGGTGACTTGCGGGGACGCGCTGTCCCGGTACCCGAAACATACGGACCCTACTCTGTCTTCGGTCTTTAGGGAGGGTACTCGTCTTCACGAGAGTGCTTACACCTATCGTGCGGGGTTCGGGAGAAGCTCTAGAGTAAATCGTAATGCTGTACTTTCGACCAACCCTCTCTGTATGCTATTGTGAGGCTGATTTCATCACCGGTGAACGGTAGTACTCGGACAAGGCACCCTATCTTGGCTTCTTGTTGATTGATTTTAGAGAGTCTTTTTTTCTTTTTAGTAAGTGTGTAGTTACTGTCACTTGAGACTTCATAATATATCACATTTTAAATAAAATTTGTTAAAATTAAGCCGGTCACCGTGGCATCCCTCCGACCCACGCGTCGGTATAGACGACGACAAGGTCTACCTCCTCTCACCTTAGAGGAAAGATTGAACCTTGGTGAACCGGGCCTTCTACGGAAGAGCGGTCTCCTTTGACTTATCTCGGATTATCACATAGAACCTTATCAGTGGGAACTCTGAGGACCCTTTCACCGAAGGCGTTGTACCTAATTACAATCCTCAGCTCATCGATCCGTTAGGACCGGTAATAATCCAGATTCCCACCGCGCCAAGATATGTCCGCGCAACACCAACATCTATTTCTCCACCGGTATCCACGGGGGTCGATACCAATGGCAACCATTCTCGGTTCGCCATCATCCTCCCACGCCGAGTCGGGTTCTATGTCATTCTTGCGGTAACCCCGGTAGTCAACATATGCTTACCCCCAACCCTATGGTCAACACATCTGTCGATATTTTACCGAACCCTTCGGCATCTACTCCTACCGTGACCACGTTGGGGACCACGGTAGCTCCCCCCACGAGCACGACTACTTCGGTGCCCTTTAGCAACCCTTTCGGTTGGAACCCTCTGTTGAGTTCAAACCCCCCGGCCACTATGCCAGGGCGATGTATGTCCCGTACACAATGTAGCGGGGAATATTTCTCTTCCTATGCAATCCTTAGGACAAATGGGACAACCCATTGTAAATACTATCCCCTTAAGTGGTTCAAACATAGGTGTAGGATCTATACTGATTTGCCAAATTATGCAAATACTAGTATGCCTCAGGAAACTCTATTGCATCCATTTGGACTAGCCAACCCCAACCTCCATCGCGGAGTGGGAAGTCATTTTTTACGTTTGGGGCAACCAACCATTTGCCCCTCGATACGCTATGCCCTATGGATCGCAACCGTATGTTCCTACTCCTCCACCTATGGGAGGTTTTTTATCAAAGTCCCACTTACCCTTACTGGTAACACGTGGATGGGGGGACCCTATGGTCCAAATAGTCGGCCCATACCGCCTTGGTTAGACTCGCAAATCCACAATTGCCTTTCTTGGCGACTTTGGACATACCCGAGCATCCATAAGTCGACAAACGACCCCATCAATCACAACTCGCTTTGGCCTCCTATACGCATAAGATTCCTTCGGATATCCCAAAGTTCGACGGGAAGCATGGAGATGACCCGACCCGCACACATCACTACCTTCCATTTGTGGTCCATATCCAATTCCATGGTAGATGATAGTGTTCGCATCGGTCGATTTTCCCGCACCCTTACGAGCAATGCCGCCAAGTGGTACATTGAATTACCACGCGCCACCATCAATACGTTTGGCGCTTTAGCGACGGAGTTCTTAAAGAACCTTCAACTACCAATTAGAGTGGAAACCGAGCATAGAATTGTGAACATCACTGCGCCAAGACACGCCACCCACATCTCCGACCATATTCATGAATGGAGACGTAGGAGGAGGCTTGTCAAAGTGCCAATTCGGACCATCTCTTGGCAAATTGGTTTTGCAAGTCTCTTTTTACCCCATATCTCTAAAGACATTGGCCTTTTCGGTGCGGTGACGAAGATCAATGTATTCGTTGTGCTCGAGCACTGGATTTGATCTATTAACAATCCGGCACGCTTTACGATCTGCTCCCCCATGCCCGGTAACCCGAACCCTTCGGCTACTAAGAAAAGCCCGGAGCTCATGCCGGGATGGTCTCGTTGGCGCGATCTCTAGTGTAGCCACCAATCGGGTCTCGGGGGCAAACCTCCCAGCCATCCTCGGCTGCCACACGCCCCCCCCATCAAACGACTCCTCTCCCTTCCGTCGAGGTAAATTCGGTGCAAACCTCACAAAAACCCAACAGAGAAAAATAGGAAGAATAAGAAGAAAACATCTTCTTCGGAAGAAGCGATTGAATAATCGGAATAACTCTAATCGGAAAAAATGTCTGCTAACGAAAAAGGAAAGGATAAACCCATGAGATTCCCTTGTAAAATACGTACGAGAGGACCACTTGACATACAAATGTCCTCGGTTGCGGGGAATGCAATCGATTTTATTGCTAACAAGGATTCACGGGAGAACACTGCCGTTCTTCATAATCCCTTCCCCAATCAACAGGGCAGCGGCATCAACATATGGTTGACAACCCGGCCACAACCCCATCAACGGGGCAATGGTGGTTCGCATCCTTCCGGCGAAGGACCATCTTCCATTTATGGCATCGAGAGTATTGACCTCCAAACTCGCGCCCGAAGCTTTATGGAGCCCCTACCATAGATGCTCAAGAACACGGAACTAGTTCCAATCGCGCCGCCTAACGATTTGCATATCGAAAGGCCTAATGTTGAACACGTAATTCGTCCCCCAAAAGGGACACTTCGACGCTACGACTCATAATACCTCTGCACGTGCAGCCCAAAACTACAATATTGTAGAAGATTTGGCGCGAGCACGCGTCACCATGTTTGCACTTGAAGTATTACAAAGCCCTGTCGGCTACAAAGGAAAGCCTTACTTTCGGCCATTGGCGGAATAGATCCCCAGGATTCCATGCTAGCGGGTCTTTGATATGGAAAAGGCTAAACCTCGCCTCTCGCATCAACTCGCATTCTAGGTGCGGGTTGTGTCGAAGGGGAGACCCATCCATCGCCTTGTCATAGACGAAGGTGCTTCGACCTGCGTTATGTCACAAGCTTGTCGGCTGAATTTAGGTTCTCCTACTCTAACCCCGCCATCGAATTCCCCTGAAAGATTTCGATGGCCACACGTTCCTACCCAAAGGATACCTTGCTAGCTTTCCCAGTCACTCTTGGTGGGAAAACGGTAGAAACGTGGACGTTGAAGTCGTAGAGCGTCATCTCAACTATAATATATTGCTCTGGCCGCGGTTGGTCTTATGCTATGACCGCCATCGTGTCTTCGGTCTTCCGAGCTCATCCTATTTCCATTGGATGGGAAAATAGTCACGGTCAATCAGCTATCATCGCACCCACAGATTATTCCACTTTACCAAGTAGCTCGGTACCCTTAATAGGAGGTGTCACGACTCTTACGTCGATATCGGTACGGTCTTCGAAGGCATCTTCCCCTCTCGGGTTGTTTTCCTCTTCCGCCACCTCGGATCCCAAACACGGTTGCAATGATATCCACCTCTTCGGATGGCTCTATCGACCCATGGATCATTCCGGTACCTTGAGAAATTGATTCCTATGGAGATCGGGATGCCACTTTCGTCGGTTGAGTTGGCTTACCAAGCCATCCAAGTCGCATCTGAACCCTCCACCGATATGGTTTCGACCACGGGTACACCCCTCTCTCCCATAACGGTTCTCTCTAAGGATCTCCTCAATGAAGTCCGGCCTACGAGACGAAGCTATTCGAGAGATCATGTCATTAGAAGAACGACCTTTGGGAGAGTTCCACCATCGCGCTTCGACGATTGATTCGGAGCGATAAAAAGCTGAAAATCTCGTTCTTTGACCAACTCTGAGATCGTTCCCTCCTCTTATACGATTTGTCCCACACTATCGATTTAGAAGGGAACATGGGCAATCTTTCCAAGACACTGCTCATTGATATCTTGGTCAAAACGGGTATCGTGGAAAATATTCAAATTGGAGCCGACTGCAATCCTGAGGAAATTGCAGCCTTCACAGCTCTCTTTAAGGAATTCCGCGATGTCTTTGCTTGGTCTTACGACGAAATGCCCGGCATAGATCCTTCTATTGTCGAGCACGAAATTAAGACTTATGAAAATGATAAACCTATCCGACAACGACTCAGACCTGTCCACCCCCGCAAAGCAGCCGCCATCAAGGTCGAATTAGAAAAAAATTTAAACTCTGGCTTCATTTACCCCGTTCCCTTAACTGAATGGGTTTCCAATCCGGTTCCCGTTGATAAAAAACAAGGCACTATTCAAGTTTGCGTCGATTATCGCGATTTGAACACCGCTTGTCCAAAAGACAACTATCCTACGCCGTTCATTGATCAAATTCTCGACGATTGTGCCAGATGCGAATCTTTTTCCTTCATGGATGGATTCTCGGGATACAACCAGATTGCCATAAAAAAAGACGACCAGCATAAAACTGCTTTCATCTGTCCTTGGGGCATCTTTGCGTATAAAAAGCTCCCATTCGGCCTGAAGAATGCTGGAGCAACTTTTCAACGGGCTATGGACTATGCTTTTCATGACATTCGACATATTGTACAAGCATACTTGGATGACCTCCCGGCTCATTCCAAGAAGCGACGAGACCACCTGGCTCATTTAAGAGAAATCTTTGCTAGGTGCAGGTTCTACAATATACGCTTGAATCCTCATAAATGCGTATTTATGGTCGAGTCTGGACAATTGTTAGGGTTCATTGTTTCCAAGCACGGGATTAGGGTTGATCCCGATAAGGTAAAAGCAATTATTGAATTGCCGGCACCACAATCCATCCTTCAACTCCAAAGCTTGCAGGGGAAGGCAAACTTTTTGCGACGATTCATCGTTAACTATGCTGAGATGACGAAAGGCTTCATGCGATTATTGAAGAAAGGAACACTATACTTGTGGGATGACCAAGCTCAACGGTCATTTGATGCTTTGAAATAGGCACTTGTTTCAGCCCCACTCCTTAGTGCCCCCAATTACTCACGCGACTTTCTCCTCTATCTCGCAGCATCACCATCCTCACTTGGAATGGTTTTAGTTCAAGTACACGATGACGACAGCGAACATGTGATTTACTATTTATCGAAAGGTCTAATCGGACCCGAATTACGTTACTCACATGTGGAGAAACTCTCTCTGGCGGTAGTTTTCGCCGTCACCCGGCTCCGACATTATATATTGCTGCGACAGACTACGGTGATTGCTTTGGAGAATCCCATGCGACATATCTTGTCTAGAAAAATTATAGGAGGGAAGTATTCCAAATGGATCGTCATTCTCCAACAATTTGATTTGGTGTTCACGGCTGCCAAAGCAAAGAAATCCCTTGTCTTCGCCGAATTACTATCGGACCTCCCCAGAATCGACCCGGCGGAGGTAGCTCATGATCCATTCCCCGATGAATCTGTCTACTTGGTCGACTCTTCGGACCCCTGGTATGGAGACATCTTAATCTACCTACAAACTCAACGCTTCTGCCCAGCTCTCACGTCTGATGACTGTCTTCGTATCCGACACCAAGCAAAGCGCTACCTCGTGCTAAACGATACACTATATCGTCGTGGTGTTGATACTATTCTCCGACGTTGTCTCACTATCGATAAGGCGGAACGCGTTTTGAATGACTGCCACGCAGGGGCATGTGGTGGTCATCTTTCGGGCATAGCTACTGCCCAAAAAATATTGCGCGCCGGTTACTGGTGGCCCACTTTGTTTAAAGATTTCATTGCAGCAGTCCAGAAATGCCATCCATGTCAAATTTTCACAAAGAAAATGCGCGCACATCCTGCCCCCCTTCACCCGGTTATCTCCATCGGTCCTTTCGCTAAATGGGGAATTGACTTCGTCACCTGCAATCCCGCTTCGGAAAACGGACACAACTACATCGTGGTTGCGGTCGATTATTTTACGAAATGGGCTGAAGCCCTTCCCACTTTTAAGGCCGACGGCGAAACCGCCGCTCTTTTCCTGTTTAATCAGGTCATCTGCCGGTTCGGTGTACCCCTATCGATTGTCACAGATCATGGATCTCACTTTCAAAATCACATGATGACCGAATTAACATCCATGCTAGGTTTCCGACAAGATCAATCTTCGTCTTACTATCCTCAAGCTAATGGTCAAGTCGAAGCCGTAAATGGCGTCCTCAAAACCATGATTCGTCGATTGGTCGGAAACCATAAAACTACATGGCATCAGAAGTTGTATTCCGCGTTATGGGCATACCGAACGTCAGTTAAAACTGCCACAGGCTTTACACCTTTCCAACTTACTTTCGGCTTGGAGGCAGTACTTCCGATTGAGTGCGAAATCCCATCGCTTAAACTGGCCGTTGAACTCCTGCCTGGCACCACCGCCACAGAAGAGCGCTTGTTCTCGCTCGATCACTTGGACGAAACTCGTCAAGAGGCTACACTAGCACTCGAAGCTCACCAGCGTTGAGTTAAAGCTCAATACGACAAATCTGTCAAGCCTCGTTCTTTCCAAGAGGGCGATCTTGTTCTGCTTTATGATCAAAAACACGACCTCTTAGGGGCAGGAACACTCCAACCTTTGTGGCTCGGTCCTTACATCGTTACTAAAGCCCTCTCAAAAGGAGCTTACGAACTACAGGACTGTAATGGAATTCCACTCGAGGAGCCCCGCAACGGGCTCTATCTGAAGAAGTATTTTGCCTAGTTTCACACTAGGCATATGCTTTGTAATTTTATGTATATAAGTTTTTCCTATTTTTATTTTGATGCTTCTGGATTATTTGATTGGTTTGAAGTGTTTTTCTCATGTAATCTTTTTCTTTCGCACAGATGTCATCACACTCGTTATCATACGTCGGGTATGCAGACGGTGCTAGTCGTCACACTAGACACATTGCTTCAGCTGCTTGGGTTCTCTATACGCCTGAGTCGGACCTTCTTGGTTCCGGGGGGATCTTCCTGGGTAACGCCACCAACAATGTGGCCAAGTACATGTCAGTGATCCAACTCCTCACGGAAGCGGCATCTCGTGACATCTCCGATTTAGTGGTCAGGTTAGATTCCCAACTCATCATTATGCAGCTAAACAATCATTACCGCGTCCGCCACCCTATATTGTTGCGTTATTTTTTACGAGTGCGAATTTTAGAACGTCAATTTCAAACAATCACATTTGAGCATGTTCCTAGAGAATTTAATGCATTAGCTGATTCTTTGGAAAATTATGTGTTAGATTGGCATTTGTCACATTTATTGTAAAAGATTTACTCATGAGTACATATATTTTTATCACATCAAAAAATGCATAAAAATTTAAAAACACAAAATCACCAAAAATATATATATATATAGATATATGTCGTGTCCAGTACATAGAAAACATCAAAAAGAAAATCTCCCAAAAATCGGGGTGTTTTACAAAATTTGGCTCACTAAGCCATGCTCTGACACTAATACATCTACCCCAAACAGCTAAGCCTGATGCTCATAATAGCATACAACTGCTCTAGCCATCCTCCTCAGAGGAACCAGGTATCTCTCTGGCACACCCACAGTATGCCGCTGCAGACGAACTGGAACCTCCCGCATAGGAAGCGGTGGTATACCCATACTCAGACCCTCCAGGTTCCTGGAGAGTTCATGTAAAATCTGGGTATCATCGTCATCGCCGGCTTCCGCCTCCTCAACAGGTGCGCCAGCCGCGGGTAGCTGCAATCCTCGCCGTGCATGGCGAGGGGCCCCAGCTGGATGGACAGGTGCCACATCTGTGTCAAGCAAGCAAACGTTTCATGTCAAAACTTAATTTTCACCCCTTTTTTCAACAAAAAAAAAAAAATAAAAAATAAAAAATTACATAAACATTCAAAAGCTAAAAACAAAAACTTCTTTGAAAACAACTGATCATTTTTCTTACCATCAGGCCCCCACTGGGTGCCAGGGGGCAGGACTAGCTCGGGATCGCCTGTGAAGTTCATCCTTGCATAGGGATAATCCTCAATCATGATGATCTAAGAGTCTAGCCAATCAAAAATCCCTCATCAAAGCAGTGACGGACAGGACCCTCTCCAGTCCGTGGAAGCAAAGTGGCCCACCGAGCCTGCCTCGGCTCGCGTGGACCCAATGGCGCTGTTGGGATCCTAGGCCTCATCAGTCGTATTTGCTCCAATATGAAAGAAACAATCAGTGTTCCATACCCAAATTCTCTTTGAGTACGGGTCTTGCATGCAGTAAACTCTGCTCGGACCCGACGGACTACACCGTCACACCAGTCGAAAACCTGAGGCTGCATACAATCCAAGGCTAGGAGCATCTGGGCCTTGGTAGCCACATGCTGACTCTTGACACCTACCAAGCGAACAATCATCCATAGAATAGACCGCAAGGGTCTCAAAGTCACCTGTGCAATAGGTATCCGGTTACTCATAGCCTGGGTGCCATGTATGCAGTGCACATGGATCAAATCAGTAGTGGAACGAGGGTCAGCTCTGGACCCCGTCAAGTTGGGCCTCGCCCCATGACATGACAAGCCAGTCAAAAAGTCAACATCATCCTTTTCGATGGCGAGCTCGTTGCCACCAATCCGAAAGACATGATGTCTCTCATCCCACTGCTGGATCAGCCACCTCAGGAGGTCCTCTTGACCCCTCATCAGTTCTAAACAGGCATACTTAAGCAATCCGCATCTCCGGAGAGCCATTAAATTTTCCGCATCCGTCACCATTTCTCGTTCTTCCCGCTCATGCTCTCTTTCTCGCCAGATACTCATGATTAACAGCTGAACACCTGCAAATGAAACATTTCCAACCGATTAAAATTTGCCGGAACCACTTCAAGAATGAAAAAATTGAATTCTTAGAAAGCATGTTGCGCCTAACGCGGACATTAGTACAAAACAGAGCGTTCTAACGTGCTGTTCCCTCACGGGTTATGCGTTTAACGCGGCTGTTGTACTCCTGACCCGCGTTAGGCGCAAATATTTTTTTAGGGCCTCAAATTTTCCTAATTTTGAACCAGCAAAAACTAAAAAATTGGCAATTAAATAATAACAGGAGGTTCCAGCTCTTACCTGGATCTCGCGGAATAGAAAACTGTTGCCCAGATCGACCGTAATCACCAGCTGAAGTTTTCACCCCTTTTGCACTCCAGAGCTTCTTCACAGCACTCGAAACAGTGAAAATGAATGTCTTCTGACCTTCTTATAGCAAATTCTAGGGCATGACTCTCTTAAGTCAGTAGGCAAAGTCGTGATTCCTCGCGGTACACATGTCGCAACTCTTGAGATTTGGTACTGATGATTCTAATAAGGGATCAAGATTTATGAGCAGACACACTCATGTTTTACCGAGCATTCTTTTTACAGTATTTTTCTTGCTCGTTAATCCGAAAAACCTCGAGTTCTCTTCTTCGGACTCGTTAAACTTACACGAAGTTGGCATCGAGCATTCTTTTTATGGTCTTTTCTTGCTCGTTAATCCGAAAAACCTAGAGTTTTCTTCTTCAGACTCGTCAAAACCATGAAGAAGCTCTGAGCATTCTTTTTAGGAATCTTTTTCTCACTCATAAAACCGAAAAAATCCCGAGTCACCTTTGTCAGCCTCGTTAAACTACTGAGACAAAGAACAAGGAGCCATTCTTTTCCTCTTTTTCAAAGCTCTTTAAACAGAAAAAGTGTATCGATTTTTCTCCGTGTGACTCGTTAAAATTTCATGGAGGTATCGAGTTTTCTCCGCGTGACTCGTTAAAATTTCACGGAGGTACCGAGTTTTCTTTGTTGGAATCGTTAAAATTTCACAAAGAATATTGAGTTTACTTCGTCTCCTCGTACTCATAACAAAATGAGGTAGACGTCCATTGAACATAGATTTCTCACTTTTCCGGATTCGATGGACTAACTAACGGAAAATGAACTGTTTCGGGCTTACTATTACCCCTTTGCTGTGCCCGGTTATCAAGACATGACAAAGGTACCCCAATGGAGCCGTCTTTTACGACATTTTTCAGACTCCCTAAACATGAAAAATTCACCGAGTTTACTCGTCTGGACTCGTTAAACTTAATCAGACAGGACATGGAGTTGTCTTTCCTGACATTTTTCAGACTCTCTAAACATGAAAAATTCACCGATTTTGCTCATCTGGACTCGTTAAACCTAATCAGATGGGGCACAAAGTTGTCTTTCCTGACATTTTTCAGACTCTCTAAACATGAAAAATTCACCGAGTTTTCTCATCTGGACTCGTTAAACCTAATCAGATGGGGCACAGAGTTGTCTTTCCTGACATTTTTCAGACTCTCGAAACATGAAAAATTCACCGAGTTTACTCGTCTGGACTCGTTA
The DNA here is from genome assembly GCA_034641835.2 of Pinus albicaulis. Classification (NCBI taxonomy): domain Eukaryota; kingdom Viridiplantae; phylum Streptophyta; class Pinopsida; order Pinales; family Pinaceae; genus Pinus; species Pinus albicaulis. The sequence continues at coordinate 1,421,804,343 of CM076574.1, read as the reverse complement.
AACTTAATCAGACGGGGAAAAATTTGGACAAAATGGATATTACCTCTGTTACATTTTCAAAAAGGTCGATTTGGCAGCAAAATTCTTGAACATGGCACTTCCCAGAAAACTCTTTCGCAGTTAGCCGAACCCTACCATCTATGAGTATTAGCCTTCATTTCCCAGTGCCCCTGCACCGGTAAAATCCTAACACACTCTTTGGTGTTCAACACGCTTCAGCTGCCTAGTACCCTGCCAGAGTGCCTTCTATTGTTCAAGCAGATCTTGCTATCTACTGCTCCTATTATCAACCAAACCGTTCATTATGCCATAAATTATTTGTCGTCTAACGTCCCCATTTACTCTTCCTTATCTCAAATCATAAACAAAATCAGTTGGTTTCCGTTTCGTGTTGACTGATGTAGGATGCCTCAGTGCCTACCTCTCAACAGATCACTTCCTATCGACTTCAACACCTTATCTAGGAAGTTGATCCAGAAACACATCAGTACCCAGATACTTGCAGACATCAGTGGCAGGTAGTCTTGTGTTTGATCAAGAGTCTTCATCATTGGCTCTTGGTTGAATGATTATACAAGTGTTCGACTTCAACTCCTTTTATTCACACTCGCTAGATTGTACTGGGCATCTTAGGGACCATCATCATTATCGGTGGCCACCTTCGCGTCTGTTAACAGTTTTCATTATTGACTGGTAATCAGACGATTCCTCACATGTTCGACGACAACTCCCTCATTCACATGTTGAGAAATATGCAGTTTAAGTGAATCGGCGGTCAAGACCTTGGGGCAACGGCTACACCATTAAAGTTGTGTTCCCTTCCCCAAGCTGCGATATTGTTTATGGAGACAGCTTCTTCAGCCTGATCCTGTTATGACAGACACTTCCACATTGTGCCTATTGGTGGATAGATTCTTCATATCTCTATTCTAGAGAAATCATGTTTTTTAAAGCTACTGAGCATGGGACATGCCCGACTCTTGGCAAATACTATATTTTCTGACATATGTTGTTGTTTCAAGTTTTCCTCAGTCTTTCAATCTCTCTCTCTCTACAAATTATAAAGTATTTCGGCCATCGTCTTCATCTCTGACCTCACACTTTAGGGGGCATCTGTTACAGGTCAAAATACCTCCTCATCAGCTCAGAGGGGAAGACAAATATGGAAGAAGTACAAAGACCTAAATTAAACCTATTTCTGCCAGGGTAACGCATACATAGAACAGAACAAGGGCGTTATAATGCAGTCAAGAAATAAATTGGCCGCGTTAGTGGCTAGGGCAATGCTCTGTTTACACTAAAAGGTCGCGTTACCCGTGTTTTAAGTTTGAATTGGGAAAAGAGCGCGGAGAAAGATTTGAATCTCTGACTTTCCCTCACGAAGGAGTCAGTGCACAGAGGAAACTGCAGAAGCACCAGTTCATTATTGGTCATTGCCATAGAAGGCTGAACTCCAAGAGAGGAAAAAGCATGGAGATCAAGGAAACATCTAAGCCTTTTCCATTCCAAACTAGTGGAAAGAGAAGGGCAACAATGGCCTCCTCCCTCTCCTATAAGAAGGAGCTGAAGGCTCTTAATTGAAGGTCGAAGGATTGCTCAAAAGTTCTTGCATACTTGTGGAATAGAGAATAGTGTGACATTGTGAAGGCCAAGAGTCAAAGAGGCTCCTAGAGAGCTTGTTGGCTTGGACTTCTTCACTTGATAGAGAAGAGAGATTGGGAGACCGAGGAGGGCTTGGTACAACCGATGGTTGTAATCCTCCTTCTTTCAAAATCAATAGAACTATGTTCGTTTTGTCCATTCGATGCTTAATGTTATATTGTTATTTCAATATTTGTTTAGTATGATATGAATGGCTCAGATGTGTATAATCTAGATGTTTATTGTTGATTTAATTGATAGAATACTTGTTATATCAGAAGTTACGCGGGTGCTTTGACTGATTGCAGGATTCAGATTTGGAGCCAGTGGAGGAAGGACTCTTGCTTTGCTGCGTAGCGCTCTCCAAAGGATTCTAAAGTTGTCAAGGAGGTAATTCTCTGTTGTATTCCTTCAAGTTATTTCAAGCTAATATGAACATGCTCATACCATCTTTGTGAACAGCATAGCTAATCTGACTTTCTGCCTCGGGCACCGGAAAGCCCTGAGAGGGATATACGAAAACCAACCACCCAAGCAGTTTACCCTAAAGCAATTCCGCTGCATGGTTATGGTGTGAAGTTTAACACGCGAAATGAGGTGATAGCATGGCGGTTTTGAAATAGTGGCGGCGACACGTGTCGGCCAGCGTATGGAATCGCTGGCCGACAGGAGAAAACCACCGTGGCTCAGAAGGTGGTGCGAAATGGAAACCGGTGGTTTCTTGACAAACGACGCGGGAGAAAGGGGGGTCCACCTGGTGAGATGTGCTCCGCTCCGTCAGATCTGGGGAGCAGATTGACGATCCAGGTTGATCGCGAAATAAAACATGTGATTTTAATTATTCCCCGTTAAACTTTATAAAATGGGTTTTTTCGAGTTTTCAAAGGGAAATTAACGGAGGAAAATGGTATTTTTCGGTTTAGCACCTAAGGAGTGAGCAGTCAGTCCTGGCGCTCAGGTATATGGAGGAAAATGGCTCGGGGGCTTAGCTTGAAAGGGCTAAAACGCCAAAAACACATAAAATATGCCATTTATATGATTTCCAATGATTTTTCAAAGAAAAAAGGGTCTGATAAGTTAAAAAGTGAGTTTTTAACCTTGGGAAGTGGAATGTGTGAAGGGTTAAAGGGAAAACATATGTTTTTGTGGGGTTTTTATGAATAAAGAAAGGAAAATGGAGAATGAGGTAGTTGGAAGGAAAAGGAGAAGAGGAAAAAAAAGGAAAACAAGCACGATGTTTACAGCTTGGATTTTTGAGGATATCGAGGGTTTGGAGAGAAAAACATGTATGAAGATTTAACTTGACAACATGGTTTCTGAAAGAATTCAAGCACCAAAAAAATTTGGAATTGAATTTGTTTCTTGAAGAATTTTACCAAAGAATCATTTAGCCACCAGCTGATATGATGGGAAAAATATGGGTGGCTAACAGCGGCTCCACTTGGGGATGGTGCCTTCCTGAAGGCATCAAGAATTCAGAATTGATTTCTCTGGGATGCTGACTGGTGCCTGATCCATTATTTGCTCTAGATTTGTTCTGAAAAGTAATATCAGTCATGAAAGAAATATGAACTTCATCAATACAACCTCTACCTACCCAATCCTACTGATCTAACATTTTTTCTTCATCAGAGTGCACTTGGATTGGCAAACTCTTTTCACAACATTTTATTCTTTTGAAAGCATAAAAAACTAATCTACTTCTATTCCTTATTTCTCCTTGAACTCAGATTAAATAGTTGAGCTCAAATATTTCTCTACCTATTCTACTGTCTGTTGGGATTAAACTGTCCAACAGGCTTTCATTCTCTAAATTCTAAAGCAAAAATTTAAAAAACAACTTAGTCAAGATTAAGCTGTTTGACTAACTGTGATCTATGGCATAAAAACAAGCTGCACATAGATTATTATTTGCAGAAAAAATAGAAACAAAATGGAAGGCTTAAGATCTAAAAGTCTCTTATCATGGCCTTCTCTTTTCTTCACAGCTTTGCTTTTACTTTGCTTTTGAGTTGCCTTTTCTTTTCTTCTGGTTCAGATTTTAAACTGATTAGAACTAGATCTTTACATTCTTTGACTCATAATTTAACATAGATCTGAGTCATCTCCCTTTGGAAAATTCGGTTCAGATTTTGAGTTTGTTTGAAGTTTGAACCTTCAATTTCTACGCTAATCTATCTACTGATAAGCCAAGATTGAACAGTTTGGCAAATCAAATTCACTATCCTATCAGCAGAAAAAATTCAAAAGCTAATTAGTCAAGATTAGGCTCTTTGACTAACTAGAAGTGTGTTCTTGAGGAGTGGCATTTGAGCTTGCACACTTTCAGCATTTGTTTCTGTTTTTGGCTTGGGGCTTTGCCTTTCTTGTTTTCATTCCTGCCCTCTTTTCATTTTTTTCTTTGTTTTTGTATTTTTTGATTTTTCATGACTTTGAATGCAATGGGGGATGGACTATTCATAATGGAAAAAATATAAAAAGGCTTCAAAACATAAAATGGATCAAGAGAAGTAATGCTTAAGCATCCTGCCATTGACAGGACCCCCAAACAATTTTGTTCCATCCAGTCCCTGTAAGAAAAATGCATTATTACCAGCGACTGAATGAATAGAGTAAGGGCCAAGCCATAGATTATCAAATTTTCCATGCTTTCCCTTGTCTTCCCTCCTTGAATCCCACTTCAAAACTTTGTCCCCAATCTTGAAATTGCTGGCCTTTGTTCTTCTATCAAATATCTTCTTGTTACTGGCTTGTTTCTGTAATGCTTTGTTATACACTTCCTCCCTAGTTTGCTGAAGATGAACGTTTTGATTTATTCTTCTGATTAGGTCATTTTATTCAGTCTGCAACTCTTGAATTAACTTCATAACTGGTACACCAAGGCTGTTAGGAAAAATTGCATTTGTGCCATACACAAGCTGGAAGCGTGACATACCAATAGATTTCTTTAAAGTTAATCTGTCAGCCCAAAGTGCATGGGTCAGCTTTGTGTGCCAAGACTTTTTATTGTCCTCCAACAGTTTCTTGATTATGTTCACTAAGATTTTGTTGGAAGATTCTGCAATTCCATTACCTTGAGGGTAATAGGCTGTGGAGTGTCCCAATGTTATCTGATACTTGTGACAGAACTCAACCATTTTCTTTGATCCAAATGATGTTGCATTATCCGTGATGATCTTAGTAGGACATCCAAATCTGGAGAGGATGTTAGTCTCCATGAATTTTATGATAACTGAATCATTGGCCTGCCTACAAGGAATGGCTTCTATCCAGTTAGTGAAGTAGTCTGTGGCAGTAAGAATCCACCTATGCCGAGCAGAAGATGGTGGATGGATTTCTCCTATGAAGTCAAGTCCCCATTGTTGAAAAGGGGCTTCAACAGTGATTGGATGCAGAGGCAGGGGTAGTAATTTTCTCTTGCCTTCAAACAATTGGCATTTATGGCAAGTAGTGGTCATCTTTTGTATATCAGGAAAAAGAGTGGGCCAATAGAAACAAGCCCTTAGAATTTTGTTGGCTGTTGCCTTCCAGTATAAATGACCTCCAGACTCTCCTTCATGGAATTCCTGCTTAATATTTTCTGCATCAAACTCAGACAAACATTTAAGCAATACACCACTTGCATTTTTCCAATAAAGACATTTATCAATAATGAAATATTTTACAGCTTTTAACTTTAGGAATCTTGCCATTGTCTTGGATAAACCAGGAGGTGTATTCATATTAAGAAAAACATGAACAATATCAGTATACCAAGGAGAATTCACAAAATGGCCTTCAATAATGGGAGCTGAGAATTCTTCTTGGTCATCCAAAGCATTAATCATATTAATATCAAGAACTTCACAATTAGATTCGGCCATTAATTTAGCTATACCCTGGCCTTTGATGAGCTTAGTGGGTTTTATCTCCAAATCATACTCAAGAATAACAGCAATCCACTTACCTCTCTTACCATCTGGGTCCTGTGTTAGGATGTCTTTAACAACTGAATTTGGGACAAAGGCAATAATGTGTGAGTGAAGGATGTATACCCTGAAGTCTTTCAAAGCCTTTACCAAAGCAAAAGCTTGCTTCTCCATAATGTTATACTTCAAAGGGGCATCCCTCAATGACTTACTAAAGAATGCAATAGGCTGCTCTTGTCCTTGTGGATTTTTCTGTAAAAGGACAGCTGCAATGGTATGTTCTGATGCAAATGAGAAGATATAAAAATATTTTGAAAAATCAGGGCTTATGAGAACCGGTGTTTTGGTTAATGCTTGTTTCACCAGCTCAAAGGAGGTCTTTGCTTTCAAGGTCCATTTTACCCCTTGCTCCTTCTTCAACATGTTTTTCATATTCCTAAGGAGCTCAGCCAAGTTAGGGATGAACCTTCTCAAAAATTTTATCTTTCCAATGAAAGACTGCAACTCTTTGATGTTTGGAGGATGAGAGATTTGCAATATGGCCTCTATCCTCTTTGGATCTATCTTTATACCCTCTTCTGAAATGATGTGCCCAATAAGTTTACCTTCTTGGAGACCAAATAAAGTCTTCTTAGGGTTCAAAGATATTCCAAACTTCCTGCATTTCTCGAAAACTTTTCTCAAATGTTCTAAGTGTTCTTCATCTATTTTTGAAAACACAGTTACATCATTAAGATAGATAATGATGAAGAAACCCAATTCTTCCGAGAATGCTATGTCCATGGCTCTCTGGAAAGTTTCTCCAGCATTCATTAGACCAAAAGGCATTTTCACATACATGAAGGTACCCCAGGGTGTAGTAAAATCTATTTTTAATTGATCATCAGGGTGGACTAAGACTTGATTATACCCTGAATAGCCATCTAGCAAAGAAATTATTTTAGACCCCACCACTCTTTGTAAAATATGATCCATCTTGGGCAAAGGGTAGTTGTCTTTTAATGAAGCTTTGTTTAAATTTCTAAAGTCTATACAAAGCCTGATTTCTCCAGTTTTCTTCCTAACAGACACCAGATTAGACACCCACTCAGAATACCTAATAGGGACAATAATACCAGCATCGTGCATCTTCATGATTTCTTTCTTAACCAATGGTAACCGGACAAGGTTTATTCGACACAGTTTCTATTTGAATGGTTTTTCGTTTTCTTTAAGAGGGATTTTGTGCTGTATTATTTCAGTGTCATAGGAGTTAAGATCTTCATAACTCCATGCAAAAACATTAGAAAATTCTTTGAACAGCTCTATGTATTTGAGTTTAATGTGAGCTGGTAAAGTTTTGGACAGTTTGATCATTTTCGGCTTTTCCTCACTGCCTATATTACATTCCTCCACTTCAGTTTCTACAGGTTCCAATTTAGGTTTATTGGCCACATCATTAAAATCAAACAATTCTTCTAAAGGGGCCAAACCCTTGGGCAAACTATCATTCTTAGAATGCAAAGTTTCCAACTCCTCTGTTTCAGATTCTGCACTCAACTCTGTTTGGTTTCTAAGTTTGCTAGTTTGGAGGTTAAAATATACAAGCTCAGGAGATGGTTCCTCTTCACCAAGAAAATTTTCTTCACTGCAGTCTGTATCATATTCTGAATCTGAGCTATGGAGTTCAAACTCATTTCTGAATTGCATGAAGTCTTCTATTTGTTTATCTCCATCAAACACCTGCCAATATTTCTTGTTATCCGGGACAGCTGGTCTGAATTTAATCTGAGATGTGTCATCATATAGCATTGGGCAGGTTCTAGCAGCAAAGGCTAAATTGTGGGCTGCAATTTTTCTTTTCCTTGGGACAAAAACTTAAGTTGGATTCCTCAAATGTTTTTAAAAGATCCATGACATCATTCCTGTAGGCCCTAAGTCTGGGGTGATTTGCATTATACTTCCCATTGACTTGCCTAATTATTAATTCAGAATCCCCATATACATTGATTCTCTTGGCACCTAGCTTTTTCAAGAGATGCAAGCCTAAGAGAAGGGATTCATATTCTGCTATGTTGTTGGAACACTGAAAGTTTAATTTACATGAAATACATTCTGTATGATTGTTTTTAGTGTTAGTGATCCAGACACCTGCACCAGCATTTGTTCTAGTGCATGACCCATCAAAATACATAGTCCAGAGAGGATCATTTTCAGTTTTATCAGTTTGGTGCATGTCCTTTGTATGATTTGACTCCTAAAGTTTTTCATCGGGTTGAGGATTTCTCTCTTGACTGTCAAGCTTTAAGTTTAATGGATTGATGTTTTGTAGTTCAAGACATGTGCTTGGTTTGATAAGGTTTTCGAATACAACAAACTGCTTGGACACTTCAGTGTTGTATTCCTCTGCCTTCGTTTCGGCCATTAATTCTGTTGAAATGATTTGTTCTGTGAGGGCTTCATCATTAAACATGATAAAAGAATCAAGGCTCGTACTTACGGCATACAGAGGAGAGTTTTGAGGCCTGTCTTGACTTGTAACTGTGTATTGCATGTGGGACTCCCTGTAAAGTCTTCTAGTCTGATTGAAAATAGGGATAGTCGCATAGGTCATGTCCATTTCCATGGTCCCCTGTAACTTAGCCCCCCAAGATCTTGATAAAATCATTCCATACTTTGGGGGTACATCAGCCACAACAACATCCATGACCAAACACTTGGCTGGAATTTGGGCTAAATTAGCACAGAGGTCTTTGATCAATCCTAGACATCTAACTCTGCTTGAGTCAAAGGAGTACAGGTCTTTGTAAGGTCTGATAATTTCAAGACCCAGGCTTTCCATCATAGCTTTTGGCATTAAATTATGGGAAGCGCCTGAGTCATGCATAGCATTGTGCAAAATTTTGTCATGAATGTTCAAACTTACATAGAAGGGAGGGACAGGTCCCTCTTGAAACTTACCTTCAATCTTTGGACCAAAAATAAGCTCTAGCTGGTCGTCATTAAGATTGAGTGTATCCTCATTTTCTTCTAGGTTCAACGCCTTCAAAATTTTGGACCTATATACATGTTGGGCAGCTAACTCAGTCAAAGGAATAGAAATTTTAATCTTTGAGATTTCCTGTTCTAAACTGAAAGAATTTGATTCCTTAAGGTGTTGGTTTCAGCCTTGTTTACTGCCAATTTATCAACAACAACAGTTTGCTGATTTGTTTTATCTACAGTTGACACAGCGGTTATAATAGGAGTACTAGCTGAAGTGTTAGTACTACTGATGTTTCCACTCTGTTTTTCAAGATTTTGAGTGTCTTTCTCTTTACTTTTACCAGAATTATCAGCCACTGTTTTGTCTTTTTATTTGACTGTTTTAGGCTTGGTCGCAGTGCTGTTTTGAGAAGGTTTGTCAGAGGTTTTGTTGTTGGGGGTTTGTTGATTAGATTTACTTCTGAGTTTATATTCCTTTGAAGGCTTTATGACAACATTTTCCATGTTTTGATAATAATTTTCATTATCATCTCTTTTGTCATCGTAAGGTGTATAAAGACCTTGTTTCCTATCATAATGAACCTCGAAGTCACCATCATCTACCCCAAATAAGTTTATATCATCCTCCTATGTTATTTGATCTGTTTCCTCAACCTCACTTAAATAGTTTTGATGAAAGGGAGGAGTGATCTGCTGATCATCTTCTCTTGGTCGGCTTGGAGGTTGATTCCTTCTAACATTCTGATTTTGGTTTTGGTTTTTGTTTTGAGGAGCGTTTTGATTTAGACTTGCTTGCGCTCTCTCTAGAATGCTCATTTTCTTCATCATTTCTTCCATCATTCTTTCCATTTTTGAGCTTGAAGTAGTAGAGGTGGATTCCTCTCTAAAAGATACTCTCTTTTCAGATTTCATACTCGCTCTCTTCTCCATAAGGTTAACTTCCACAGAAAGAGCACCTCTTTGCATGTCTTCAAGGGTTGCAAAATCTCTTTCTCTGAGTGAATAGGTCATGTCAGCATCAAAACCTTCAGGAAACTTGTTTAAATCTGAGCCCTGTGGAGGTTTTAGTTCTAGGGAAAGTGCATTATACACACTATTAAATCTATTACAATAAGCCTGTACACTTTCCCCTGGGTTCCTATGGAGATTGTTATAGTCATCAAGGACTTGGAGAGGATTCTTCCTCACTTCCCATTTGTTTAAGAATGTTTGATGGAAGCCTTGGAGATCATTAATACTATGGGGGGCTAAACCTTTGAACCATTTCCTTGCTTCTCCCCCCAAACTTTGAGCAAATAGTCTAAGCTTGACAGAATCATCATCAATTTCATTTCTGTCAAAGTAGTCATTCATCTTTTCCACATGTTGTGATGTTGTTGTAGTATTACTAGCATCATACAATGGGATTTTGGACTGATAGTCCTGTGGAAGATTGACTAATGGTACAGGAAGGACTAAGGGAGCATACCATGCTGCCATGATAGGCGGTGGGTTGACAAGAGGTGGGGTGGGCTGAAATGAAGTGGTTTGAACAGTGGATGAAGGATGAATAGAAGTGGATGGGACAGCAGTAGATTGCTGAGCTGATCTTGGGTGAGAGACACCTAAGTTAAGAAGAAAATGTAAATCAGGAGGTGTTGATTCTCTACTCCAAAGGTGTTCACTTGTTTCCAGAGATGAATGTGAAGACTCAGAATCTAACTGATCTAAATCACCAAATGACCTAGTCCTGAATGGGTTGACTAAATCAGCTTGTGATTGTTGCAGAGCTGAAAGATTTTCATGGACTGAATTAGCTCTTAGGGATGATCTGAAAACAGTTGAAGATTGTATCTTAGGATACTTCCTAAGGATTCTTTCTGGGTTATCAACTATCTCAGGTGGATCAGGGTCGAGATGGGCTCTAGTGTGAATATTTCTAGGAGCCACTATGCTATGTTTTTAGACCCAAATAAACAGGAAAAGTTCAACCAGATATGACAGTCTTTGAGAGGTTAACTAATCTATTTTCACAAATTTTAATCCTACAGCCTTCTAACTGAGTTTGAAGGATATTACAATGATAAGGGTTCCTCCCAGTGGAGTCTTAAGGTCTGTTTAGGATTGTGGAGTCAGCAGGTGGAAAGTTTAGAGTGTTTTCAAAGAAGTACACTGTCCACCACAGTGTTTGTGAAACATCCCTTTTGAAGAGTATCTCAAAACACAACAACTCTAACCAGAGATTGACTCGAAGGGCATTCACCAAATATGTCACCTCTAAAAGAGGATGAGATCCAGAGGCTACCTGGCCCTTTCCAGACTCTGTCTAAGAGTATAGGGTAAAACACATCAAAAGGTGTAGGTAAGGTATCAAAAACTAGTGTTTTACTACCAATCTGAAATGTTTTTGGCTTTTTTTATTTCTTTTCTATTTGTGTGGTTTTTAAGAATGTCATAACTTTGCTTCAAAACTTATCTATGGTTATGAGACAAAGACCAGTCTACTCTTATGGCTAAGCCAACTGATTTTCCAAGGTTAGATAAAAACTTAAGAGAATCCTAGGGTTGACCTAGCTTGTCACTGATTCAAACAAGTTTCATCATGATTACCATTTCTTGGTAGTGCTTGAAAAGGCTGCTTTTACTCACAAATTTTTCTTGAATCAAGGGTTTTCTGAGGTCTCTAAGGTTTTATACAAACACTCAGTCCCCAGTATGGTCGCCAGAAATGTTAGGTCTCTGTAATAAGCAAGATTGGAAAAAGTCCGATCACAAAGTTAACATCATTTCAACCAACTTTGGGATTCTAGGATCTAGCCCTCCTGAATCCAGAGAGGGATCTCTACAATATGTACAAAGATGGATATTTTCTTTGAAGTTTGGGGTAATAATATTAGGCTAGTTATGAAGTCCAAGGGTTTGTTTGGTTTTCTGGATGGTTGAACATAGTTGCTGTCTGAGGCGGAAAGATATATATGCAAATAGGTTCAAAAGTGAGAAGTTGCAAGCAAAAAGAGTAAGCTTTGATCAAGAAGAAGGATGATGGCAGGTTTCAGTCCATTGGGCTATGGAGTCATAAGAGGATTTAATTGAAATAATCAGGTTCAAGAGTGGTCTATGGGGCAAGTCATCTATGCCTAAGGATCTCTTTAAAGTTCAATATATGGAATGGAGTGATACAATAAGAAAGGGAGATGACAGATGCAGAACAAAGAGCAGCCCAAGATCTGGTAAGTACTTTGAAACTAGCTAGCCTTTGACCAGGCACTTAAGAAAAACATAGAAGCAAACTAGGATCTGGTAAGTACTTTGAAAATATCCAACCTTTGATACACTTCTGATAGAAAACATAAAAAAACAAAAGGGAAACTTGAAGGAAACTTTTGGAGTAGAAGCTAGTGGGCCGGGTGCACCGCAAATCCTCTCCTAGCTCTTCCTTACTTGGTTACTTTCAAGACAATCACGAAGATAACACAGAATGGCCTAAGATCTGATAAGTACTTTGAAACTAGTCAGCTTTTAACACATCCTAAGGGAAACAATCAAATAGTTGAGAAAATAAGAAAGGGACTCAGGGCTAACCTTAATTTCCTCAGTTCATCTTCACACAACATATATTGAAAGTAAAATTTAAAAATAACATTCAGCTAAGACAACAAGACGAGGGAACGCCAACATCCCTGTACTTAAACTGAATTAAATCATTTTCAAATAACACAGTTGAGAGAAAACATTTAAATAAAGTTTTTTCAGCCAGAGAAGGTTACTGATATACAGTAGGTCCTAACCCTATTTAAACTGTTTTTATAGTGGAAAATGAAAAAAAACTGAAAACAGAAACAAAATACAAGTTACAGTGAGAATAACATCACCATCAGCATAGACCAGGATCCCATAAATCAGCTTGTATTGATGCTTCAAACCAGTTACAATCTTCAAATCCAGTGTTTTAATCCATCTCTCTTCATAACCTAACCTATCTGTTACAAGCAGAGCTCCAAGAGCCAGTGAAATCCTATCTACAATCAAGAGTCTTCAGCTCAGTTACAATTACAATGCTTCAGCAATTACATTAACAACCAACCCCTCACTCATCTTCTACTGAAGTATTTATAGAAAGATGAGGAGGTGAGATCTGATAAAAGATCTCCAAATCAATTAATACAGCGCTTGGGAGGCTCAACGAGGAACTACACAGGTGTTCCACTGTATTGAATGATTTACACGCATGAATTTAGCTCGGTGGGAGCTTTATTAGACTTTTGAGGCTCTGTGTATCAATAGGGTTGCTCTGCCGACATTCTATCATCAATTTCCTGGCAGAAATAACTCCTTTGGCTGTGTCGAGGAAAAATACCTGACTTTGATCAATAAATTTGGTTCTTGATTGAATCCTTTGAGGCACAGGTGGCGTTGTAGTCACTGGGAGGAATCAATTCGCCTCCATTTGTGGCGGTGGAGGGTTTTTCTGATAAAACACTTTAGATTTTTCTTAGTCTACGTTTTAGATCTGGGGATTAGGCGTTTGATAACTGTCTTAGACTTAATCCCCACAAATCTGTCCACTAATCTGTTGTTCTAGTTCACTTCTGGTCTTCAATCTCTGATACTCTTTTTCTGCATTGATTTTGACGGTTTTCTCTATTGTGCAGGGCTGCGCAGGTAGGGAAAGGCATCAATGCCTGTGGAAACATTGAAGAGACGTGAAAACTAACTCTGTAAGTGATTTCCTTGGAGAAATCGAAACGTAGAGGATCGTCACCCTCCTGGTCTGAAATTTCCTTTTAAAACACAAACAAATGACCTTAACCCTGCAAAATACAAAAAACACGTAAAAAATCCAGTTTATAGGTCAATCTGCTTTGGGGAATGTGTGGAGGAATGCGGGCCATTGGATTGCATCATCCAACGACAGAGATCAAATCTGGGCGATCGTGGAAAAGGTTGAAGAAAGATTAAGTCAGGACCGTCGATCTGCAAAAATCGAAAGTCGAGATCGGGCAACGAGAAGTCAGTGGGAAAATGTTTGATCGGGCGATGGAATTAGGAGGACGAATAATAGTCGTCGATCTGCAGAGATCAATGACGGAGATTGAATCTTGGGCATGCGATGGGTGGGTTAACGGGCATGCATGTCTGTTAAAGGTCGAGCAAGTGAGGCGATCGGCAGCCGTCAAATGGGAAGTCCCAGATCAAACGGTGGGGGTGGATTCCGCTGCATGGTTATGGTGTGAAGTTTAATGCACGAAATGAGGTGATAACATGGTGGTTTTGAAATAGTGGCGGGGACACGTGTCGTCCACCGTATGGAATCGCTGGCCGACGGGAGAAAACCACCGTGGCTCAGAAGGTGGTGCAAAATGGAAACCGGTGGTTTCTTGACAAACGACGCGGGAGAAAGGGGGGTCCAGCTGGTGAGATGTGCTCCGCTCCATCAGATCTGGGGAGCAGATCGACGGTCCAAGTTGATCGCGAAATAAAACATGTGATTTTAATTATTCCCCGTTAAACTTTATAAAATGGGTTTTTTCTAGTTTTCAAAGGGAAATGAACGGAGGAAAATGGTATTTTTCGGTTTAGCGCCTAAGGACTGAGCGGTCAGTCCTGGCTCTCGGGTATATGGAAGAAAACGGCCCGGGGGCTTAGCTTGAAAGGGCTAAAACGCCAAAAACACATAAAATATGCCATTTATATGATTTCTAATGATTTTTCAGAGAAAAAAGGGTCCGATAAGTTAAAAAGTGAGTTTTTAACCTTGAGAAGTGGAATGTGTGAAGGGTTAAAGGGAAAACATATGTTTTTGTGGGGTTTTTATGAATAAAAGGAAAATGGAGAATGAGGTAGTTGGAAGGAAAAGGAAGAGAAAAAAAAAGGGAAAACACTGCATTATTTGACTTGGATTTTTGCAGGATATCAGGGGTTTGGAGAAGGAAACATGTATGAAGATTTAACCATCAACATGAGTTTCACCAAAAGACTTCAAGCACCAACAAATTTAGGACTGAATTTGTTTCTTGAAGGCTGCAAATAATATTTAGCCACCAGCTGATATGATAGGAAAAATATGTGTGGCTAACAGACAGTGTTACCTGTGTTTTGAGATTGAAATGGGAAAAACCCACGGAGAATGATTTGAATTTCCAGCTTTTTCTCACAAAAGAGTTAGTACAAAAAGGAAACTACAAAGCACTAGTCTCTTATTGGGCCTTGCCAAAAACATTTGAACTCTCAAGGAAGGAAAAAGCATGGAATTTGAGGAAACATCTTGGTTTTTTCTATTTAGAACTGGTGGAAAGAGAGAGGCAATGATTTCTCTCTCCATCTCTTATAAAATGGAGCTAAAAGCTATTGGTTCAAGGTCGAAGGATTGTCAAAGTTTTGAATACTTGTGAAATGGAGCATTATTGTTGTAGTGTGAAGGTCAAAGGTCAAAGAGGTTCATTGAGAACTTATTGATCAAGACATCACCACATTGAGAGATAGAGATATTGGAAGGCTGAGGAGGGCTTGGTACAACCGATGGTTACAATCCTCCTTTTTATAAATCAATAGAACTGTATCTGTTTTGTCCATTCTATGCGTTGATATTTTCATTGTTATTCAATTACCTATATATCATGAGATGGATGGCTTAGATGTGCATTGTTTAATGTTTATCATATATTAACTTAATTGATAGGAAATGTATGTTATGGTAGAGATTACATGGGTGCTTTGATTGATCACAGGGTCGAGATTTGGAGCTGGTGGAGGAGATCCCTGCTTCTCTACTTAGCGCTCTCCAAAAGACTTCAATATCATTAAAGAGGTAATCTTCCATATTATTCCATCAAGTTGTTTAAGTTGATATGAACATGTATGTGCCTTCTTTGTGAACTATACAGCTAATCTTACTTGTCTGCCTCGGGCACTAGAAAGCTTTGAGAGGGATATTAGAAAACCAACGACCCAAGAATTTTACCTTATAGCAACTATAAAGACCTTTAAAACAATTGTTCAAGCAGGGACAAAGGGTATGATCAAAACAGGCCTCCTTGGCTAACTGTAAACAATGGTACTTCAAAGGGAGACTTCAAAAACAGTTTTCAAGTGGCAGCAGACAAGCAGGGAAAACCATAAATCATGCTGGAACCAACTGTTTGAACTATTTGAGAAATAAACAAGCATAAGGGTTCAAGAGAATGATTAAAGACTCTAGAATTCCTTTGCAGAAGAAAAAATAAAACAGTGAAGGATAAACAGGTCTAAGGTGCTTCCAGGAGTCATTTCTTAGCCTAAAATGTTCATCCTACTATAGTAAGAAATTATGAAACATAATTAAAACTGGAAAGACAATAGAAAATTCAGAATACATCACCAATAGCCAAGCTCAGAGATCCAATGATAGAGCCTTCTCAAGAACAAGCATGTCAAAACAGAATCTAGCTTCCAAGACTTCAATTTCTTCTTCAACTTCAACGGACTATGTATTATTTCAGAGAGTTCCAGTGTTACAACTAGTGACCAAGCAACCCTTTACAATGTGCTCCTCAAGGAGATTTATAAGAAAATGAGGAGGTGGAAATGTTCCTAGGGTTGAAGTGTAATTAATTCTATACTAAATGCAACTCTTAGCTTGGAAAACCATGCAAGGCATAAGGCAGGAATTCATTTAATTCTAACTCTATTTTCTGCTTTTTGGGCTTAGTGGGTGAAAATATTGACTTTCAGGAATTTTCTTATCTCTTCAATAAATTTAGTGATAGTTTGAAAGATCTTCCTTTGTTTGTAATAATTGTTTAACTATCTTTAGTCTTAATGTTGCTGACTGAGATTTGATCTGGGTATTCCTTTGAGGCAGAGAGGCTGCAGGTGGAAATTTTGGTAGCTGGGGATTCAAATAGCCCCTGTGATGTGGCATTCAAGGATTTTTTGGAGATTTTTCTTTGTTCTATAGATTAGGCCTTTGATATTCAATTTGTGCCTTGATCCTTTCAAGCTTTGATCAACATCTTTAAAGCTTTGATAATGCTCTGATCTTCATCTTGACACTGATATTCCTTCATTTAATTAACTCTGACTGTGTTTGTTGTTTGCAGGTGCACAGAGGGTTTGTTGGAGTTTTTGTTTCAAAAAACCGATAATCATGACTTATCGATTCCCTCAAAATGTGTAATTAGAACTCACAAACCCTTTAAAATTGTATCAAGGGCCATGAGGATTGTCATCCTCGGCCAATAACATTGTAATCATTTGCGGGAGGGTTTTACCTTGAATTTCATTAACCATGCATAAAAACATACAAAATTAATTAAAATCCTGCGAAGTATTGGTTTGACTGCTTAGGAGGGTTTATGGAAGTGATCAGAGCTGTGAGGATGAATGGATGCAGTAGTGTAAGGAGAAAAACCAAGGCAAAAAATGAAACAGGGGTTTTAAATTTGAATTAGGGCACGAATTGAGAAGAACCAGTTTTTGGAAAACCATTAATGGTTTTTGCACAACATTTGGGGGGTAGGAAGTATTTTGTGGAGGGAATGCGATTCCATAAATCAGTCGACACGCGGCTTTTTTAATACCGCCTATTTCGCAAAATTTTTAAGTGTTAAAATTTAGGCGCAAATATTTTGCGATACGCAATGTCAACCATTGGATCGGAGGACCTAGATCCAACGATGTGGAAAGAATGTGATATGAAAGGTGCGCAAGCGGGGGTTCTGGTGGAAGACAAGTGGCAGCGTGCGAGTCGACAGGTGCTTTATGAGGTGGGAGGTAGGTCCCAAGGGAGTCAGGTTTATCAGGTTAAGTCCTGATCGTAAGATCTCCAAAATGAACGGTCAGGATTTAATAAAGGGACGGGGTTTTGAAAGGGAAAAGGGACGACAGATGAAATGAGGAGAAGGAGAAGTGACCTGATGGATGTTGATCCACAGAGATCAACGGTCCATATTTATTTTAACCTTTAGCGTCGGGGAATGGAAAAATAGAAGGAAATAAGGTTTCGGAAAGGGTTTTTAGGCCTTTAAGCGCCCGATTGCGGGGCTTAGGTTATATGAGACGGGGGGCTAAAGGATATAAGCCCTTGGGGGCTTAATAACTTATAAGGTAAAAAGACTGTTTTTAAGGCCAAAAACAGGGTTTGTAAAGCCAAATAAGGGTTCCGATAGGTGAGATAAGGGTTTTCTAAACCAAATAAACGGAAATATATGGTTTAAAAATGGTTTTAGGATGATTTAGAGGTTAAAATGAAAGTCTTTAGAGGAAATTTGGAAATGGTTTTAAGGGTGAAAAAATTGGAATCTCATAAGAGTAAAATGGTGAAGTGAATGAATGAAGAATGGAGCCTTAAAAGCAATTTTCCTCTTAGTAAACAACATGTACTTGAGGAATTATAGTGAAATAGCATTGAAGATTAATTCAAAGGATAAAGAACATCATAAGACTTCAAAAATATGATAGGTTTTGAAAGGAAACTATCTCTTGAAGGCTTGAAGACAAAGTCTAGCCATATTTTGGTATATCAAAATTTATAGGTGGCTAACACCCACTACCTTGCATGATGACATTGAGAGGGCTGGAGACCTTCAAGATGCCTTGCCAAAATCAAAGGCAAACGTTCAGCACAAGCCCTCTTTTCCTTCTAAAGGAAAGGAAGAGAAAGCTACTCCTTAAAAGGAGAGCTCACACAAGAAGCCTCTTGATGATGAAGTCTAGAGAGATCTAAGGAAGAAGAAGCTATGCTTCACTTTCCAAGAACCATGGGCACCTGGACATAGATGTGCTACTAGAAAAGAAAATTACATTGAGGTCTTCTCAGATCTTGAAGAAGAAGATGATGAGACAAGAAGAGGTCACAACGTTGACACTAATGGAGGAGATCCAACACCATTAGGAGAGGGGAATGGAGCCTTTGCTCCTATTGGAGGGACTCTTGCATATTTGATGGGAGTATCTAAGTACTTGACCTTAAGAGTTCAAGGTTCAATCATGAATCAGAGGGTTTCTATACTGATTAACAGTGGGGCTACCCACAACTTCATTGATGCCCATTTTGTGCAAAGGAGGGAAATACCCACTGATAATTTTGAGGGATTCTCTGTTTTGGTTCTATGAGATAGAACAATGCAATGCATGCATTATTTCCCATCACTTTCAGTCACCATGGGTACCTACACTTTGGTTGATAACTTATTTGTAGTTTACATACTAGACACCAATGTTATTTTGGGTGTTTAATGGTTGATTACATTGGGGAAAATTACCACTGATTGGGAGGATTTGCAAATGGAATGGGTGAAAAAGAAGAGTGGTGAATCTCAAATGATGAAAGGCATGCATACATACCCCTCACATAACACTTCCACACAGAAAACAGAGATGGATTTCCACAATGGAATCAAAGACCTTACAGTGCCATCCATTATGTTCATGAGATGTATGCATGGGACACTCTTATCTAGTGGAAAAACACCTAGGAGGCCACCTGATTCAGAATTTGTGGGGAAGACCTCACAACTTGCTGCTCAAAATTTAGATCCAAGAGGGATTGGAGCACTTTAAGACAAAGCTACAGTGCTGGGAGACTTGCGTAAGCTCAAAAAAGAGGGAGATCTTCTTCCCTTATCATCATCATCCACTCTCATTTCTAGATCTACGCTGTGGGAGGAGAAGAATGGAAGGAATGGCCTTCCAACACAAATCTTTGGCATAGGAGATTTCAAGGAGGAGATCAGTAACATGACAGACATTTATGATGATATATCATCGACACTGTCATTTTTGAGCAGTTTAGATCTGTATTGGAAATCCCAATTGTTGGTGGATTATTCCAAACATCTACACACTTGTATGAGACTTGACGACCAGCTAAATGAAAAGGGCTATCTAGTCCATGAGGGAGTCATCTATCATCATGGTAGGATCTTCTTGTCTAGAGCTTCTAAGCTCAAGAAGAATTTAGTACAAAGAGAATACAAAGAGTTTTGTTTCAGCCATATGTACTCCATAGGGATCTACAGCATCATCATAAGAAGCTTTGATTGGGAAGGATTGAAAGAAGAACTACATTAGAATTTTCAAGAATGCATGAACTATGTGGATTTGGGGCAGAGATGTGACTTTATGCAAGACTTATTTCAGCCATATCTTTCTTCTTTTTAAAGAGGAGAAAGATCCATGCACAACTCCATGTGTATGAGAGGCATTGTTGGTGAAGAATTTGATCATGTAAAGAAAGTTTCATTTTCTGATTTTACATATCATTTCACCATGTTTATGAAGGCCATGACTCCAAGTGTTGGAATTGTTGTCATTGATGACAAAGGAGATGACAAAGGAGGAGCACCTGAAACATCATTCAAGGGGCAGTGAGGTAGCAGAGACAAGCAGTGAATTAGTGGGCTCAGAACTACATAGGCTGCATAGGACTGCAGAACAGAGGAGAAGGGCCAATTGATTAAAGATCTGGCCACTAGAGGAGAAGGGCCATTTCTGATTTGTTTTAGCGTTAACGTGCATTTGTCAAGTTGAGTTCTGTGCAAATTTTGTCTTGAGAATCTGCTTGTATGTTCAGTAATGAGAATGTGTTCCTGATGAATCCTTGTGACCAATACGAACCTCTGTGACTGGGTTATGTGTGGATACGCCGTTGAACCCTCAGTAGAACACAAATTGACTATGTGGAATGTATGAGCCATGTGAGCTTTGTGTAATGAGATTTATTGTGATTCTGCGTGGGATTGGAATAAATTGATGTTACTGAAAGTCATTGATTATGCTTAGCCATACCTATAGTTACTAGCATGGTAAATTGCAGTGGAAGATTGTGTTGAAAGGATTCGCCTCTGTCTTTAGAAACATATATATAAGTTTAACTGGATGCTCCGTGCTCTAGAACCAAGGCGATAATATGGTGTAATTTCATAAACTCCCGAAGGCTCGTAGTTATACACATTTGTGTAATGGCACAATTCCCGCTGTATGCTTCTGTGTAAGTATGGAAGGTCTAACGATGCCGTGGTATTTATTAGTCTATGGGTCTCGGTGTTGAATGTATGATAGAACCCTTTTAAAAAATAAAGGTGGAACCTTGTACGAGACTGGAACCCTACGTAGAAGAGCGAAACCGTGACTGGGTGAACAGTGAAGGCGGTTTCCGGGTTTCATCGCACCGCTTTTGCGAAGCGAGCGGTATTCATGAAATCACAGCGATTCCATAGAGGATATGACACGTGTCCCTGAGTGAATATGGAAAACCGCTCTCATTGCGCGCCATCACGCATTAATCTTCGGCTGAGGACCCCGTGTGATATTGATACAAGCTGTCGATCTCGAGGAAGGTTTATTGAATGGCAATCGCATTCAGAAGTGGCACGAAGTTTAACCAAAGGTACGGGCATATGTATTCCATTGAATTTCCGCCAGTCGTATATGTGGGCCCAGAGCCAAAGGTATGTTATAGGCGGTTCAATTGAATTAAAACTCGAGATATATATTTAAAATTCCCAAGGTCTGAAACATATATATGTGCTGATATATATATATATATATATATATATATATATATATATATATATATAAAATATCAAATCTTATATAATGCATCCATATGCGGGTTTATATGTTCAAAGGGCACTGGCATTTAAATGAATTAAAGGTGTGAAGTCTATAAAATATATGTGGGCCCGTGAATTGAATACATCATAGTTTCTCGTACAAATGGTTAAAATACAAGGCGTATATATATATGTCTATATATATATATATATGGAGTAGTTTATAAACAAAGGACCAGGACTACAATAGAAAGCCCGAGATATTATTGAGTTCGAGATCAAAAGAACCAAAGGGTTGAGTATAATGTTGAAAGTGTCGTATATGTTAGAAATGTGAAAAGTGAGAATTTATTGTTGGCCTGTTATATGTACTATAGACCAAAAAATAATATGAAGAGTTATATAGTGAACACTGTATATGCGCTGAATGGATTTTAAAGTCATTGAAAAATTTGGATGAGTGTTTTAAATGTGCAATATAAAAGAAGAGTGAGGGTAGCCCAATAATTAAGGAGCTTCCAAAATGAAAATATTTTGCCCAGATGTACAATTATTTGGGTTACAACAATGAATTTAATCTCTAATGGAGCAGCTTCAACATTGATTCAAATTGCTAGTGCAGAAATTAAAAAGTATTGAAATTGCACAACAGTTATATTAAAAGACTTTGGAATATTTACACAACTGCAATGAAAGAGAGAGAGACAGCTACAGAAAAATGTACAGTGATCCAAAAAAGAAAAATCTGAAGTGGTTTGATTTGAAAATATATTATATGGACAGAGAGTGTGTAAGCAGGTATCACGAGCACAGAGATTAATAATGAACAGACATTGCCTATATTTATATTGATTTGAGGATAAACTTGGAAAAGCAGTCATATATGCAGCAGGTGCACAAAAGTATAGTAAACAGGTGAATAAACACAGGGATGAAAATGTGGGCCTAACAGAGGTAAAAAAAGAATGTAGGAACTGAAAAAGTCACAGGGAATTTTGTAGGCATGATGAACAGAAGTATGCAGATCAGTTACTTAACAGCAGTAGAAAAAACAAATCCAGTAAAGCCAAAATCCAGAAAAGGAGCTGAGTGAAATTGAAATGTGTAACTGAAAATCTGAATGTAAATGTTGTGATTAATTTTTTTATTTTTTGTGATGCATTGGCAAGTATCCTAAGGAAAAGAAAAATCCCACTGTAGCATGGAAATTTGTACATATCATTATACTTTTAAATTGAGTTGGATAAAGGAATGAGAAGACAGAAGCCAAAGAGTCATGACTGTTCACTCAAAATTCCTTGTGAAATACAAACAGTCATGTTTGGAACTCTATAAATAATATCAAATGGATATGCATAAAAGAGAGGTTGGAGAGAGTAAATATAGAGAAGGCGGAGTATAGAAGAGTGAGGCAGAGAAGATTAAGAAAAGAAGAGCAGAAAGAGAAGCTACAACATAGAGCTGATATCTGAGGTAAATCAACAAACATTCAGTTTGATAAATTGAGGAAGTTGAAGCTTCCCTATCAAGTTGCAGCTTGATAGCTGTCAGTTGTAGCTGACTGAGGTTGGAGCCTCTTGTAGGTTGGTGCCTACAGAAAAACAGTGGTGAGAGGGAGTTGGAGCTTGCCTTTGCATCACAACAATAATAAGAAAGGATCCTAGGTTCCCAAGAGATGGATCCTAGATCCTAGGTTCCCAAGATGGCTAAAAAGAAGGATGCTCAACCAATAAAGCCCCTTTTTTCACTGGTAAAAATTATGCTTTCTGGAAAATCAGAATGAGGACATACATAATATCTCTAGGAATAGAATTCTAGGCTACTGTGGAATTAGGATATGCCCCAAAGGCAAATGACACAGAGAAAGAAACAAAACAAGATTTTGTGGCTAATGAAAAAGCCATGAATTCCATCTTGAATGGATTGTGTGAAGCAAAATTTATTAAAGTAATGCACAAATACACTGCCAAAGAAATGTGGGATACTCTGGAGAACATCCATGAGGGAGACAAGAAATTAAAGACTGCCAAACTTCAAGTCTATAGAGCCCAGTTTGAGAACTTAAAAATGAATGATGATGAAGACATTGCCAACTTATTCCTAAAAGTTGCAGAAATTGTTAACAATATAAAAGCTCTTGGAGAAACCATGCCAGAAAGTATAATTGTACAAAAGATTCTAAGATCTCTTCCATCCAAGTTTAATCCCAAGGTGTCTTCAATAGAAGAAACAACTGATTGGGATACCTTGACCATGAACCAGCTACTTGGAAATCTAACAGCTTATAAGATGAGGCTCCCAAAGAAGAAGCCAAGTACTAGGGAGGCAACCTTTAAAATAGAAAAGAATAAAGAAGAAGAGGGAGACATATGCTCTTGCTTGGATGAAGAAGAGGAAAAATTTGTCAAGAAATTGGATAGAGGCTCAGGTAAATACAAAGGTAAAATTCCTTTCAAATGCTTTAATTGTGGAAGAGTTGGACACTATGCTGCTAAGTGTCCTCACAAGAAAGTAAGGAATCAGGCTCTAGAGTCAGAGAAAAATAAATCAAGAACTGGCAGAAAGGAAAAAAGTTCAGCATAAAATATTTCTATGCTCAACAAGACAACAGTACATCTGAAGATTCAGATGAACCCTCAAGTGAGGAAGGAACCTCTGAATTCTTATTGGTGGCCATAGAAGAACTTGAAGGACTCCTGCTAGAAGATGAAGAAGAAGAAGGGGAAATCGGCCTTGAGGGGGAGCTAAGAAGTCCTCTAGAGGAGATTGACAGACTCAAACTGAAGTGAAGAAAAAAAAAGGACATTCTTCTCAAGTATGTAAGAGAAAAACAAAACTCAGAAGTCCTCATGCAGCTGAAGGTAGAGCTTGAAGAAGCCAAGAAGATGGAAGACATGTTACTTCAGTGAATCAAGGATAAAACCTGAGAACAAGAGAAGTTGGAAGAAGAAGTAGTATGTCTCAAGAAGAAACTAGAAAATGCTCAAAGGAAATTGGTTATAAAATCTTCTCAAACAACAAGCTCTAGTAAGTTGAATGAAATTCTGGTTGCTCAAAGATCCCCTATGATAAAAACTGGAATAGGCTATGAAGGAGAATCAAGTAAAGGCAAAGAAAAGGTTGACAGAGAGATTATTTTTGTAAAAGCAAAGAAGAATGATGAAGCAGCTCAAAAAATTCCTACAAAAGAAGAAACCTGTAATAAGGAAGACAAAGATCAGAAGAAACCACTAGTAGCAAAGAATATAATAAATACTAAGATCCCTGAGTATGTAAAATTTGGAAACCATCAAAGGAGATTCTTCCCTCCAATGAAGAATTCCACCTGTTATGTCTGCCACAAGTTGGGACACATTGCTGCATATTGTCATGCAAGGAGGAGTAATTCAAACCAGCAAAATATGAAAACATTAAAGAGACTTCCCCAAGCAAACAAATGGAAGAGACAACCTTACATCAGGTATGCAAATAGTTTCTATGGTTACTATTTTTATTGTAAGGAATTTGGCCATAAAATCATTGAGTGTAGAAAATATGGACAAAGATTGATGTTTAACACCTCAAGAAGGTTTATGAATCAAAGAAATTCTGTTCATACTCATAATTCTACAAAAAATATGATCAAATGTTGTGTATGCAATCAAGTTGGACATATACCTTCCAAATGTCCTCTAAGAATATGTAGTTCATCACCTCACAAAAGATACCAAAAAAAAGGGTGCCTCTAGTGGATAAAGAAGGTGAATAAGTGTGACCTAGCTCTAACTACTCAAGATCTGAAAAGCCAATGGTATTTGGACAGTGGCTGCTTTAAACACCTGATAGGAGACAAAAGGAAGTTTATAACTCTTGATGAAAAGAAATCTGGTAATGTTACTTTTGGCAATGATAAATCAGGAAAGATCAAGGGAAAAGGCTCAGTCAGCATAGACAATGGCAGAGGAAAGGCCCAAGATGTACTATTTGTAGATGGGCTGAAAGAAAATTTACTAAGTGTCAGTTAGATGTGTGACAAAGGTTGTGAAGTTCTTTTTAGAGCAGAAGCTTGTGAAGTCAGATCAAGCACCACAGGTAAGACTCTGCTTAAAGGAGTTCGAACAGAGAGTAATGTTTACATTGTGAAAGAGGAATATGAAGCATGTTATCTTAGCAAACTAGAAGAGTCATGGTTATGGCATAAAAGGTTGGGACATCTCAGCTTCGATCACATCATCAGACTAAGCAAGAAGAAAGCTGTTAGAGACATGCTAGAAATAAAGAGGCCTTCTAATACCATATGCAAATCATGTCAATTAGGCAAACATACTTGCACATCCTTCAAGGCCAAATATGAGTTATCAACAAGAAGACCTCTACATCTTGTGCACATGGATTTGTGTGGACCCGCAAGAACCAAAACTCCAAGTGGAGAATCCTACTTCATGCTGATAATAGATGATTTCTCCAAAATGACATGGGTTTCATTTCTCAAGAATAAATCAGACGCTCTGGAAAAATTTAATATCTTCAAAGCATTAGCAGAAAATAAAACAGGATGCAAGCTAAAATGCATCAGATCAGACAAAGGAGGTGAGTTTACAGATTATGACTTTGCTGACCTATGCAATGAACATGGGATAAAGCAACAATTTGCTATTGCAGGAACACCTCAGCAAAATGGAGTAGCAGAGAGACAAAACAGGTATGTTCAACAAATTTCCAGAGCCATGATGCAAGAGAATAATATTGCTCAAACCTTCTGGGCAGAAGCAGTGCACACAGCGGTACATATCCTTAATAAAGCTCACTTAAGGCCAAGCAGTGACAAGACTCCCTATGAACTATGGCATGGAAATCCAACTTCAATCAAACATTTCAGAATCTTTGGAAGCAAGTGTTACATAAAGAATAATGATGAAAGTCTTGGAAAATTTGATGCAAGAGCAGATGAAGGAATATTTCTAAGATATGCATCCAAAATTAAAGGGTACAGGTGCTACAACAAGACCCTTCGAAAAATAGTAGAAATTATTGATGTGAGATTTGATGAAGAACTTCCAGACAATTCAAGAGATACAGACTGCAGTAGTCCATTAGACAACCATGAAGAAGAAAACCAAGATGATGAGGAAACAAGCAAGACAATAGAAGATACAGAGCTGAGTTCTAAAGCTCCCTCAAGATATACTCAGAAGAACCATCATGAAGATCAGATCATTGGAGACAAGAGAGTAGGGGTCCAAACAAGAAGGCAAGTAACAGAAAAAAATGAAGAGGTATACATAGCCATGTTGTCACAAATAGAGCCAAAGAAATTTGAAGAAGCTAGCAAGGACAAGTCTTGGGTAAATGCTATGAATGAAGAATTGGACCAAATTGAGAAAAAAAATACATGGGAATTAGTTCCTAGACCCACTGAGAAAATGTCATATGCTCAAAATGGGTATTCAAAAATAAAATGAATGAGAAAGGACAAGTAATCAGGAATAAAGCCAGACTGGTCTGCAAAGGATACTTAGAAATCGAAGGACTTGATTACGATGAAACATTTGCCCCTGTAGCCAGAATGGAAGCTATCAGAATGTTCCTGGCATTTGCATGCTACCAAAACTTCAAGGTATATCAAATGGATGTAAAATCTACATTGCTGAATGGATACTTAGAATAAGAAGTCTACATGGAACAACCAGAAAGCTTCTCATTAACAGACAAAGAAGACTATGTATGCAGACTGAAAAAGGCTCTTTAGGGACTGAAACAGGCTCTTCGTGCTTGGTACTCAAGACTAGATAAGTATTTGCAAAAACAAGGCTTTAAGAGAAGTGGAGTAGACAACAATCTATACATAAAATCCCATGAAAATGAACTCCTGATTGTTGTAGTATATGTTGATGAAATTATGTTTGGAAGCAACATAGATGAACTTGCAAAAGTGTTTGCTGAGGAGATGAAGTCAGAGTTTGAGATGTCCATGATTGGAGAACTCAGTTTCTACTTAGGACTTCAAATTCAGCAAAAGAACACAGGCACATTAATCTCATAGGAAAAATACTTAAAATAAGTATTGAAAAAGATCAAAATGGAGGACTGCAAACCTGTGTCAACTCCCATGATCACGAGATGTAAGCTGTGTGCTGATGATGGGTCTGTTGATATAGATAAAAAAATCTACAGATACATGATAGGAAGTCTATTGTATCTGACTGCATCAAGACCAGACATCATGCTAGCAGTAGGACTAGTGGCTAGATATCAAGCAGCACCTAAACAAAACCATCTTCTGGCAGTAAAAAGAATATTCAGATATCTACAAGGAACAACACAATATGGACTTTGGTATCCTAAAAGCAAAAAATTCACTTTGACAGCATACACAGATGCAGATTGGGCCAGCTGTGCAGATGACAGGAAAAGCACAAGTGGAGGCGCTTTCTATCTAGGAGAAAGTCTGGTGGCATGGTTAAGCAAGAAACAAACATCTATCTCTCTATCTACAGCAGAAACAAAATATATAGCAGCAACAACATGTTGTACACAAGTCATGTGGATGAAGCAAACCCTCCAAGACATGAAGGTAAGCATTGATGAACCTATCTCAATCAAATGTGATAATACAAGTGCTATAAGTATATCTAAAAATCCTGTGCTTCACTCAAAAACTAAACATATCCCAATAAAGTATCATTTTCTCCGAGAACAAGTGGCTCAGAAGATAGTTAAACTGAAGTATGTACCAACAAAAGAATAGAAAGCATACATATTTACCAAACCACTTGCCAGAGAACCATTTGAATATTTGAGAGACAGATTAGGGGTAGTATCTGTAGATGCTATTCTCTAATATGAAGAGAAAGAACAGTTTCAGGGGGAGAACAAAAATGAAAATATCATTCCAGGGGGGGATCAGCTAGCAAGGAAAGCATGAAACAGGTCCTCAGGGTCAAAGGAATATGGAAAGAATACAACCAGCATAAAAGAGTTAAAGAAAAGGCTACAGGGTCAGAATTTTAGATTTAATCAAAATTTTGGAGTAGCAGGCTACAAAGTCAGAAGATCTCAGAAAGAAGAAATGCAGAAAGAAAACTAGGAAATGAGCAACCCTTTGCCATTGACGTCAAAGGGGGAGGAAAAGAAAAAAGGGACTTCTATAAGGAAAATAGAGGAAGATTATTGCCATCAATGCCAAAGGGGGAGACTGTTGGAATTGTTGTCATTGATGGCAAAGGAGATGACAAACGAGGAGCACCTGAAACATCATTCAAGGGGCAGTGAGGTAGCAGAGACAAGCAGTGAATTAGTAGGCTCAGAACTGCATAGGCTGCATAGGACTGCAGAACAGAGGAGAAGGGCCAATCAACTGAAGATCTGGCCACTAGAGGAGAAGGGCCATTGCTAATTTGTTTCAGCGTTAACGTGCATTTGTCAAGTTGAGTTCTGTGCGAATTTTGTCTTGAGAATCTGCTTGTATGTTCAGTAATGAGAATGTGTTCCTGATGAATCCTTATGACCAATACGAACTTCTGTGACTGGGTTATGTGTGGATACGCCGTTGAACCCTCAGTGGAACACAAATTGACTATGTGGAATGTATGAGCCGTGTGAGCTCTGTGTAATGAGATTTATTGTGATTCTGCGTGGGATTGGAATAAATTGATTTTACTGAAAGTCATGGATTATGCTTAACCATACCTGTAGTTACCAACATGGTAAATTGCGGTGGAATATTTTGTTGAAAGGCTTCGCCTTTGTCTTTAGAAACCTGTATATAAGTTTAACTGGATGCTCCGTGCTCTAGAACCAAGGCGATAATATGGTATAATTGCATAAAATCCTGAAGGCTCGTAGTTATACACCTCTGTGTAATGGCACAATTCCCGCTGTATGTTTCTGTGTAAGTATGGAAGGTCTAAAAATTCCATGGTATTGATTAGTCTATGGGTCTCGGTGTTGACTGTATGATAGAACCCTGTTAAATAATAAAGGTGGAACCTTGTACGAGACCGGAACCCTGCGTAGAAGAGCGAAATCGTGACCGGGTGAACAGTGAAGGCGGTTTCCAGGTTTAATCGCACCGCTTTTACGTAGCGAGTGGTATTCATGAAATCGCAGCAATTCCATAAAGGATCTGACACGTGTCCTTGAGAGAATATGGAAAACTGCTCTCATTGCGTGCCATTTCTTATTAATCTTCAGCTGAGGACCCCGTGTGATATTGATACAAGCCGTCGATTTGGAGGAAGTTTTATTGAACGAAGATCGCGTTCAGAAGTGGCACGGAGTTTAACCAAAGGTACAGGCATATGTATTCCATTGAATTTCCGCCAATTGTATATGTGGGCCCGTAGCCAAAGGTATGTTATAGGCAGTTCAATTGAATTAAAACTCGAGATATATATTTAAAATTCCCAAGGTCCGAAACATATATATGTGCTGATATATATATATATATATATCAAATCTTATATAATGCATCCATATGCGGGTTTATATGTTCAAAGGGTGCTGGCATTTAAATGAATTAAAGGTGTGAAGTCTATCAAATATATGTGGGCCCGTGAAATGAATACATCATAGTTTCTCGTACAAATGGTTAAAATACAAGGCATATATATATATATATATATATATATATTTATCTATTTATATTTATATTTATATTTATATTTATATTTATATGGAGTAGTTTATACACAAAGGACCAGGACTACAATACAAAGCCCGAGATATTATTGAGTCTGAGATCAAAAGAACCAAAGGGTTCAGTATAATGTTGAAAGTGTCGTATATGTTAACAATGTGAAAAGGGAGAATTTATTGTTGGCCTGTTATATGTAATATAGACCAACAAATAATATGAAGAGCTATATAGTGAACACTGTATATGCGCTGAATGGATTTTAAAGTCATTGAAAAATTTGGATGAGTGTTTTAAATGTGCAATATAACAGAAGAGTGAGGGTAGCCCAATCATTAAGGAGCTTCCGAAATGAAAATATTCTGCCCAGATGTACAATTATTTGGGTTAAAACAATGACTTTAAACTCTAATGGAGCAGTTTCAACATTGATTCAAATTGCCAGTGCAGAAATTAAAAAGTATTGAAATTGCACAACAGTTATATTAAAAGACTTTGGAATATTTACACAACTGCAATGAAAGAGAGAGAGATAGTTGCAGAAAAATGTATAGTAATCCAAAAAAAAAAAATCTAAAGGGGGTTGATTTGAAAATATATTATATGGACAGAGAGTGTGTAAGTAGGTAGCCCGAGCACAGAGATTAATAATGAACATACATTGCCAATATTTATATTGATTTGAGGATAAACTTGGAAAATCAGTCATTTATGCAGCAGGTGCACAAAAGTACAGTAAATAGGTGAATAAACACAGGGATGAAAATGTGGGCCTAACAGAGGTAAACAAAGAATGTAGGAACTAAAAAATTCACAGTGAATTTTGTAGGCATGATGAACAGAAGTATGCAGATCAGTTACTTAACAGTAGCAGAAAAGAGAAATCCAGTAAAAGGAGCTGAGTGAAATTGAAATGTGTAACTGAAAATCTGAATGTAAATGTTGTGATTAATTTTTTTATTGTTTGTGATGCATTGGCAAGTATCCTAATGAAAAGAAAAATCCCACTGTAGCATGGAAATTTGTACATTTCATTATAATTTTAAACTGAGTTGGATAAGGGAATGAGAAGACAGAAGCCAAATAGTCATGACTGTTCACTCAAAATTCCTTGTGAAATACAAACAGTCATGTGAGGAATTCTATAAATAATATCAAATGGATATGCATAAAAGAGAGGTTAGAGAGAGTAAATATAGAGAAGGCAGAGTATATAAGAGTGAGGCAGAGAATATTAAGAAAAGAAGAGTAGAAAGAGAAGCTACAGAACAGAGCTGATATCTAAGGTAAATCAACAAACATTCAGTTTGATAAAGTAAGGAAGTTGGAGCTTCCCTATCAAGTTGTAGCTTGATAGCTGTCAGTTGTAGCTGACTGAGGTTGGAGCCTCCTGTAGGTTGGTGCCTGCATAAAAACAGTGGTGAGAGGGAGTTGGAGCTTGCCTTTGCATCACAACAATAATAAGATGTGGTTTTCTCCCTTTATGGGTTTCCACTTACATCTGATGTCTCTATGTGTGTCTCTTATGTGTTGATGTAATTCTTTCAATCTGCTTAAATGTTTGCTGCTCTCAACATAAGTATGGTGTCACATTAATTTAATATTGCCTGCAACATTTTAAGACTGTTCACATATTAAGCTGTAAATATGTTTGGTGAAATTTTTTAAAAGGCTCATTTATGTATTAAACTGATTCACCTGCCCCTCTCAGTTTAATTAAAGATTCAAAAATTGGTATCAGAGCCAAGTTCCTTTGTACCAGTTTAACAACTGAAAGGAGATCCTAGGTTCTCAGGTTGGCTAGTAAAGAAGGATGTTCTACCAATAAAGCCCCTTTTTTCACCGGTGAAAATTATGCTTTCTGGAAAATCAGAATGAGGACATACATAATGTCTCTAGGAATAGAAGTCTAGGCTGCTGTGGAATTAGGATATGCCCCAAAGGCAATTGACATAGAGAAAGAAAGAAAACAAGATTTTGTGGCTAATGCAAAAGCCATGAATGCCATCTTGAATGGATTGTGTGAAGCAGAGTTTATTAAATTAATGCACAAAGACACTGCCAAAGAAATGTGGGATACTCTGGAGAACATCCATGAGGGAGACAAGAAAGTAAAGACTGCCAAACTTCAAGTCTATAGAGCCCAGTTTGAGAACTTAAAAATGAATGATGATGAAGACATTGCCAGTTTCTTCCTAAAAGTTGCAGAAATTGTTAACAATATGAAAGCTCTTGGAGAAACCATGCCAGAAAGTATAATTGTGCAAAAGATTCTAAGATCTCTTCCATCTAGGTTTAATCCCAAGGTGTCTGCAATAGAAGAAACAGCTGATTGGGAGACCTTGACCATGAACCAGCTACTTGGAAATCTAACAGCATATGAGATGAGGCTCCCACAGAAGAAGCCAAGTACGAGGGAGGCAACCTTTAAAACAGAAAAGAAGAAAGAAGAAGAGGGAGACATATGCTCTTGCTCGGATGAAGAAGAGGCAAAATTTGTCAAGAAATTGGATAGAGGCTCAGGTAAATACAAAGGTAAAATTCATTTCAAATGCTTTAACTGTGGAAGAGTTGAAAACTATGCTGCTAAGTTTCCTCATAAGAAAGTAAGGAATCAGGCTCTAGAGTCAGAGAAAAATAAATCAAAGAACTGGCAGAAAGGAAAGAAGTTTAGCAGAAAATATTTCTATGCTCAACAAGATAGTAGTACATCTGAAGATTTAGATGAACCCTCAAGTGAGGAAGGAACCTCTGAATTCTTATTGATGGCCATAGAAGAACTTGAAGGACTCCTGCTAGAAGATGAAGAAGAAGAAGGGGAAATTGACCTTGAGGGGGAGCTAAGAAGTGCTCTGGAGGAGATTGATAGACTCAAACTGAAGTGTAGAAAACAAAAGGACATTCTTCTCAAATATGTAAGAGAAGAAAAAAACTCAGAAGTCCTCATGCAGCTGAAGGTAGAGCTTGAAGAAGCCAAGAAGATAGAATAAATGTTACTTCAGCGAATCAAGGATAAAACCCGAGAACAAAAGAAGCTAGAAGAAGAAGTAGTATGTCTCAAGAAGAAACTAGAAAATGCTCAAAGGAAAGTGTTTATTAACTCTTCTCAAACAACAAGCTCTAGTAAGTTGAATGAAATTCTGGTTGCTCAAAGATCCCCTATGATAAAAACTGGAATAGGCTATGAAGGAGAATCAAGTAAAGGCAAAGAAAAGGTTGATAGAGAGATTATTTTTGTAAAAGCAAAGAAGAATGATGAAGCAGCTCAAACAATTCCTACAAAAGAAGAAACCTGTAATAAGGAAGACAGAGATCAGAAGAAACCACTAGTAGCAAAGAATATAATAAATACTAAGATCCTTGAGTATGTAAAATTTGGAAACCATCAAAGGAGATTCTTCCCTCCAATGAAGAATGCCACCTGTTATGTCTGCCACAAGCTGGGACACATTGCTACATATTTTCATGCAAGGAGGAGTAATTCAAACCAGCAAAAGATGCAAACATTGAAGAGATTGCCCCAAGAAAACAAATGGAAGAGACAACCTTACATCAGTTATGAAAATAGTTTCTATGGTTACTGTTTTTATTGTAAGGAATTTGGCCATAAAATCATTGAGTGTAGAAATTATGGACAAAGATTGATGTTTAACACCTCAAGAAGGTTTTTGAATCAAAGAAATTCTGTTCATACTCATAATTCTACAAAAATTATGATCAAATGTTGTGTATGCAATCAAGTTGGACATATACCTTCCAAATGTCCTCTAAGAAGATGTAGTTCATCACCTCAAAAAAGATACCAAACAAAAAGGTGCCTCCAGTGGATAAAGAAGGTGAAAAAGTGTGACCTGGCCCTGTTGTGTAGATTAATCCATCTTGCGGACAAGACCGATCTCTCTAGTACAAAAGGTAACTAGCAACAAACAGCCAATTATACTAATCTCTCTCTAAGCATATAAGATTTATAAAAACACTATATAGGTGTGAAGCCTACCTTATGTCCAACGCTTTCTTGATTTCGTCGAAGTCCTTCCCGTGCACTGAAAGAACGTTCCTCGTGAATCTGCAGTCACAAACAAGCAAAAAGATTAAGCAGCACCTGTATAGACATTATCACAAATCATACTTATCATAATGATCAAGGAATTTATGAAATAAACCATGAATAGACAGTTTAATGAGAGAAATGAGTATATTTGTATTAACTTCAAAGATAGAAAACGTTTACAACCTGTGCCTTGATGTTGTGCAGGTCCTCCCGGGGTCCGAAGCAGGAATCTCTTCTACTTTGACAAGCATTGCACTCTTTGAACCAAGACAAATGGAGATGAGTGATTTAACCTCACAGAAAGTCTTAGTTAACTAAGTCTGAATCTCAACAACATTTAACTTCAAATCTCATAAGCTTGAACTCCCTTTGAGGCTACCCAAGGCCTCTTTTTATAGTGTAAAAGAGGAGGTTTCTTGTTCCAAATATGAAGGGATAGAATCCTCCTTCAAAGGGATAAGCTCCTTACATCAAGGGGTTAGCTCCATCAAGTGAGGGATGCATGAACCTCTTCAAAGCGTATCCATTCCCGAAAATTCCCATCCAGAATCTTCTAGAATTCATCCGGAATTCATCTTTTATCTTTACTTTCTCGCCTTTTTATGTTTTACAGGGGTCCGCACCCATTACACAAAGAACGTGCGGTATGGTTCTGCAGGCAGGCTGAGATTTAGGTGCGGGACCGTAGGGAATGCATAGAGAAAGTGCGATACCAATTCTTAGGGGATTTTAGGGATTTTTCTCTGATTTTGAAGCTTGACATGAGGAGCTGGTATATTGGACTTGCAAAAGGAGGAAGTATGAGTAATAATGAGCTCATACAATCAGCAAAATGTCAAGGTGACAATTTTCAGTGTAACAAATTGCCCCCTAAAGTGCAAAGTCTGGAATAGATGAAGCTGTAGTCTGTCATATATGAAGAGTGCAGTACTTTATCATTTCAAAGATCATCCTGTGGACACCCCAGTTGGAACCTGTAAAAACATTCAATGCAAAATATATACATGTATATGTCATCACCGAGGTAGGCATTCCCATGCTCAGATAAAAACTAACTATAAACTAACTGAAATCGTTCTGATACAGGAATGATTTTGAATACATCATAGTACAGATATATGTAGACACAGTATGGACGCAGCCATCTGTTTATCAATAGTCTACTGTATAGATGACTACAAAATTCCTCGCAGCCTGGATGGTGGAAACTAGATCCAGGGTCTTGATTTCCGTATCTCGAACCAGTACGATTCTATCCATGTGAATGAATGTGTTGAAGTCGAACATGGTAGAAACCACTTGATTACCAGTCAATAATGTAAACTGTTAACAAGTGTGAGAGAAACCACCAGTAATGTCAATGGCTCTCAAAGTACTCAGTACAATCCATGAAATGTGAATGAATGAGCTGAAGTCGAACATGTCATGGAATCATTCGATCGAAGGTCAATGATGCAACCTGTCGTCGAAGGCGAGAAACCTGCCATTGAGGCATGCAGATTTCAAGGTACTGACGATTTCTGGATCAACTTCCTAGATAGTGTGCTGATGTCGATAGAAAGTGATCTGTCGTAGGTAAACCCACAACACGAAATCATAGATCAAGTTTTGAAAATATATTGGCAAGGACTGACTCAGGGATGGTCAAAGATGGATGACAGATATTTTACAAATGAATGGTTTTATTTGAACTGTTCTCTTGGACACATAACGACACTGCAGATGGCTTGGTGACAATTGACCTAAAGCTAATACCCAGAAACCGGCTGAAAATTTTCAATATGGTTTGATTAACTGTTAGGCAAAGGATTTCCCAACCCAGGTGAATATAAGTGTCGTGTCCAAGAGTGGTCGACTGAGTTTTCGGACAATTTTAAAATACAAAAAACACGCCCATTTTTCTCTCTTTTCCCCCACCATTTCTGGCAAGTACCTCTTTATTTTTGACAAGCTTGAGGAGGATAAAATTTGCTTGGTTATAAGCTCATCCTTCGGATGAGTCCAACTTAGTTTAAAAATTCGAACCCTAAGAAGGAGTGGTTCGTTCCTGTTGAAAATTAAACAGGTCCTTTACTGTTAAGTTTTAACGAGTCCAGTATAGGAGAAACTCGGTGTTTTTCAGTTTTAGGGAGTCAGAAGAAAAACTTAAGAAAACTCCATGGGTGTTCTTTTTCGTAAATTTAGTCTCTCAAGCCCGAAAAAGGATAAAATAATGCGGGAGAGAACTCTATTGACCGTATTTAGTCAACGTATACCTTTTTTCGTAAATAGTCCATTTCAGTCCGTAAAAGGGGTAAACTTATACTGAAGGGACGACTGTTCATTTACTTTAACGAGTTCGAATAGTCAAGTACTCGGCAATCTTTTCATATTTAGAGAGTCCGAAAAGGGCTTAAAAGAGGACTCCAAGGTTTCGCTTTTTCGTAAATTTTTGGAAGAGTCCGAAAAAGTTATAAAAGTATGCTCTTTGTTGAAAAACGATCAGTTCGCCTGAAAAAACCCTGTTTCTGCAGAAAAACTCAAAACATTACACATACCTGTTTAAGATAAGTAAAAATGCTTTCAAAAATACCCCTTTTAAAGTGAAAAATAAATAAATTAAAAATTCATTCATTCGAAAAAACTTATAAAAAGGACTTTTTCTATTTCATTTTTACCGTTCAGTTGCAGAGTGAAAAGTAAAAAGTTTTTGGTTAAAAAGTTCCCGTGAAGATTCTGGAAAATTCAACCGTTGGAATCGAAAATCGTCAGCCCCAGGTAATCCACGACCTCCTTATCTTGTTTTTCATCCGTTTGCTAAGTTCTAATTTTTTTAGTTTTTTATCGTCTTAGAAAACTAATAACCAAATTTTTTTTGAATACAGACGTGGGTCCACAATGACCAGCTCATCTCCAACCTTTCGAGAGGAGACAACCAGTTGCGCCCGTACCAGCCCCAGCAGGCCAATCAGTAGAGATTTTGACTGATTTGGAGCATCATCTAGAGCGCTTGACTCTAGATATACTAGAGACCAGCATAGATGACATCCCTCTCAGGCTACAAAGATATGTGATTGGAGTCCCAGGACCTTTCAGGAGGTTCCTATGCAGGGTGGCCCGAGCAGTTGTTTCCTATCGAGATCATCATCAGTGATGGGATGATCGTGTAGACTCATTTTTGTACTTTTGTATTATCATTTTTTCCGATTATAAGGTGTTTCCAACCTATGATCGAAGACGATGTATATTTTTTGAACATACTCCTATGATATATATATATCACTATTTTGACGGCTATCTGTGTACATATGTGAATGTTGTTTGTTTTACTGCTTTTAATTATTGCAAATGTCTATTTATCATACTAGAAGCAATTGAATCTGCTAATGTATTTAAATGTCTTGGAATATGCTGATATTCAATATAATCAAACTCACGTTCCAAGAGACGAACTCTAAAAAATAACCGTAATAACACCGGATTTCTAATGGTATAAACCCTGTTAAGCTGTAATACAACAAGTTCAGAATCCAACCTTACAATCAAACTCCGAATTCCAAAAGATATGGATTCAGATAATAACTCAATCACTGCACTATACTCGGCAATGTTATTTGTTGTTTGACCAAGGCTTACCCCATGCATGGATACTAACTCGTCAGAGGGTGAATAGATAACCCAAGCTGCGGAAGAAATGTTCCGTGTACTACGACAAGCACCATCAACAAAACCAATGTAGGTTTGAAGAGACGTCGACATCTGCAATATCAAGAGTAAAACTCAGATAAGCAGTCATAGTGACAAAAACACACTTCTAAACTAGGCACACTTTTCTAATCTAAAACACACCAACAGTAAAGAAATCTAAACTAATAAAAATCTCCACACCTCGTTTAAGCATAATATCGCTTTAGATAAAGTCCATTTCTGGGTTTATCCAAAGGGACACTGTCAAAATCTATCAACTCATAGGCCCCTTTTGCTAACTTTCATTTCACAATGTAAGGACCATGCCACATAGGCACGAATTTTCCAGCTCCTAGCTTGTCGTTAGCTTGATCATAAAGTAAAACTAGGTCTCCTTCTGAAAAAATTCGAGGGGTCACATTTCTATCATACTGAGCTTTTATCCTTTTAACATGAGCCTCGTTTGCTATTGCAGCACTTCGTCGATTCTCATCTAATTGTGCCAAGTACAAGAAACGTTTTTCCTCTTCAGACGTAGCTGGAAGTAATTCTACGGCTAATTTTAGTGACGGTATTTCGCATTCAATCGGCAGCACAGCTTCTAAACCGTAGACCAGTTGAAAAGGAGTGAAACCTGTTGATGTTTTGACCGAGGTTCGATATGCCCAAAGCGCTGAAAATAACATGGAATGCCAATTCGTCTTGTGAATACCAATGATTCGTTTAATCATGGTGACTAAAACTTTATTAATGGCTTCAACCAGACCATTTGCTTGTGGATAGTACGGAGTGGAATTATCGTGGCGTAGGCCAAGTTGTTCTGTTAATTCAGTCATCATGATGTTCCGAAAATGACTTCCATGATCTGTAATAATAGCTTGAGGAACACCAAACCTAGAAATTATGTGATTGAACACGAATGTTGCAGCAGTCTTGCCGTCAGCTGAATATGTAGGCATCGCCTCGGCCCATTTCGTAAAATAATCTACTGCGAGAATAATATAGGCATGCCCCCCGGCCGAGTGAGGGTTACATGTGATAAAATTGATACCCCATTTTGCGAAAGGACCAACAACAATTATAGGGTGAAGAGGAGCGGGTGGTGCGCGCATTTTTCGATCAAAAATTTGACAGTTGTGGCATTTCCGAACCGCATAAATGCAATCTTTAAATAATGTTGGCCAGAAATAACCTGCACGCAATATCTTTTGGGCAGTGGCATACCCAGACATATGACCGCCACATGCTCCATAATGACAGTCATTTAAAACCTTCTCAGCTTCTTCATGAATTAAACAACGTCGGAAAACAGAATCCGCTCCTCGTCGATAAAGTGTATCACCAATGATATTATATTGTTGGGATTGGAAGCGTATTTTCCGTCGCTGAGTTCGTGAAATTTCAGGCCGAAAAGATTGGGTTTGGAGATACACAATAATATCCCCATACCATGGATCAAGCGTACTGATAAGAAACAAATATTCGTCCACAATGGACTCTTCTGCCACTGTTTCAGTATCAGTAGAGGGGAAATCACACATCAGTTCCGCAAATACCAAAGATTTCTTTGCCTTGGATTTTTCAAATTCCAAGTCAAATTCCTGCAGGATAACTATCCATTTAGAATATTTGCCCCCCTAGCAATTGTTTGGTCAAAATATACATCATAGGGTTGCAATCAGAAATTATCGTGGTTTTACGTAACAAGATGTAATGTCTAAAACGTTGGACAGCTTGAACAGCTGCCAAGGCCAATTTCTCCACATGTGTGTATTTGATTTCAGTCGGATTCAAATTTCGACTAAGATAATAAATCACATGTTCGTTGTGAGATTCATCTTCCCGAACTAGTACCATTCCAATAGTGGAATGAGAAGCAGCGAGATACAAAATGTAATCTTGGTTGTAGTTGGGAGGATGCAATAACGGTGCATGGGTCAACGCGTGTTTAAGTGCATCAAAAGATCGATCAGCGACCTCGTCCCAAAAGAACGGAATGTTCTGTTTCAACAACCGGGTAAAACCCTTTGCAAGCTCAGCATAGTTCGGAATAAATCTACGTAAAAAGTTTGCTTTCCCCTGCAAACTTTGGAGTTGGCGCAATGTCGAAGGAGGAGGCAATTTAACAATAGCTTCTACCTTCGAAGGATCAACACGAATGCTTGATTTTGAGACAAAAAATCCCAGTAAACGACCCGATTCTACGCAGAAAACAAATTTATGCGGATTCAACCTTATCCGATAATGCCGACATCTCATAAAAATTGCTCGTAAATGAGTGGGATGATCGGCCCTACGTAATGAATGAGCAGGTAAATCATCGAGATATGGCTGAACAATGTGCTTAATGTCATGAAATGCATAAGACATCGCCCGTTGAAAAGTTGCTCCAGCGTTCTTTAGTCCAAAAGGTAGTTTACAATAGGAAAACGTTCCCCATGGACAAATGAAAGCTGTTTTAGGTTGATCTGCAGGGAGTATGTTTATTTGATTGTAGCCGGAAAAACCATCCATAAAGGAGAATAGTTCACTACTAGCACAATCGTCGATTATCTGATCGATATAGGGAGTTGGATAATTGTCTTTTGGACACGCTCGATTAATATCCCTATAATCGATACATACTCTTATTGTTCCTTGTTTTTTAGTCACAGGAACAATATTCGATACCCAATCCGTTAAGGGAATTGGATAAATGAATCCTGCTCGAAGTAATTTTTCAACTTCAGCTTTTATAGCAGCAGCTTTTCTAGGATGTATTTGATGTAATCGTTGACGAACAGGTTTAGCATCCGGGTAAGTCTTAATCTCATGTACTACGATCGATGGATCAATTCCTGGCATTTCTTCGTAAGACCAGGCAAACACGTCACGGAATTCTTGAAATAGGGCTTTATAAGTCTGAATTTCTTCATCTGTACAACAAGCACCTATATGAATGTTTTCAATTATTCCTGGTTTTACTGAAATGTCAATTGGAACCGTTCTAGATATATTTTCCAAATTTAACTCAGAATCAGGATTTTGCAATGGATTCTGAGGTTCCTTGGCATATTCAGCAGTAAAAATTGAAGCGAAATCATTTTCAAAGTGATCTAATTCAGGTAAGAATGAAGACCGATGATGGAGATCTTCCCATGGAAAATCATCAACAGACAAAAACTCACGAATTTGCTCATCTGTATGAACAATTTCAGGAAATGTCGTTGCATCTGAACTAGAAATAGAAAGCGATTCCTCTTGGATCCCATTCATTGGATCGATTTCGGTTGAAGAGGGGTTGGAAAAAGACTGTACAGTCTGGTACGCAATTTCAAATGGACTCAAAGGCATCGTGCCATCAAATGAATCTATCTCGGATTCTGAAGGAATAATCCAAGGATCATCAAACATAACTGTGTCTGACGAAATCATATGAATAGTTGCAGTAGAAGATGATACGTTAGGAGGAGGAAAGGAAAAAGTTCCTAGCAAACCAGAATCTTTAACCAAACCTACTCCAACATCCTTATAAGGGATAGCCGTTTTACCAACATGCTGGATTGTTTCTGTAGAGGCTGGGTCTGACGAAAAATAAGTTAACTGATCTATTGTCACGATCCTTCCTTGATATGGAAATTTTATAAGTCGAAAGACCGAAGAGACAACAACAGTCATAGCATAAGACCAACTACGACCCAGTAGAAGGTTGTAATCTAGAGGGGCGTCAACCACTTCCACATCTAGATTAACGATTTTCCCTTCAACCCCTATGGGTAAATCCTGCAAAATACCATAAGGTTGAAAACCTCGACCATCAAAAGCTTTTAGAATCGTCGGAGATTGGTTAAGTGTAGGAGAACCAAGAGATTTCCAACACCGAAGCGACATAATACACGTTGAAGCTCCCTCATCAATCACAGTCCGAAAAATAGGTCTGTTTTTGACTAACACTGGAATCTGGAAAGCCATTTGATGAGGAAGACGTGGTGTACTAGTTTCTAAATCGAAGATTATAAGGTTAGAATCATTAACATCAACAGCTCCTATGGCGGACAATAACAATTTACGCTGTGCTGGACACGACTGCAGCACTTCCAAAGCCGACATTGCTGAAGGAGAAATAGCTAAATCTTCAACAATGTTATAATTCTGAGCAGCTCTCGCATGTGGATTGAAAGCTGATTTACGAAGAACACCTTTAGCAGGCGGCTTGATTATCAAGTCTGGATTTTGTTTCTCGATCTGTAGCGGACCGGAAACAGGAGGAGTTGTATTTGATGCGTTGGCATTAGAAGACTCTCCTTCTTTGCCATCAACGGGATTCTTAGAACCGTAATCTTGCGATCGCGTCGCAATCCTTACATGAGACATCATCATAATAGGCTCATCTAAAGTAGTCGAGGAAGAACCAATCATCTTACTATCTTGAACTGGAAAAGGATCCTTCAAGACAGCAGGTTGTTGCGATCCTTTAACGAGTTTCGTAACTTCCTCTCGATATGGACATTCTTTCGTGAAGTGATCTTGTTCAAAAATGAAGCAAGGATAGCGAGGTTTATGTTTCTCGTCATTGGATTCTTCTCTATCTGTTTTCTCTTTCGAATTTTTCTTGTTTTTGTTCCTCCCCTTCTTTTTACCACCGGATTTTGATTTTTCCGTAGATGTTTCAACGACATGAATATCGGTAGAAACTTCTTGAGAGGATTCTCCTTTCGGGGAATCAGGTAAAGTTATAATTGGAGAAGAATTCTTTGAGGATTTCTTCTTACTTTTAGAACTAACTGTACCAATCATACCATCAGCGGCATGAGACCCTGAAGGAGCAGCAGCTATTTGTCCTTGTTTGGGTAGATCGGGAATTTTCTCATGAAGAGTACCTGACTGCGTATAGACGAGGTCTAGGTACTGAGCCTGAGCAATTACTTGCTCTTCAGTAACAACACCAGCCTTAGCTACATCTTCAGTGATCTTGGGCAGTAATGATTTCACAAACCATTCTTCCAAAATTTGATCTGGAATATAAACCTTCACCAAACGTCGTCTACGTCGCCACTCATGAATATGATCAGAAATATACGTGGATGCAGATTGTTTTAGCGAAGTTAATAATTCTGTGCCATTGTCGTATCTGACAGGCAACTAGAAATGAGTTAAGAAAGACGTTGCTAACTGACTGAAATTATGAAACGAGCCTCGTGGTAACTCAATGTACCATTAGGCTTCACACCTATATAGTGTTTTTATAAATCTTATATGCTTAGAGAGAGATTAGTATAATTGGCTGTTTGTTGCTAGTTACCTTTTGTACTAGAGAGATCGGTCTTGTCCGTAAGACGGATTAATCTACACAACAAAATGGCGACTCCGCTGGGGAAAGACTTATTGTTTTTGGTTCTCTTTGATTTTTGACTTAAGAAAACGTTTTTTTCTGGTTTTTGATTGATTCACATCTGTCTGGGTACTTTATTTGTTTTTCTATTTTTGAAAATTTAGAAGTGTTTTGAGTTCTTCTATAATTTTTGCTAGGACCGCACTCTGCATAACTTTGACAGTGCGGGCAGTTTCGCACGTTCTTTACAGAACACAGTGCGGGACCGCACCTGTCAACACTGCTTACATGCGGACCCTGTAAAAATTTTAGAAAATTTCTAGGTTTCTTTTTCTGGTTAATTTTTAGATCTTTGGTTTCTGCCCAGACTGGTTATTGTGTCTATCAAGAATTCATTGTGTATGAACTCCAACAATGTTAGTGTTTTGAATGATTTTCTAGGAGATTTTGCCGATTGGATTATTTTTCCTGCTTGGTCTTTGTAGTGATTCAAACTTTTGACAATTTGCAGTATCTCAGATTACATTGATCTCTTTTTGTCTTTTGAATCCGACCTGATTGTGGAAACATCCTATGTTGAGAAATTAAGCCTTTTGATTTCTTTGCAAATCTTCGAAAGAACTTGCTTCAAAGTTTTGAATTTCATTTCTTGAGTGTTTTGAAAAACATATTTTGAGTGTTTTTTGATCTGTTTGTTATCTGAACGAATAGATTCTTAGTTTGCTGAACAACTAAGAGAAACATTCATAAAAAAAAACTCTAAAAAGCTTTTACTCAATTTAGATTAGTTCTCAAGATTAGTTTTTGTAGTTTTGAATAGTTTTAATTTTTGTAGATTCCTTTCGAAAGAAAATTGTTTTGTAGTTTCTTGTTTGGAAAAGAAAAGAGTTTTTTCTTGTGAGCTTTGATAGTTTATTGAAAAGACAAAATAGTTCCTTTCAATTAGTTTTCATGTTTGAAGAAGGAAATTAAAGGTTGCATTCTCTAACTCTTTCTTTAGATAGAAATTTCATTGAAAGAAAAAAGAATTGAATATCATCATAGGTGCATTTTAGTGTTTTTGGAAGTCAAGTCTTCACATCATTCAAAGTTTCATTTCCGCACCCATTAACTTAAGAAACAACTCTTAAAAGTAACGCTTAAATAAAATTCATCTAGTAATCTTTTTATTTCTAGGGCTCTCATCACCAACATAGCTTAGGCTAGTATCTTGGAGTAGGGAGTAGTTAACTCTCCAAGATAGCTTAAACAAACAAGTAGATTTATCTTGCGGTAGGAAGAATTCCAGTTGTTGCATGTATGCTCTGGGAAGCTCCTCTTAAAGGAGTTAAGCACGAGATCATATCTGAACCAGTGGGGTAATCAATCCTTCCTCATTGGGAACGATAGAATATATACACGTATTAAAAACGGTAAACCTCGGATAGACCATTGTTGAGAAGCCAGGGGTCACTTGTCGGTAAACCTTGGATTCTGTTCAAGGAGCCTTCAAGGGGATTGAGCTTTGTTACTCTGCCCTTGCGTGTGTGTCGGATCGTAGACTGTTCCCCCAGGTATATTTGTTTCAGTTGGTAACCTTAGAGGCCATAATCTTTAGGATTCTTTCCTAAGGTGATAGTGGAGGGAAGATCCCACTGTACCTGGAACAGACGTCGACTAGACTCACTTGGACTCTCTGGGGGGTTCTCTTCACTCGAGATGGTTATGTGAAGAAACTTGTGCCAGTCTGTTTCATTAAGCAGGTTGTCGGGGTAACTGTTCCAACCGCTCTTTTCGTGTTAAAACTCTACTAAGTTGGATTTCATCACCAACTAGTGATTTTAGTACGGAAAGTTACTTGTTTGTGTGTGGTTTGAACTCTTAGATTTTTTAAGCGAGTGATTCAATTGTTTGTTTCTTAGAGACTTTAGGTGTGTTCATTGAAATTTTTCTTTGTTTGCGTGTGATTAGATAATTTTTCATCGTGGCGGAATTGCCAAGACAATCCCGG
Organism: Pinus albicaulis; assembly: GCA_034641835.2. Lineage (NCBI taxonomy): Eukaryota > Viridiplantae > Streptophyta > Pinopsida > Pinales > Pinaceae > Pinus > Pinus albicaulis. The sequence continues at coordinate 1,421,759,686 of CM076574.1, read as the reverse complement.
AGAATACAAGGGAAACCCCCTGAATTTACACCAGGTCATCTTGAAGGGCTTCGAGCTCTGGTACCACACAGTAGCCGTAGACTTAGATCAACAGAAGCCGAAAGCTCTGCTATTGTGATACATCCTGATCATCAAATTCCTACAACAGAATATATTCAAGAACCGGTTTCAGTTTCTGAAGTCACTGAAAATATTTCTCCTACTGGTGAATTATCTGACGAACCTGAAATCTCTGAGCCTGAAACTGAATCTTCTGTGTTAGAAACATCCTCAGGATTTGTCTCACCAACTTCTAGTGATCCAGGTTCACCCAGGGTTAGAAATATCATTACTGAAAATCTTCCCTCTGGATTAATTTCTATAGAAGAACTTACTAATCCCGACGAAGACATATCTCTTCCCAACTCCCCTCAATCGATAAATCTTAGGGAGCGTGAATCTATTTTCTACAGCCCTATTCAAACTAATCCCTGGTATCTCTCTTTAACTGATTTTTTAGAGAATCCGGGTCTTGCTTTTTATCCACCTCGAGTTCCATTTCATCCTACACCCAGAGGATATTTTCCGTCATCTATTATGGCTGGAGAGTCATCCATGTTTTCTCAAACGCCTGAATCATTTTTACATGGTGGTCCTTCTGTTCCTTCGGGATATCAGTCTTTGTCTGGTACTTTCTCGGGGGAAACTCCTCAACCTATCGAAAATGTGTTATCATCTGGTCTTGGTGGACTTAAAATTGAAACGTCGAACGCAGAGCAAGTTTATATGATGTCTGGTAACATTTCTAATCCTCAAGCTCAAGGCAGTCAGTTTCCTTCTGGGGGTCAACCTCAGGGAACTCAGTTACCGCCTGGGGGGCAACCTCAGGGTAGTCAATTACCGCCTGGGGGGCAACCTCAAGGTAGTCAGTTACCACCCGGGGCACAACCTCAAGGTAGCTTTTTCCCAGGACAAACTGTGGATCCATATTATTTTGGGGGCAACCCCAAGGACAGTACATACCTCAGGGTTACCAACCTCAAGGACAGTACATACCTCAGGGTTACCAACCTCAAGCACAGTACATTCCTCAAGGTCAACCCCAAACTCAATATGCTCCTCAGGGTCCTCAACAACCCCAACTTCAGTACGTGCCTCAAGGTTATCAACCTCAAGGGCAGTACCCAATGCAAGGTTACCAACAGCCTTCTGGTCAACCATCTGTTCAAGGAGCTGGAACTTTACCTTATTATCAACCCTACGTTCAACCAGGTTTTGGTCCTTACGTTCAACCTTCTATGGGACAATACCCTGGAATGATGGTGTGGGATCCATCCCAATATCAACAGCCGTTGCAGCCTAATGTGCAGTTACCTTATCAACCTGGTCAGCCATTGGTTTCTGGTTCAACTCAGCAACCTGGTCAGCCAGCTATTCAAACTCCTGCACCTAGTTCAGTTCAGCTGGCCGGGCCTAGTACACCTCAGACTCCGCCCCAAACTCCAGTAACTGCTGCAACGTCTGTTCAACCTATTACACCTATTTCTGGAGTGTCTGTAGCCCCGAGTTCGGCTATCCCTGTATCCGTGCAAATCCCTCAAGTCTCTGTACCTCAGTCAGGACCTTCAGCTCAGACTACAGTTCAGATGCCTGCAGGACAAGCCGGTACAAGTACAGTTGTTACGAGTCAACCTCAGTTTACTTATCAACCGTACCAAGGACAGCCGCAATACGGTCCCTATGTTCAGAATCCAAGCTATCAACCATACCCTGGTTATACTTATCAAAAACCTCAGTATGGTCCGATTCATCTTGGTTATCCAGGAGGTTATACAATACCCAATGCTAATCCGATTCCTAGTTATCCTGGGTATCCGCCTCCTGGATCTGCTTTGGCTTCTCAAGGTTTTCGTGACCCTAACCGTCAATTACCATTCATCGCAACTTTGGACTTACCAGATTTGACACGCCTTACAAATGATCCTATTTTCTATTATCAGAACTGGCCGTCAATGCCTCATAAGTTGCCCAGTGATATACCGAAATTTGAAGGTAAGTCAGGAGAGGATCCATCAAATCATGTTATGACTTATCACCTTTGGTGTGCATCTAATTCAATTATTGATGATTCGATTTGCTTACGTCTTTTCCAAAGAACCCTCATAGGTCTTGCAGCCAAATGGTACATTGAGTTGCCACGAGGCTCGTTTCATAATTTCAGTCAGTTAGCAATGTCTTTCTTAACTCATTTCCAGTTGCCTGTCAGATACGAAAATGGCACAGAATTATTAACTTCGCTAAAACAATCTACGTCCACATATATTTCTGATCATATTCATGAGTGGCGACGTAGACGACGTTTAGTGAAGGTTTATATTCCGGATCAAATTTTGGCAGAATGGTTTGTAAAATCATTATTGCCCAAGATCACTGAAGATGTAGCTAAGGCTGGTGTTGTTACTGAAGAGCAAGTAATTGCTCAGGCTCAGTACCTTGACCTCGTCTATACGCAGTCAGGTACTCTTCATGAGAAAATTCCCGATCTACCCAAACAAGGACAAATAGCTGCTGCTCCTTCAGGGTCTCATGCCGCTGAAGGTATGATTGGTACAGTTAGTTCTAAAAGTAAGAAGAAATCCTCAAAGAATTCTTCTCCAATTATAACTTTACCTGATTCCCCGAAAGGAGAATCCTCTCAAGAAGTTTCTGCCGATATTCATGTCGTTGAAACATCTACGGCAAAATCAAAATCCGGTGGTAAAAAGAAGGGGAGGAACAAAAACAAGAAAAATTCGAAAGAGAAAACAGATAGAGAAGAATCCAATGACGAGAAACGTAAACCTCGCTATCCTTGCTTCATTTGTGAACAAGATCACTTCATGAAAGAATGTCCATATCGAGAGGAAGTTACGAAACTCGTTAAAGGATCACAACAACCTGCTGTCTTGAAGGATCCTTTTCCAGTTCAAGATAGTAAGATGATTGGTTCTTCCTCGACTACTTTAGATGAGCCTATTATGATGATGTCTCATGTAAGGATTGCGACGCGATCGCAAGATTACGGTTCTAAGAATCCCGTTGATGGCAAAGAAGGAGAGTCTTCTAATGCCAACGCATCAAACACAACTCCTCCTGTTTCCGGTCCGCTACAGATCGAGAAACAAAATCCAGACATGATAATCAAACCACCTGCTAAAGGTGTTCTTCGTAAATCAGCTTTCAATCCACATGCGAGAGCTGCTCAGAATTACAACATTGTTGAAGATTTAGCTGTTTCTCCTTCAGCAATGTCGGCTTTGGAAGTGCTGCAATCGTGTCCAGCACAGCGTAAATTGTTATTGTCTGCCATAGGAGCTGTTGATGTTCACTTCTATAATTATAGAAAAACTCAAAACACTTCTAAATTTTCAAAAACAGAAAAAATCTAAAGTACCCAGACAGATGTGAATCAATCAAAAACCAGAAAAAACGTTTCCTCAAGTCAAAAATAAAAGAGAACCAAAAACAACAAGTTCTTCCCCAGTGGAGTCGCCATTTTGTTGTGTAGATTAATCCGTCTTGCGGACAAGACCGATCTCTCTAGTACTAAAAGTAACTAGCAACAAACAACCAATTATACTAATCTCTCTCTAAGCATATAAGATTCATAAAAACACTATATAGGTGTAAGGCCTACCTTATGTCCAACGCTTGCTTGATTTCGTTGAAGTCCTTCCCGTGCACTGAAAGAACGTTCCTCGTGAATCTGCAGTCACAAACAAGCAAAAATATTAAGCAGCACCTGTATAGACATTATCACAAATCATACTTATCATAATGATCAAGGAATTTATGAAATAAACCATGAATAGACAGTTTAATGAGAGAAATGAGTATATTTGTATTAACTTCAAATGTAGAAAACCTTTACAACCTGTGCCTTGATGTTGTGCAGGTCCTCCCGGGGTCCGAAGCAGGAATCTCTTCTACTTTGACAAGCATTGCACTCTTTGAACCAAGACAAATGAAGATGAGTGATTTAACCTCACAGAAAGTCTTAGTTAACTAAGTCTGAATCTCAACAGCATTTAACTTCAAATCTCATAAGCTTGAACTCCCTTTGAGGCTACCCAAGGCCTCTTTTTATAGTGGAAAAGAGGAGTTTTCTTGTTCCAAATATGAAGGGATAGAATCCTCCTTCAAAGGGATAAGCTCCTTACATCAAGGGGTTAGCTCCACCAAGTGAGGGATGCATGAACCTCTTCAAAGCGTATCCATTCCCGAAAATTCCCATCCAGAATCTTCTAGAATTCATCTGGAATTCATCTTTTATCTTTACTTTCTCGCCTTTTTATGTTTTACAGGGGTCCGCACCCATTACACAAAGAAAGTGCGTTATGGTTCCGCATGCAGGCTGAGATTTAGGTGCGGGACCGTAGGGAATGCATAGAGAAAGTACGATAGCAATTCTTAGGGGATTTTAGGGATTTTCTTCTGATTTTGAAGCTTGATATGAGGAGCTGGTATATTGGACTTGCAAAAGGAGGAAGTATGAGTAATAATGAGCTCATACAGTCAGCAGAATGTCAAGGTGACAGTTTTCAGTGTAACAGGCCCTAACTGCTCAAGATATGAAAATCCAATGGTATTTGGACAGTGGCTGCTCTAAACACATGACAGGAGACAAAAGCAAGTTTATAACTATTGATGAAAAGAAATCTGGCAATGTTACTTTTGGTAATGATAAATCAGGAAAGATAAAGGGAAAAGGCTCAGTTAGCATAGAAAATGGTAGAGGAAAGGCCCAAGATGTACTATTTGTATATGGGCTGAAAGAAAATTTACTAAGTGTCAGTCAGATGTGTGACAAAGGCTGTGAAGTTTTTTTTAGAGCACAAGATTGTGAAGTCAGATCAAGCACCACAGGTAAGACTCTGCTCAAAGGAGTTCGAATAGAGAGTAATGTCTACATTGTGAAAGAGGAAGATGAAGCATGTCATCTTAGCAAACTAGAAGAGTCATGGTTATGGCATAAAAGGTTGGGACATCTCATCTTCGATCACATCATCAGACTAAGCAAGAAGAAAGCTGTCAGAGACATGCCAGAAATAAAGAGGCATTCTAATACCATATGCAAATCATGTCAATTAGGAAAACAGACTCGCACATCCTTCAAGGCCAAAGATGAGTTATCAACAAGAAGACCTCTACAGCTTGTGCACGTGGATTTTTCTGGACCTGCAAGAACCAAAAATCCAAGTGGAGAATCCTACTTCATGTTGATAATAGATGATTTCTCCAGAATGACATGGGTTTCATTTCTCAAGAATAAATCAGAAGCTCTAGAAAAATTTAAGATCTTCAAAGCATTAGCAGAAAATCAAACAGGATGCAAGCTAAAATGCATCAGATCAGATAGAGGAGGTGAGTTTATAGATTATGACTTTGCTGACCTATGCAATGAACATGGGATAAAGAAACAATTTACTATTGCAGGAACACCTCAGCAAAATGGAGTAGCAGAGAGAAAAAACAAGTCTGTTCAACAAATTGCCAGAGCCATGATGCAAGAGAATAATATTGCTCAAACCTTCTGGGCAGAAGCAGTGCACACAGTGGTACATATCCTTAATAAAGCTCACTTAAGGCCAAGCAGTGACAATACTCCCTATGAACTATGGCATGGAAAGCCAGCTTCAATCAAACATTTCAGAATCTTTGGAAGCAAGTGTTACATAAAGAATAATGATGAAAATCTTGGAAAATTTGATGCAAGAGTAGATGAAGGAATATGTCTAGGATATGCATCCAAAAGTAAAGGGTACAGCTGCTACAACAAGATCCTTCGAAAAATAGTAGAAAGTATTGATGTGAGATTTGATGAAGAACTTCCAAAAAATTCAAGAGATACAGACTGCATCAGTCCATCAGACAACCATGAAGAAGAAAACCAAGATGATGAGGAAACAAGCAAGACAACAGAAGATACAGAGATGAGTTCTAAATCTCCCTCAAGATATACTCAGAAGAACCATCCTAAAGATCAGATCATTGGAGACAAGAGAGTAGGGGTCCAAACAAGAAGGAAGCTAATAGAACAAACTGAAGAGGTATACATAGCCATGTTGTCACAAATAGAGCCAAAGAAATTTGAAGAAGCCAACAAGGACAAGTCTTGGGTAAATGCTATGAATGAAGAATTGGACCAAATTGAGAAAAAAAATACATGGGAATTATTTCCTAGACCCACTTAGAAAATGTCATAGGCTCAAAATGGGTATTCAAAAATAAAATGAATGAGCAAGGACAAGTAATCAGGAAATCACATTGTAAATCTGAATGTAAATGTTGTGATTAATTTTTTTATTGTTTGTGATGCATTGGAAAGTATCCTAAGGAAAAGAAAAATCCCACTGTAGCATGGAAATTTGTACATATCATTATAATTTTAAATTGAGTTGGATAAAGGAATGAGAAGACAGAAGCCAAAGAGTCATGACTGTTCACTCAAAATTCCTTGTGAAATACAAATAGTCATGTGAGGAACTCTATAAATAATATCAACTGGATATGCATAAAAGAGGTTAGAGAGAGTAAATATAGAGAAGGTAGAGTATAGAAGAGTGAGGCAGAGAAGATTAAGAAAAGAAGAGGAAAAAGAGAAGCTACAGAACAGAGCTGATATCTGAGGTAAATCAGCAAACATTTACTTTGATAAAGTGAGGAAGTTGGAGCTTCCCTATCAAGTTGCAGCTTGATAGCTGTCAGTTGTAGCTGACTGAGGTTGGAGCCTCCTGTAGGTTGGTGCCTATAGAAAAACAATGGTGAGAGGGAGTTGGAGCTTGCCTTTACATCACAACAATAATAAGATGTGGGTTTCTCCCTTTATGGGTTTCCACTTACATCTGCTGTCTCTATGTGTGTTTCTTATGTGTTGATGTAATTCTTTCAATCTGCTTAAATGTTTGCTGCTCTCAACATAAGTATGGTGTCACATTAATTTAATATTGGCTGCAACATTTTAAGACTGTTCACATATTAAGCTGTAAATAAGTTTGGTGAAATTTTTAAAAGGCTTATGTATGTATTAAATCGTATTCGCCCCCTCTCAGCTTTAATTAAAGATCTCACACTTATGAGGAAAGACAAATACAAATTCATGGAAAACATTGGGCCACTAAAATTTCTGAATTTGGCCACTCCCTTGTTGTGCAAAGGGAGATTTTCTTTCATGATGGGTGCTTCCCAAAGGCACCAAACATATCTCACACTTTCAGCCATGGTGAGATGACATGTGCAACAAGTAATTGGTGGGGAAACCACTTACCATACCTTGATCTAATGCAAGAATGAGATGCACTACTCTGGCATCATATGTGGGACTATCAACCACCTCCTCATGCTCAAATTTATGTTTGTGTATATGTAGTTTTGCTTCCATACATTGATGACATACTTGTTCTTTTTATGGGGTTGTATGGAGGGAGGATGGGAAGCTTGTATGTACCACATGGGATGGAGACTCTCTATGTGACTTATGCTACATGTTTCAGGGAGAGTATTGGTTCAGCCATGTTTGTTTCATTTGAATTCTTGACCCCTTGTGGGATGGACTATGTACATATCATAATGACTTCGGAGGAACAATTCATGGAGGGTTGGATTGGTGAACACTTAGCTTATGAATAAATCTTAACTCATGATGGTGTCACTAATGGAGGAGGAGAAGTGTTGCAGCACTCACATGATCAGTTGCTTGAGGACAAGCAACATTTTGGAGGGGGGACTGTAATATTCCCAATTAGCCCAAGCTAATGGGAATATACAATTTTGTTTCATTTTCCTATTGCATTAATAAGTTTGTAAAGGAGGACAATAAAAACTCCTAAAAACAGTGAATAAATCAATGCCCGATGTGAACAAGGCTAAATCTGTGCTATCTAAATAAACACCCTCATGTGTGAAATGGATTAGACCATTTGACTGAGTCAACCATGACAAAATCAACAACGTTGTCTAGAAGAAGAGATCCTCATTGATGCATAGTGCAGTCTTAGTTGGAGGTGGCACATGTGAAAGAAGCTAAATCATTGAGATGTTTTAGGGTTTTTCAAGATATCTATCTTATAAAAGGAAGAGGAGGACAACATGAGAAGGTTGTTGATTGTATTATATTTCTAAATATACTGTATGTTTATACATATATCATTCTCTTGGATGTTTAGCAGAAAATAATGTTTTTTAGCACTCGGTGTTCCTGATCGGGAATCCCACCTATTCCCTTGAGAGGCATCTTCGAAGAGTCTTGCTTTTCTTATCCACTATCAGGCAGTTGGCCAAGATTCATCTTACACCTACAGCGTAGATCCTGTTGAGGGTTTGGTTGTCCTTGTAAGCTGCAGCCAGTGGAGGCTAGATCTACTCAGATCTAGGCCATTCTAGTGCCTCTTTTCAATGGGAAAGTATTCTCTCCCATTGGCAAGACTGTATTGGACCTTTGGAGCTGCATTTTAGATCTTGGCATTAGGACAAATATGTACTAAAGCCTACATCACATTTTCCCTTCAAGATCTGTGTTTTTCCTATAGGTACTACTACAGGGTGTTTTAGCACACCATTTGGGGAGATGGGCTTCAAGTGTTGGGGATCAGCCCATCACAGTTTGAGATATATTGGAGAATATCTAATGCAAATTCATATTAGGTTTGAACTGCATACTATTGTACATTTCTGAATCACTGCATATTTCTATAGATCTGTAACTTAAATCTTAGATCTACTTCATGTACGTGGTGTTTTTCTCAAAAAGCCTAGGGGGATTGAAAGAGGAGCCTCTATAGTGTATGGATCTATCATAGATCTGATGTTTCATGCACTTATATTCTCTATATCTAAAGTGTAATCTTCAGTTGTTGTATGCTCTATAAAATAACACTGTCAAGCCTTTTGCAGTGAATACATGTGATTGCAACACCTCTTTTTGAGGGTTTTCTTCTATTTAAGTCTTCTATTTCCTGTTATACATTGTAAGGCATCATTGTAAATCTTATTTTCTGATGTATATGTAAATATTCAGCCTCCATATTGGCCTCCTTCTTTTATTTGGCTAAACTATGTTATTTTTTGCAGTATTGTTTAATATTGCTACTTGTTCCCAATTTGGGATATTACAGAGATGCCTCTCATGACCATTTGGGAGGAACTCTTCTATGAATTACCAAGATGAAAGTTGATTCATTTAATTTGGATGATAGCATGGATATGGGAGTATCTCATTGGGAATGGGATACCCTATGCTTTTCATCACTCCTACCTTCAGGAGGCCATTGGACAACAATAAGGTTTCCATATAGACCTTCCATTTTTCTTTATGATGAGAGCCATTTGGTTTATCCACCAAATTCCAACTTGCACACTTGGGAGGAACCATTGGGAGACAGAATTATTGTATAAAATATGAAGCAATGGTGGGAACTATTAATGAGAAGGAAACAAGACGAGAAGGGGAGGAATTTTTCTCCACCTTTATAGTTGCTTGAGGACAAGCAACATTTTGGAGGGGAGGACTGTAATATTCCTAAAATTTAGCTCTTAGATAAATGGAATATTATAGATTATTTTGTCACTAGGTAGGTTAATAAATGGGTAGGGAGGCCCATAAATCTCTTTAGCAGTAGTAAAAACACTTTAAGTGTGAAAGGATACCTTCTAAGCAGCTTAATAAAGCACCTTTGAGTATGAACAAGGGTGGATCATGTTGAATGGGTCAACTTTGAACAAATCAACAATGCTTTTATGGAGGAGTGGAAAATAAATGAGGAATAACGAATTTTTGGAGGGAGATTGATTGCATGAATATAATGACCTAATTGAGTGGGGCCAAGGGTAAGGAAGCTCATATCTTATATAAGGAAGAGGATGACAGCCATATTGGTTATGTTTTAGATTATTATTTTGTATGTGGTATATTTAGAATTCTTGCATTCTTCAACTGTTTAGTTGAGTTTGCTGTGTTGTTTAGCATCAGGTGTTCCTGAGTGGGAACCCATATCTTTCCTTGAGAGGCCTCTTGGAGGATCATTGCACTTCATCTCCACACTCCAACTTAAAGCCAAGCTATAGCTTTTTTCATCAGTGTAGTTTCTACATAATATAGTGTTGTGTTGCAGGGTGCAGTAGTGGAGGATCATTTTGGGCGTCTTCAGAGCTATATTTGCAGTGGAGGAAGGTTTCCATCCATTGGAAAGCCTGTTAAGTAGCCCCTTGAGCTTTATTAACACATTTAGCAACATGATAAGGATTATTTATCCCCTATAGCATAGTTTCAGTCCATATCTGTGTTATTTTAGGGAGAAGTTGTAGGGGTAGTTGTAGTGGTTGTTTTGGGAGGTGATTTCTTCAGTGGAGGAGACATTCTTTCATCCAAAGGATCTAATGGAGAAGAGTTGTAGGTTTCTACATCAGCTTCAGCCATATCTTCCCAAAATGGGGATGCAACAATACATGAACAAAATAGCAGTGTAAATTAACTCATAAAATTTGAAACGAACATATAGCCATCAAATTAACGTTCAGCATCAAAAATATGTTCCTCTATCTCATTCCAAAGTGAGGACATGCAACAATATGTGACCCAAAAAAATTATTTTCAAGGAATTATGCTATAATTGTGAGAAATAACTTAGGGATCCCTTTTCTTATTTATTATGGGACTCACAGATTAGAAAAAAATCCCTTTTTATGTGTTAAACATATCTCCCGGTCCCGATATGGCTTAAAAATGCCCAAATCCCAGGACTTGATCTATGTATAGTTTTCTGAAGCATGGAAAACATAATTTTATGATGGTTTCTAATAAAATATAATGGAAATAACATATTTGGAATTTTATTACTCAAAGCATGGAGAAAAATATGGATATAGCCCCTTTTACACATTATGAAGATAACCCGGCAAGGGTTTCATGAAAGCCCAAGTACAAAATGCTATATCTGCAGATCTGGATCTGAAATAATGTATTCTACTGAATATTTGCTTACATACAGCTGAATAATACAATAAATTAAGGATGATCCTTCTTACAAGCTTTCCGGGCGAAGGGTTGGCCCTTTTCCTTAGAAACTAGCTAAAAAACAAGGGTCTGAACCCTCCCACTGCAACACTGAAAGAAATGATGCAATTCCTGCAAGGGAATATGTTGTAGATGTTGCGAGTGCTTTGGCCAAGTGCCAAGATATGGAAATATACTCCAGGAATTTCCTTACTGATCTCCCAAAGGAATGGAAGCTCCCTCCTTTGAAAAATAAGCGTAGGAAGTGGTGTTGTGAACCCCCACTGCAACACCCTACAACACAACGTTATACTGCTGCAGAAATAATGATGTAGCTAAAGGAGGATGCTTGGCCTCAAGCCTGGATGTGGAGAAATACAGTAAAAGCTCCTTCAAGATGCCTCTCAAGAAAGGAGAAGGGATTCCTAAATAGGAATACCTTGTGCTAAGAAGCACAAAAATATCAACTAAACAGTTGGAGAAAGCAAAATAGTGATGCAGACCACAATCCAAACTTCAATTCATAAGATGTCTTGCTATGGCTGCCTTGCCCTCCTTTTAAACATGTATGAGCCTTCATGCTTTGGGCACCACTCATTAGGGTTTCCTTCACCAAGGAATATACCTCCCACTTGCATTGCATTGTCTCTATGGATGATCTCTTCCTCTCATTCCAGCGTTGTTGACTTGGTCAAACTTGACCATGTCCACATGCATTTGTCCATGTTCACACATGAGAGTGTAAAATCCAGCTAGCATTATGATCCATTTTCCCATTATGAGGGATTTTTTTCTTATTTTTGAAATGTATGGGTCTCCTTACCCATTTATTATTCTCCCACGTTAAATTAGAAAAATTAATATTCCAATTAGCTGCATGCTAATTTTGGAATATTACAGTCCTCCCCTCTCAAATGTTGCTTATCCTCAAGAAACTACAAGGATAGAACTGATAAGTATCCCCTCCTCTTGTATCATCCTCATATGACGAACTCCTCCAAGGAATATGATGTTGTCTCAACAATAATTCCCCATAGTGCCCCTCCCAAGCATACAAGCTAGCATTTGGTGAGCATCCCAAATGGCCATCATCATGAAAAGGTGAAATACTCAAGGAGGAAACTAGGTGTTGTCTACAGGTCCTCTCAAGGCATGGAGTCTAAAATTTAGTGGGAATCATCATTCCCATGTGGATCCTCCATCCCCAAGCTATCATCCATACAAAATGAGTTACCTCTCCATAAGGCAACTCTTGAAAATTCTCCTCCACCTTTGGCTCCTACAAAGTAGGTGGGCTGAAAATATGAACATGGTAGAAAAAGTATCCTACCCCACATTGTTCTCCTCTCCACTTATGATAAGTGTAGATTGTTTTATGATCTTGGGCTGCAATAATATTGCCCTCAAGTGGCAAAATGAAGACTAGATCTCCAAAAATCTCCTCTCCAACATTTTGAATCAAGCTTGCCCAAACCATACCATATATGATGAATAGTACTTGATCATCATATAGTATCCAAGAAATATTATGGCCCACCTCACAAAGTAACAAGTTTTTTACTGTGGTGGCCATATTATCTCCCATGCTCCCATTAGAACATGTAATGCAAAAAGTGTGGGAATCCTCTACCCCAAATGACACATTCAACCCATGTGTCTCTCTCCCAATCATGCTCCCAATAAAGATAAGAAAAATATCAGCAAGAGAAATCATGATTAGCATCAAAATAAGGGAAATACTAAAGGTTTCATGTGGTGATGGAAGGTACCAACAGTTTCCCAAGTAGTCACGGCGCAATTTTCCTAACTGTTGCTTCAGAAAATAGCATGGCAAGTTGTTTTTTGATACATGGATAATTATGTATGTCATTACATCTATTAATGAATAGTAAATGGTTGGGTACATAAATTGAACATACATGAAAGGATTAAACACTTGCCCAAGGCCATATAAAACATGGTTGTCTCCATCATACAATTTGGCCCAATGTTGACCATGGAGCTCAATGAAAAGCTTTCCCTCTTGTGGAGCAATGCACTGAATAGAAATGGTAAGAGTATGAAAAAACTGTGTTAGAAAATAAATAAATGCAAAAACAAGATTATTACCATGTACTAGAAGTAAGAAGATGTATGGATCCATGAATAAGACTCCCATAGTGGCATGACATACTCCCATGAAGAGGAATGAATCATATGCTGCAAGAAGATCACCCTTCTTATGCTTGTAAATCCAAGTTAAGAAGATCATATCTCTGTAATAGATGTTTCCATCCACTACTCCATATCCCTCAACTCCTCCTTGTCCACCAAGTGCATCAAATGTGAAATGATCCTGGGCACACTCCATCAATGAACTCAAACTCCAAGGTGACAACATTGTTGGCCTATGCAAATAGGCTCCTGCCAACTCATAGCTCCATTCTTTGACATGCCCATTGTCAAAGACATCTCTCACAATGCTGCTACATAGAGGAAGTTACTTCCAAGGTGGAAGTACCTCTTGATCATCTAAGGCCAAGGACTAGCCCTTTGCACCATGATAGTGCCATCTCCTACTCCTGCAACGTCATGCAAAGTGTGAGAGCAAATATTCCCATGCTCTCCCAACAACAACCCAAGAAACAATGGATTTTGCTGCCTCCTCATACCTCTGTCATACAAATCATGTGGTGAAAACATAGTGATTGATATGAATAATGTCATATTAACACAATGTGTCCATACTCCTTGCTACCCTATTATGCAAGTATCTTTCCATACTTTCTCCACCCACATACCCTTAGAAAGAGGATATGTCATATGATGGCCAGACTCTTTCAAGAGTAGCCAATGAAGCCAAGCCTCCTGCTGCCCAGTATCATAAATTTGCAAGTAGCTTTCCAGCTTCTTGCTCCCCATCCACACCCATCCATCCAAATGTGGGTGTCTCCCATCATGCTCTCCCTTAGCACTTGTTAGCCCCCTATGAATTTCTTGACAAGCAAGAAAGGGGCTAGATTGTTTTGTGAGCCTTAACGGAATGCATTTCTCTTGAAAACACATCATCCTTGAATCCTTTTATGTCCCCTGCCTCTGACTGTTCCCCTCTACTGTTCTTGAGTCAATAAGCCTCACGGATTGCAAAACATTGTGCTCCAAATGGCCTTTATTCGCCCTTTACATCCCTGCAGAATGCCCCATTTTACCCCTTTTTCCCCCTTTTTCAAAGTCCCCCTTTTTCCCTCAAAAGTCCTCCTTTACTCCTAAATCTCCCCAAAATCCCCTTTAAATTCTACCCTTACCCTTCGTTTGGCCAAATTCCCCCTTTTCCCTTTATCGTTACCCTTTCCCAATCTTAAACTTCATTGAAAAAGGCCCAAAACCCACTTTTCCACATTATAATAGGGCCTAGCCCCTTTTCCGCCAGCCCCCAACCACTTCCCCACGTGACCCGCACCCAGGACCAAGCGTTTAAGCCCTGGGCGCTCATCGCAATCGGAGCCGTCGGGCGGGCGTTTTCCTTTGTTACATTGAAAAATCTCGATGCGATGGGTTTTCGTTAACAAGTCCCGCGGTGTATTCAGTACCGTTGATCGATCACGTAGATCCGACGGTCGAGCGCAAATCGCACTCCCCGCCCAATCGCAATCGGAACCTCCAGTGGTGCCTCCCCTTGTGTTCCCCAATTGCGATCTCCCGAATACATTCTCCACCGTTGATTTATCATGTAGATCCGACGGTCGAGCGCCAATCGCACTCCTTGCCCAATCGCAATCAGAACCTCCAGTGGTGCCACCCCTTGTGTTCCCCGATTGCGATCTCCTGACTGCATTCTCCACCATTGATTTACCACATAGATCCGACGGTCGAGCGCCAATCGCACTCCCTGCCCAATCGCAATCGGAACTTCCAGTGGTGCCGCCCCTTGTGTTCCCCGATTGCGATCTCCCAACTGCATTATCCACCGTCGATCTCCCCGTCGGATCCGACGGACTAGCGCCAATCGCATTCCCCACTCCGATCGCAATCACATTTTCCAATCACACCCCCCTTCTGCGCCTTGTGATTGCGATCCACCGATCCCACCCTAGCCATTGTTTTCCCCCCGTTGATCCAACGGCCATCGCTCTCCCGTTCCAATCGCATCACAAACTCCAATCGCAATCGCAAATTCTAAAATGTGCATCCCTCCGACGCCCCGATTGCGATCTCCCGATGCATTCGTGGCCGTCGATCTTCCTCCGAGATCCGACGATCCAAAGTGAATTGCCCTCCGCCCACGACTGGGTCCAATCATACATGCGTTTCAATACATTTTCATTCATTTTAATGTGTTTCACCCACTTTCATATACCATTCCGTTGATTAATCTCCGCCGTCAACCCCACCACCAGATCATGATCGAATGGTCCACGCGCGTTCTCAACCAAACCCTATTATTCGTTGTTTATAGCATAACACTACATTATTCACCATTGTTTTACCCAAGAGCACCATTTCACCACCGCCACGCTATCACTTCCTCCGTCCTACATATCCATCCACCCTCCCATGCATTGGTTTTCCTAATGCAATTACGTTTTTTGCAGGTTACAGGCGTTAAATGCCACCATGATTCACAATTGCTGTTACAGCAACACAGAGCTCAGTAAAATAGGGTTCAGAGCCCGATAGCACATAGAGGGACCTGGGAAGGCACGAAAGCTTGTTTTTCATCAAAGTACAGGGTTAAGACATTTCTATGCACATCAACAGAATGTTCCCGCCTATGAAAGGACAAAGCGCCCATATTATTTCTTTAATGTACCGTGTTCCTGAAGCATTTTCCGCCCTGACCACAGTCCGGAGCTACCAGAGCATTTTTTCACTAGTATGGCGGACCTCACTGTAATTTTCTTACCCTTTGTTTATTTATCAGAGTACTACACAGTACTGCAGCCAGATTACATCCAAGTCATACCAAAGTGATTGGAAGACTGAAGAAGATCACTCTTTCGTTCCAAAAGGTACTAGAGATAAATGCAGAGAATTTAAACAGAATGAGCTTTAGCTCCCTCTTTATTTTCCAAGTTTTAAAGCTGCATTTAGTTTCCACCTACCCCCTCAGCTCATCTTTCTTCTATAAATTTCATACAGAAACTCATTGTAAAGGTTGTTGATTGGATATCAGTAGAATGCAAGCTAGTTTCTCTTGAGACAAGTTCTCTGTGTAAGATTGTAAGATAGGCTGAGGAAGGTTTATCAGGCTGAATATCAAGCTGTAATTAATGCTGTACTTGACTGGTGTTGCACTTAATATGACAATCACATTCATTTGGATCCTGATCTAAAGCTGCAGTGATGTTTTTCTGTCTCTGTGTTTTATTTCATTCCATTTCATTTCTTCTAGCTTGCATCAGAAATTTGGCATAGGATTTGCCCTTGTTAGGCACCCTATGTTTTTGCTCTCCTTGTCTTAATGTTTTCTGCTAAATGTGTTATCTAAGAATTATTTTCAGTTAATTTAACCAGTGTAGTGGATGACATTGCCTACTAGCTGATGTATGAATTGATGAATCTGTTTCTTAGATGTTCTTGTTAGAATTTAATTGGATGAATTGAGAACACTAGGAGATTAGGAATTTGTCTCTGGCCTCACTAGGATCTTTTTCAATTCAATTAAACCTTTCTAAGTTCCCTCAAGTTTCTCTTTTGCCCTCCTTTAAGAGTTGCCCCTGAGTATGCCCAAGCAGGTCTAGAGTTAAATGACCTCTGATCTGATCTATTGACAGAAATTGGTATCCTCTCCTTCTTCCATCTTCTTCCTTACTGTACCATTCCACCAATCATTTTAGGATCCAATGCTTTAGATGACTAGCCCAACTGAAAGCCTGCATGTTGAACAACAAGTAAACCCTTTCCTGAATCCATTGCCCAATGGTCTTGATGTCCTCTGATATGTATCTCCCTTACCTAGAATCCTCTTTGCTCATCCTTGTTTTGTATTGAATCCTTCCTTCCTGATTCCCAACAAACAAACTCACAATCAAACAAACAAACTCTGAGCCTTATAACTAGCCTAATATCTTAACACTGAGCTTCAAAGACATATACCTTTGACATATCATAGAGAGATCCCTCTCTGGGCCCAGGAGGGCTAGATCCTAGGGTCTGAAAGTGGTTTGATGTTGTCTCATCTTTTGGTATTTCCAACCTTACCAAAACATGGGAACACCAACATAATGGCGACTCCACTGGGGAATTCTGAGTATTGTCCATCCTACTACATTGCAAGAGCCTCAGAAGCCTAGAAACTCTGGTCAGGTTGGTAGTGAAACACTTCCATGTGCATCATAACTTCTCTACCATTTGTTGTGTTTCTTCCAAACTCTTAGACAGAGTCTGGAAAGGGCCAAGTAGCCTCTAGATCTCACACTCTTTAGAGGTGAAATATCTGGTAAAAGCCCTCCCAGTCAATATTTGGTTAGAGTTTTCTTTTTTTAAGGATATCCTTCAAACGGGACATCTCATAAGCACTGTGGTGGACAGTGTATCCTCCAAAAGCATCCTAAACCTTCGACCTGGCGACTCCACAACCCTTTAAAGATCAAAGACTCCACTAGAAGACCAGCCTCTAAAGCAACATCAACCACAATAGGAGGAACAAGTATGGTTAAGCTGCTTGGTTGGAAAATAGCATTCTGGCTTCCAAAACCATTCACACAAGAGCTTATCCTAACCCAAACCCACCTGAAATAGTTGACAACCTCGAGAGCATCCTCAAGAGATCTCCTACACCTAAAATACTAACTATTTCTAGCCGCATCCATAGAGCTAACTCTACACCAGAAGACTTTATAGCTCTATCTGACCCATTTTTTGACCTAGGCACTCAAAACAGTTTACCAAGAACTAGGTCACTCAGTATCCTAGATCAGCTAGACCTTAGGGATAGAGAAACCCCTCCATATACACCTCATAATATTCACCTCATTCAAAACTTGGGGCTATGCCACCCTAAATCTGCTCAACAAACTTCTGCTGGTCCTAATGTCCCTGTCATCCATATACTAGCTGCTCAAGTCAACCCTTTACCTCATCATAACATCATTGTGGCAGCCTGGTATGCACCTTTGGTTTTACCCCAGCCTCTAGTACCCTTACCAAATGATTATCAATCAAAGATCCCACACTTCACTGCAAAAGATTCCATCACAACCCAGCAACATGTATATAATATGGAGGATTCTTTTGACTACATGGAAATTGATGATGATACAATCAAAATGAGAATTTTTTCCCAGAGCTTAGGAGGTGATGTGAATAAATGGTTTAAGAGCTTTCCTCCTGGTAGTATCCAATACCTCCTAGCTCTATATCATACCTTCATAAAAAAATGGAAAGTTAAGGCTAATACTCGCCAACTCCTAGCATAATACATGAACCTTAAAAGAAACATAGGAGAGAGTGTCCATGATTACTCAACGAGGTTTAACAACATCTATAATGCTCTTCCTCCACATATGAAACCCCCCCAAGGTATGGCTCTAGCGAAATATACTGAAGGTTTTGATGTTGACATGGCCTACCAGCTTAGGGAGAGGGATTACAACACATTGGAAGACATGCAAAAATGAGCAGTGAGTGTAGAAGCTAATCTGATTGAAAAGAGAGCAATATTGAGAGCTGAGAAGAGGGTAACATATATAGATGACAATGTAGCTTCCACATCTGATCCCAATTATGACAGATTATCTAAAAATGTGGAAAGACTACAACAAATGATGGAAAAAATGGTTGTCACAGTTAGCAATCAAAACAGAAACAAAAATCACAACCAGAACCAAAACTTTAGAAGAAACAATGCCACTCCCAACATACAAAGAGAATCAGATCAGCAATTTATTCCCCCATTCCAAGAGAACTTTCTTTATGAAGATGAGGGAATCATAGAAGCGTCTGAGGGAAACACAATAAACATGTTTGAAGTAGAGGAATCAATCCATAACTATTACACAGAAGAAGATCATCCCTCACCCTCATATTGGGATGAGGAAAGATTAGAATCTGATGATTACAGACTTGGGTTTGAAGATGCCATCATGCAGGTTAGACAATATGAACTTAGGAGCAAAAAGAGCCTTGAAAATTCCAAACCCAAGGCTTCTGAGGTCACTATCAAGAAAAGGCCTGAGAAAACTTCTAAAGTGACTACTGAAAGTAAAAAATCTGCGACTAAGAGTTCTGAGAAGAAAAAGGAAAAAGACAACCAAAACACTGATAAACAAGGTAAACTAACTAGCATCACTAGCACTGTAGTTAGTGCTCCTGATAAAACAATTCCAAAAATTGTACATAATGAGAATGAGCACAATGATTCAGCCACCAAGGCAGTGGCCAACCAAACAGAGTTGAGCCTTCCAAAGAATCAGTCCACTTTCAATCTGGAAAGTGAGATTGCAAAAATTAAGATCTTTGTCCCACTCTCTGAGTTGGCCACTTAGGATGTATATAAAGGCCAAATTTTGAAAGCTTTGAATCTAGGCAAGAACAGTGACACTGTAAATCTGAGTGATGATCAACCTGCCCTTCTGTTTGGTCCAAAGATTGAAGGAAAATTTCAGGAAGGAGTAATACCCCCTTTTTATATCAGTCTCAATATTCATGATAAGATCCTTCATAATGCAATGCATGACTCTGGTGCCTCACACAACTTGATGCCTAAGGTGATTATGAAATGGTTAGGCCTAGAGATAACCCAACCCTACAAATACTTATATTCATTTGACTCTAGCAGGGTAAAATGTCTCGGCCTGATCAAAGATTTATGTGTGAGCCTTACCCAGATTCCAGCCAAGTGCATGGTCATGGATGTTGTCGTGGCAGATGTGCCACCAAAGTATGGCATGCTATTGTCAAGGTCCCGGGGAGCCAAGCTGCAGGGTACAATGCAGATGGATGGGGCATACGCCACAATCCCTGTTTTTAGCCAACCTAGAAGACTGTATAGGGAGGCACAAATGAAGTTCCTGGTTAGTAGTCCTGAAAAGCCTGAAAATTCTACTCTGTACTCTGTGCACACAGACTTGGACTCCTTTATCTTATGCAACGATGAATCTTTGGGAGAGCCAGAACCAGAAGACATAGATGCAAACAGAGGATTTAAGACTACGGATCTTAACATAATGGCCACCCTAGATTTAGAGTAAAACGAAGAAGGAAGCCCTAGACAGTGCACCAAAACGGAAACTCAGAGTGAGAAAAAAACAAAAGGTAAACATCTAACTAATCATCCCTCACAAACTCATACATCACACGAAGAACTAAACAACCCACAACCTAGTGCAGACCCTATTACACAACGTAACGGCAAACCCAGCCATATGGAAAGAAATGATAACAAAACCGAGAGTGAACCCTTGTGGGAGATGAGTTTCGATGGGTCCTACACAAGAAGAACTGTCGGAGCTGGGGTATGGCTACATAACACAGAGAGTGACTATGTGGAAAGCCATGCCTACAACCTGCATTTCAAATGTACAAATAATATTGTAGAGTATGAGGCCCTTATCCTAGGTTTGAATCTATTGAATAAAATAGGAGCCCGTAGAATAGCTGTGCAGGGAGACTCGGAGTTGGTGATAAAACAGGTGAATGGTGAATACATAGCCAAACACCCTAGATTGAGAGCATATAGGAATGATGTCGTGGATATATTGAAAACATTTTTTGAATACGAATTAGTGTTCATTTCTAGAAATCAGAACATCATTGCAAATGGATTAGCTTGCCTAGCCAGTTCATACCCTAAGAATCCAAGCGACCAAAAAATCATAATACAGACCAAATTCAGACCTGCGGTGCCAGATAATGAAAAATATTGGCAGGTTTTCGAGGGTGATAAGCAGATTGAAGATTTCCTGATAGGCATGAACAAGTTTGAATTTTCTGATTCAGACTCTATGTCTAGTGGTAGCTGCCTAAGTGAGGAACCCTTAGACGAGGAAGAAACACCACGTAACATAGAAATAAACACTTTGAACAAACAAATTGGAAATCCAAACGGAAATTGTGAAAACATGGAGAATGAAGAAGTTGAGGTGCTGCAGGCCAAAGATAAGAACATACCTCGAGGTCTGGCACCTTTAGAGGATTTGTTTGAATTCAATGATGTGGCAAAAAAGCCTATCATAGAACACATAGACTCTAACATTGAAGAATGCAACATAGGCACAAAAGATAATCCCAAAATGATTAAATTGGCTAAATCCTTACCCACGGAAATGAAAAAGAAGTACATTGACCTATTTAAATAATTCGTTGATGTGTTTGCGTGGAGTTATGAGGATTTAAAAGCCTATGACACAAACATTATACTGCACAAGATACCTTTAAAGGAAAATAAAAAACCCTTCAGGCAGAAACTTCGTAAACCCAAAACAATTTCTTGCAGTGGAAAAGGAGATTAAAAAGATGTATGAGGCAGACATAATAGTTCCTGTGAGGTTCTCTGATTGGGTATCGAACTTAGTGGCTGTGAGAAAGAAAACAGGTGAAATCAGATTATGTATAGACTTCAGAAATCTTAATAGAACCTCACTCAAAGACAATTACCCTTTGCCAAAAATGAAACACATTCTACAGCGGGTAGTAGGCTCAAAAAGGATTTCTTTGTTAGATGGTTTTTCAGGATACAACCAAGTTTTATTACTCCCAAAAGATCAGCTAAAGACATCTTTTACCACTCCATGGGGCACCTTTATGTATGTAAAAATGCCCTTTGGACTGATGAACGCTGGTGCAACCTTCCAAAGAGCAATGGACATAGCTTTTTCAGATGAAATAGGACACTTCATTGTCATCTACCTGGATGACATAACAGTCTATTCCAAGACTGAAGAAGAACACCTAAAACATCTGAGAAATGTGTTCGAAAAATGTAGAAGGTTTGTTTTGTCATTGAATCCCAAAAAGACTGTATTTGGGATGCAAGAAGGAAAACATCTTGGCCACGTTATATCTGAAAAGGGAATTAGGATAGACCCACAAAGAGTTGAGGGAATAATACAAATCACACACCCAAGAAACATCAAAGAGTTACAGTCCTTCATTGGGAAAATCAACTTCCTCGGGATATTTATTCCCAACTTAGTTGAACACCTTAGGAATATGACTAACATTCTGAAGAAAGGTGTATGATTTAAATGGACTGTCGGAGCTAAACAATCTTTTGAATCAGTAAAACTTGCACTGGCCCAAGCTCCTGTTCTGATTAGCCCTGATTTCTAAAAGGATTTCCTGATTTTTTCATTTGCCTATGATCATACAGTAGCTGCAGTCCTTCTACAGAAAAATCCAGAGGGTATGGAACAACCCATTTCCTTCTTCAGAAAAGCACTGAGGGATGCACCCTTGAAATATAACATAATGGAAAATTAGGCCTATGCTCTAATTAAGGCCTTGAAAGATTTCAGGCTGTACATATTGCATTCCCACACCATAGCTTATGTGCCTAACATAGTAGTCAAAGATATATTGTCCCAAGACCCAGATGGGAAAAGGGGCAAATGGATTGCTGTGATCCTAGAATACGACCTTGAGATAAAACCCACAAAACTGATAAAAGGTCAGGGCTTAGCTAAGTTAATGGATGAATTGAATCTGCAAGCCCTTGAAATTAACATGGTAAATGCCTTGGATGAGTAGGAAGGACTTCCTGATCCCACTGTAGAGGAGAAGTTTCAGAACTCTCCTTGGTACTCTGACATCCTTTATGTGCTCACCAACCTCAATGCTCCACCTGAACTGTCAAAGACCAAGGCCAGATTCCTAAAACTAAAATCCAGAAGCTATTGCATTCTGAATGAAAACTTATATTGGAAAAATCCAAATGGCCTATTGCTTAAATGTTTGCCAGAAACTGAAGCTGAGAGGATTAAACAAGAATTCCATGTAGGAGAATGTGGAGGCCACCTAAGCTGGAAGGCCACTACAAACAAAATACTCATAGCTGGTTACTACTGGCCTACGCTCTTCAATGACATCCATAAGATGATAATTGCCTGCCACAAATGCCAGATTTTTGAAGGCAAAAGAAAGCTCCTCCCCTTACCTCTACAACCCATCACTGTTGAAGGTCCCTTTATGCAATGGGGCCTATATTTCATACGATAAGTTCATCCTGTTTCTTCTGCACAACACAAATGGATCCTAACAGCCACAGACTACTTCACTAAGTGGATAAAGGCCATACCTACTAGGAATGCCACAGATTTAGTCATCATTAGGTTCCTAGAAGACCACATCCTCTCTCAGTTTGGCTGTCCAAGAAAAATAATCACTGATAACGCTGCTACTTTTGGGTCCAAGAAAATGGTTGATTTTTGTCACAGGTATCAAATAACACTTGGTCATTCAACTGCCTATTATCCTCAAGGTAATGGCTTAGCTGAATCATCAAACAAAAGCCTGGTGACCATCATCAAGAATTTGTTGGAAGAGAAAAAAAGGTCATGGCACAACAAGTTAGTGCATGCCCTATGGGCTGACAAGCTTACAAAAAAGAAGTCCATTGGCATGTCACCATATCAGCTGGTCTATGGGACAGAAGCAATTTTTCCTACCAGTTTGGGTGTACCAGTGATCAAAATTGTCCAAGAGATCCAGACAGAAGAAGACAGTATGGTGAGAAGGATAAACCAGAAAATTCATCTCCAGCAAACAAGGGAAGAGGTTTACAACAGAGCAGTGAAATTTCAGGAAAATATAAATAAATTGTTTGACAAAAGAACCAAAGCTGCTGATTTCAAAATTGGAGATAAAGTTCTGAAGTGGGACTCAAGGAGAGAGGACAAGGAAAGCACAAGAAGTTTGACAGTTTGTGGCAAGGTCCATACATCATCCAGGCCACTGTGGGGCCAAATGCCTTCTTCCTACAAGAATTAGATGGTAGAGAGCTGTTTGGGGGTCCTGTCAATGGTAGGATGCTCAAGCACTACTTCTGTTGATTTCCAATTTCCAATTTCCATTTCCATTGTACATACCATTGCAGTGTTTTGTTTCAAGAAAAGAGAAAATGCTTCAAAAAACAGAGAGAAAGGAGAGGTTCAGACATGCTCAAAACATGAACCTCTGAGGTAAAAAATATTGGCTCTAATATGATCAAAACCTGAGCCAAGGAAAGTGAAGATAGCTGGTCCAAACATGCCCAAAACCTGGACCAGCAGAGAAGAAAGAAGAATCGGCTCTAACAAGCCCAAAACCAGAGCTGAAATGAAGAAAGTGACTCTAACAAGCTCAAAACTTGAGTCACAAAGAAAGAAGGATACTTCAAGCTTCAGATTTCAAGCCTTCACAGTTTTGTTTTCCATTGTACATACCATTGCATTGTTTTGTTTCAAGAAAAGAGAAAATGCTTCAAAAAACAGAGAGAAAGGAGAGGTTCAGACATGCTCAAAACATGAACCTCTGCGGTACAAAATATTGGCTCTAATATGATCAAAACTTGAGCCAAGGAAAGTGAAGATAGCTTGTCAAAACATGCCCAAAACCTGGACCAGCAGAGAAGAAAGAAGAATCAGCTCTAACAAGCCCAAAACCAGAGCTGAAATGAAGAAAGAAAGTGACTCTAACAAGCTCAAAAATTGAGTCACAAAGAAAGACGGAGACTTCAAGATTCAGATTTCAAGCCTTCATAGTTTTGTTTTCAGTTTTCTGCAAATCTCTGTCCATGTGCAACTGTCTTTATGCCTTGGATCAACAGCAGACTAGACTGTCTAATCCTAGTTTGACTGCTTTTAAATTTCTGTTACAGAATGTAGAGAAGAAATCTGCTGGACAGTTTAATCCCAGCAGATATTAGATTAGGTAGAGAAACATGTGAGACCAATAGTCTAATCTGGTCTCTTGGAGAAATAAGGGTAGATTTAGAATAGGTTTATTTTCTGTTATAAAAATAAATGATGTAAATGGTCTGCTAGACCAAATGCACCCTAGAAGAAAAAAATCCTAGGAATGTAGGATGGGTAGGTAGATTGTTTGGGAATGTTTTTGCTATATCATATTTGTGGCATCTGAAAATCAATGAAGAAGGTGGCTCAAGCAGTAGGCATCTGGCCTACACCAAAGACCATTTTCTGAATTCTTGACTCCTTCAAGAAGAAGCCATCCCCATGTGGAGCCACTGTTAGCCCCCTATGAATTCCTTGACAAGCAAGAAATGGGCTAGATTGTTTTGTGAGCCTTCAAGGAATGCATTTATCTTGAAAACACATCATCCTTGAAGCCTTTTATGTCCCCTGCCTCTGACTGTTCCCCTCTGCTATTCTTGAGTCAATAAGCCTCACGGATTGCAAAACATTGTGCTCCAAATGGCCTTTATTCGCCCTTTGCATCCCTACAGAATGCCCCATTTTACCCCATTTTCCCCCTTTTTCAAAGTCCCCCTTTTTCCCTCAAAAGTCCTCCTTTACTCCTAAATATCCCCAAAATCCCCTTTAAATTCTACCCTTACCCTTCGTTTGGCCAAATTCCCCTTTTTCCCCTTATCGTTACCCTTTCCCAATCTTAAAATTCATTGAAAAAGGCCCAAAATCCACTTTGCCACATTATAATAGGGCCTAGCCCCTTTTCCGCCAGCCCCCAACCACTTCCCCATGTGACCCGCACCCGGGACCAAGCGTTTAAGCCCCAGGCGCTCATCACAATCAGAGCCGTCAGGTAGGCGTTTTCCTTTGTTACATTGAAAAATCCCGATGCGATGGGTTTTCGTTAACAAGTCCCGCGATGTATTTAGTACTGTTGATCGATCACGTAGATCTGACGGTCGAGCGCCAATCGCACTCCCTGCCCAATCGCAATCGAAACCTCCAGTGGTGTCGTTCCTTGTGTTCCCCGATTGCGATCTCCTGACTACATTCTCCACCGTTGATTTATCACATAGATCCGACGATCGAGCGCCAATCACACTCCCCGCCCAATCGCAATCATAACTTCCAGTGGTGTTGGCCCTTGTGTTCCCCGATTGCGATCTCCCGACTGCATTCTCCACCATTGATTTATCACGTAGATCTGACGGTTGGGCACCAATCGCACTCCCCACCCATTCGCAATCGAAACTTCCAGTGGTGCCGCCCCTTGTGTTCCTCGATTGCGATCTCCTGACTGCATTCTCCACCGCCGATCTCCCCGCCGGATCCAACGGACCAGCGCCAATCGCATTCCCCACTTCGATCACAATCGCATTTTCCAATCGCACCCCCCTTCCGCGCCTTGCGATTGCGATCCGCCGATCCCATCCTAGCTGTTGTTTTCCCCCCATTGATCCAATAGTCATCGCTCTCCCGTTCCAATCGCATCTCAAACTCCAATCGCAATCGCAAATTCTAAAATGTGCATCCCTCCGCCAGCCCGATTGCGATCTCTCGATGCATTCGTGGCCGTCGATCTTCCTCTGAGATCTGACGGTCCAAAGTGAATCGCCCTCCGCCCATGACTGGGTCCCATCATACATGCATTTCATTACATTTTCATTCATTTTAATGTGTTTCACCCACTTTCATATACCATTCTGTTGTTTAATCTCCGCCGTCGACCCCACCACCGGATCATGATCGAATGGTCCATGCGCGTTCTCCACCAAACCCTATTATTCACTGTTTATACCATAACACTACATTATTCACCATTGTTTTAGCAAAGAGCACCATTTCACCACCGCCGCGCTATCACTTCCTCCATCCTACATATCCATCCACCCTCCCATGCATTGGTTTTCCTAATGTAGTTACGTGTTTTGCAGGGTATAGGCGTTAAACGCCACCATTATTCACAGTTGCTGTTACAGCAACGCAGAGCTCAGTAAAATAGGGTTCAGAGCCTGATAGCACAGAGAGGGACCTGGGAAGGCACGAAAGCTTGTTTTTCATAAAAGTATAGGGTTAAGGCATTTCTATGCACATCAGCAGAATGTTCCCGCCTGTGAAAGGACAAAGCACCCATATTGTTTCTTTAATGTACCGTGTTCCTGAAGGATTTTCCGTCCTGACCACAGTCCAGAGCTACTAGAGCATTTTTTCACTAGTATGGTAGACCTCAACGTCATTTGCTTATGCTTTGTTTATTTATCAGAGTACTACACAGTACTGCAACCAGAGTACATCCAAGTCATACCAAAGTGATTGGAAGACTGAAGAAGATCACTCTTTCATTCCAAAAGGTACCAGAGATAAATGTAGAGAATTTAAACAGAATGATCTTCGGCTCCCTCTTTCTTTTCCAAGTTTTAATGATGCATTTAGTTTCCACCTACCCCCTTGGCTCATCTTTCTGCTATAAATTTCATACAGAAACTCATTGTAAAGGTTGTTGATTGGATATTAGTAGAATGCAAGCTTGTTTCTCTTGGGACAAGTTCTCTGTGTAATATTTTAAGATAGGCTGAGGAAGGTTTATCAGGCTGAATATCAAGTTGTAAGTAATGTTGTACTTGACTGGTGTTGCACTTAATATGACAAGCACATTCCTTTGGATCCTGATCTAAAGCTGCGGTGATGTTTTTCTCTCTCTGTGTTTTATTTCATTCCATTTAATTTCTTCTGGCTTGCATTAGAAATATGGCATAGGATTTTCCCTTGTTAGGCGCCCTATGTTTCTGCTCTCCTTGCCTTAATTTTTTATGCTAAATGTGTTATCTAAGAATTAGTTTTAGTTAATTTAACTAGTGTAGTGGATGGCATTGCCTGCTATCTGATGTATGAATTGATGAATCTGTTTCTTAGATGTTCTTGTTAGAATTTAATTGGATGAATTAAGAACACTGGCAGATTAGGAATTTGTCTCTGGCCTCACTAGGATCTTTTTCACTTCAACTAAACCTTTCTAAGTTCCCTCAAGTTTCTCTTTTTCCCTCCTTTGAGAGTTGCCCCTAAGTATGCCCAAGCAAGTCTGGAGTTAAATGACCTCTGACCTGATCTATAGACAGAAATTGGTATCCTCTCCTTCTTCCACCTTCTTCCTTATTGTTCCATTCCACCAATCATTTTAGGATCCAATGCTTTAGATGACTAGCCCAACTGAAAGCCTGCATGTTGAATAACAAGTAAACCCTTTCCTGACTCCATTTCCCAATGGTCTTGATGTCCTCTAATATATCTCTCCCTTACCTAGAATCCTCTTTTCTCATCCTTGTTTTGTATTGAATCCTTCCTTCATGATTCCCAACAACCAAACTCACAATCAAGCAAACAAACTCCGAGCCTTATAACTAGCCTAATATATTAACACTGAGCTTCAAAGACATATACCTTTGAAATATCATAGAGAGATCCCTCTCTGGACCCAGGAGGGCTAGATCCTAGGGTGTGAAAGTGGTTTGATGTTGTCTCATCTTTTGGTATTTCCAACCTTGCCAAAACATGGGAACACCAACAACACTCTCCCAAGGAAGACTACCATCCTCCCAAATAAAATTTCTCCTCTTGCATTTCATGGGATGTTGAAATGCAACTCCTGGGAGATCTCCTAGATAAGATCACAGACCAATGATCACTTGAATCCATAAGGATCCAAGTGTGATGAGGGAAAAAACTCCTCAAACTGTTGAATAAATTTGCACTCCATGAGATGTTGAAGTGCACCTCCAATGAGATCTCTCCATGAGACCTTCTTCTCATCAATGGACCTCAAAAACCAATAAGGTTCTAGATTTGCTGTAGGTAGAAGTTTCTCTTTGAGCTGTGAGATACTCATTGAGAAAGTGTCATCTAGAAAGGAGAAAATATTTCTCATCTCAAGATGTCTACCATTTATCATTTCTTCCTCCATTGCTTCATGAATGAAGCTACCATTTGAATTCTCCCATAAGGAATGGGTCCTCTTTTCTTCACTGCTGCTCTTGTACAACGCAGTGCAATTCTGTTGCTCTGTGTTAACCACCTATAAAATTTTCCATATCAAATGGTGGCTAAATCATTTTTGAAGCCTTCAAGAAACAATTTTTATTGCAAAAAATTGTTATCTCTCGAAGTCTTATGAAAACATCATGCGCTTTGTTTTATCTTCACTGTTGTTTCACTTCAAACTCAGAAATTCTGCTAATTTCATGAAGAAAATACTGCTGCAAAATCCCATTTTTCCCTTCCTCCACTCAAAACTAACCTTCATTTTATTCCCTTTCCCCCCCATGAAATTCTTCTATTTTTCATGTATTCCTTTCTTCCCTTCAAAAAATCCCTCTTTACAAGGTTTAAAACTCACTTTTGGACCTTGCCGAAACCCCCAAATCCATCAAAAACTTTGAAAATTTTCATAAAAAATAAGTCTTTTTACTATGGGCTTAAGCTCCTTTGGGCTAAGTCCTAACCACTTCCCCACTGCATGTCCATGCCCTAGAACTAGGCGCTAACCCAATCGGGTGCTTATCGCATCGGAACAAATCAGCGAGCGCAAGTCTTTGGCTTTTATAAAACCTCCAATCCGATTAGCTCCTTTATATACGAACCTCGATCCTTTGTTTCATTCACAAAACCAAAGGCCCACAATCGGGCGCTTAGCAATTCATATAAACCATCCCCGATCACTTTTTCCTTTATTAGTTCATAAAAACCGATTATCCTAAGTTTTGGTCTAAACCCTCTGGTTCATGTTATTATATGAGAAGAATCGTTGATCTTATGAACCGATCAATGGTAAACTGAATCTCGCATCGGAGATTTACAATGGGTAGATTGAAAGACCGTCACCATAGTCCTGATGTCGATTGGCACCCTTTATATATAACCTCGGTCCCTTTCACTTTCATATATCCACAGGCCCCGCAATCGAGCGCTTGAACTTATAAATAAACCTTCCTCGACACCATAAACCTTCATATTTAATAAATTTTTTATTTTTACATATATTAAAGGGGCCTGCTGTTCATTGGTTGAACCCTTTTTCCCACCGTTGATCTTGGACCAATCAATGGCCTGCGCATTCTAGCATTGGAGAAAATCATTGAGTGTGTTTCTTATTTCATTTGAAAACCCCGATCGGTTGCCTTCTGATCCATCCTCCATCGTCGATCTGATCTGCAGATCGATGACCCAAAGCCAATCGCATTGGCGCCATTCAGTTTTTCCCCCTATCGATCACAAAGTCCCGATGCTATCTCGGCCATCCACGTGTCAACATCCGATGGTCTAGATCAACCCTCCCAACTTTAGTTAATTTCATAACCTTGATTTATAAATGTTTTTCATCCCATCACAGTGATTGATCTCTACAGATCAACAGCTCATATTAATGTCGTTCTCCGCTTTGTATATAGTTCCATTTATCCCTAGATGCAATCTCCGTCGTCGATCCTACACATCCAATGGCCCATATTAACCTCGACAGGCCTGACCCCTGTGGGTCCTGCCTCCCTCCAGATCTGATCTCTGTCATCGATCCCCTGATCGGACGGTCCATAATAAAACCACCCCACCTGTTATCACCCGCGCATCTTGTCTATATCACGCTCACTCCCCACCGCCTGATCTGAGGTCCCAGATCTGACGGCTAATGCATATTTTCGTGTAGATTCATGCTCATTTGTTAATCCTTCAAATCACGCGATATAAGAAGTTTTCTAAGGCCACGTGTCGGCCTTTGATGCATATCGCATCCAAAAAGCTAAAACTGCTTTCTTGCCCTTCTGCTACGTGAAAATAGTGGTTTCTCCACCCAAACCCGCTTTCCCTTTTTCCATTGTATTCCATCACATGCAACCTCTGCCGTTGATCTCTGCAGATCAACGGCCCCGATTTGATCTCTCTTTCCATTATCGCCCTTTGTATTTTTCATAGGGCCTTCAACAAGTAATCTCCGTCGTTGATCTTGGGGTCCAATCTGATCCGACGGCCCACGATCATCCCGAAACCCCAATTTTCTTTCCTATGCATTTTTCCTTCGCCAAAGGAATTTTCCCTCTTTTCCTTTGCATTTTCTTCCATTTTCACCTTTGTAATAAAATGTGACCCTAACTTAAAATCTATGCCATTTTCTCCCATCGCTATACTTTTGACCCCTGCAAGTGAATCTGCACCGTTGGATGCTTTCATCCAATGACTGCGACCTAATACGCAACCTATGAAGCAGTTTTACCCCAAATAACATAGGATTTCTTAATTATTTTGTGTATCTTACAGGTTTTAAATGGTTTTTCCATTATATTAAGGGAAAACCAAAGGCGGGGGATGAAAATCCCCTGTGCCTTTGTGCATAAAGAAAAGCCATCTATAGGATTTAACATCACGTTTCATCAATGCATCATGAGCATTGATGCCATATGAAGCCCCTATCACACCTGCACATCAACAAGACACTGTGAAGTATGATTAAAGCAAAAAGAATCAGTGTTGAAGATATAACCATAGCATAACTGAAAATTAAAGATTAATTTCACAGATTAATGGATTACGACTAAGATCAACTATCAAAAGCCTAATCCACTAAATTAAACACAGTTAAAGCCAAATCAAAATATTTATCAGAAAGAGGATGCCTCCACTACCACATTAGAGGCTAATTGATTCCTCTCAGCTACTGGATTGCCACCTATAGCCTCAAAGCATTCAAACAGAGGCCGAGTAATGACCATAACAAAGGATATTTGCCTCACGACAGCTGAACAGTTAATTCAACCGAAGAACTTATTGCAAATATCTGCTGAGTTATTACAGAGATGACACAGAGCCTTAAAAGTCAACAAAATCTCCCCACCGAGCTTAATTCTTAATGTAAAATAATTAATACACAGGAAATATCTATAAAATTCTCCATCGAGCCCCTCAAAGGCCGAGAAGTATTAATCTGTATTAATTGAACCTATGAGATCTTTTATCCATCCCACCTCCTCATATCTCCTATAAATAATTTTGTAGAAGATGAAACAATGTTGGTCACTGCATATCTGTTGCATGTAAATAGTCTACTGAAGATGCTGTAAGCTCTGTTTGTAATTGAAGATACCTAAGTTGAGCTGAGAAGCTTGAAGCTGTAGAGAACCACTGGACTTGAAGATTGTAACTGGTTTGAAGCATCAAGTACAAGCTTATTTATGGGATCTTGGTCTATGTCAACGGTGATGTTTTTCTTATTGTAAATTGTTATTTGATTTCTGTTTCCATTTTGTCCATCTTCTCTGATAAAGAACAACAATTATAGAGTTAGGATTTACTATCAAACAGTACCCTTCTCTGACTGGTAAGCTTTATCTCAATGTTTTCCTCTAAATTGTGTATTTAAGAATGATTCAATACAGTTCAAACAGTTAGGAATGATGGCGTTCCCTCGTCCTACTGTTTACTTTAAACATCGTTCTTGAATGTTATTTTCATTATTTTCTTAGTAAAGTTAGACTAGAAAAGTGATGGTGTGCCCTATTTTCTAGTTTCTTTCTCCAAAGGTAATTCTGAAATTTTCCCTAAGGGTCTGTTGAAAGCAGGACAGGTTCAAAGTCCTTACCTGATCTTAGACTATTCTTTGTTATCTTATGTGTTTGTCTCAATAATTTTGCTAAGTAAAGTAGAGCTAGAGAGAATTTATGGTGAGCCCTGTCTTCTAGTTTCTCCTCCAACATTTTCTTTGAAAAGTTTCCCTTAGAATATGCTGAAAGCAGGATATGTTCAAAGTCCTTACTTGATCTTAAGCTACTATTTTTTTGTTTTAAATGTTTTCTATTGAAAGTGCATCAAAAGCTAGCTAGTTTCGAAGTACTTACTAGATCTTAGATTACTTTTATGTATTTCTTAAGTGTATGCCAAAAGTAGGATAGTTTCAAAGTACTTACTTGATCTTAGGCTGCTTCTTCATCTGTTTAATTCCCCTTCTTATTGTTTCATTTCATTCCATAAAATCAACTTTAAAGAGATCCTTATACATAGATGACTTTCCCCATGGACCACTCTTGAACCTTTCTATTTCAATTAAATCTTACTATGACTCCATAGCCCAATGGATTGAAGTTGTTTCTTGCCTATCATCTTAGCTGAATCAATTCTTCACTTTCATTCATCTTCACCCTTCATTTGGACTTCCTTCACCTTCACATATCTTTGCCCAACCAAAACAAACAAAAACCTCATTCTTCATAACTAGCCTAATATCATACCATAAAAGCCTTAAGGATAAATCAATCTTTGCACTCATTGGAGAGATCCCTCTCTGGATTCAGGAGAGCTAGATCCTAGAATCCCAAAGTGGTTGAAATAGTGTTGTCTCTGCAGTTTTTATTTGCCAATATTGCAAATTATAGAGACCTAACACTCTGAATTAGTAGTATGTAATGATGTATATCTCTGCATAAGATTTTCTGAAATGATAAGAGACAGAAACTTAGGCATACCTTGGTGAAATTTTGTTGGCTTGAGGGGTCCTGACCTAGGTTCAGAGGTTAAGGTTTTCCTGTTGGAGTTAGCACAGCAGAAACATTAAACTACGAACACACACAGCAGAAAACACACATAAAGAACAATGGATTGAACGTGGTTCACCCAACCAATCTGGGCTACGTCCACCTAACAGGGCATCGACAATCTCATTAATCAAATGGAGAAAATACAATTGCAGAGTTTCTCATCTGCTCAGCTCTTCCTCACAGCACATTCCTCATTATGCACACTTGCCTCTACGGGCTTACATTTTATAGCTGGAAATGGAAACAAACTCATAAATTCTCTCACAAAAAATATTGGATGCATTAACTCATCATCAGAAATTGATGGAGTCAATTCAGCAACAAATCCTATTGTTGTCACCTACATGAGATTTTCCTCTAGATTTAATTAAAAATAAGAAATAAAATCTCAAAAATCTCCACCTTGACAACAATTAGCCTAATACCCTGTTTCATTATTATTTTTATCTTTTCTGCAAGCCAAGATAAGCCAGACACCATCGTAGCTTCTCTAACAAAACTGGTTTCGTGAACATGTCTGCACAATTTTCCTTTGTATGCACCTTTTCAAGAGAGACTCCCCTTTCAGTGATAACCTGTCTTACAAAATGGTATTTGATAGGTATGTGCTTTGATTTACTATGATAGGTGGGATTTTTAGCCAAGTGAATTGCACTTTGACTATCACAAAATAACTTGATGTTGTCCTGCAACCTACCAAACTCACCAAACAAACCTTTCAACCAAACCGCTTCTTTGCAAGCATGCGAAGTAGCTATGTATTCTGCTTCTGTAGTAGATAAAGCAACAATGTTCTGTAGCTTTGACATCCAGCTAATAGCTCCACCTGCAAGAGTAAAGACATACCCTGAAGTTGACCTTCTCTTATCCAAATCACCTGCAAAATCAGAATCAACATATCCACAAAAATATTCACTGCTCCTGTTATAAGTGATACAATAATCACTTGTACCTCTCAGATACTGAAGCACCCATTTCACTGCTGACTAGTGTTCTTTTCCTGGATTTTCCATATACCTGCTGACAACCCCAACTGCATGTGAAATATCTGGTCAAGTACAAACCATCGCATACATCAAACAACCTACTACATTGGCATATGGAATCCGAGACATATATTCATTTTCTTCATTAGTGTTAGGACATAAACTTGAAGAAAGCTTAAAATGGGAAGAAAAAGGGACTGAAACAGGCTTCACATTGTTCATACCAAACCTCAAGAGTATCTTCTCAACATACTTCTATTGTGATAGCCATAGCTTACCATTGCTCCTGTCTCTGAAAATCTCCATGCCCAAAATCTGTCTTGCTGCTCCTAGATCTTTCATATCAAACGTCCTAGCCATCTGAGCCTTTAACTTGTTGATCTCTGTTATGCTTTTGCTTGCTAAAAGCATATCGTCAACATACAACACTAAGCTAATGAACATGCCATTACTTAATTTCTTAAAGTAAACACAATGATCATATTCACTTCTTATATAATTTTGACTCATCATGAAAGAATCAAATTTCTTGTACCACTATCGAGGTGACTGCTTCAGACCATACAATGATTTCTTGAGCCTGCAAACAAATTTCCTGTTGCGATTTTGAACAAACCCTTCCGGTTGTTCCATGTAAATTTCCTCATCTAAATCTCCATGTAAAAAAGTAGTTTTAACATCTAGTTGCTGTAATTCTAAATCAAGTAAAGCAACTAATGATAACACAATCCGAATTGAAACATTTTTCACAACTGGTGAAAAAATCTCATGAAAGTCAACGCCTGCTTTATGAGAAAAACCTTTCGCGACCAGCCTTGCTTTGTACCTATCTTCTGTATCATCAACACCCTTCTTCAATTTGTAAACCCACTTACATCCCACAGTTTTCCTGTCTTTAGGAAGTTCCACCAGATCCCATGTGGCATTCTTCGCTAATGCCTTCATCTCGTCCTTCATAGCCTCTTTCCACTTACCACTGTTTGAACCTTCTATAGCTTCCTGATAGCACAAAGGTTCATCATCGTTAGCAGTTAAAGCAACTGAAGTAACATAATCATCATACCTTTTAGGAAGTCGTCTGATTCTTGTAGACCTCCTTAAAGATGTTTCTAGTACTTCCACAATTTGCTGATTATTATCTGTAGGAACTTCTTCATGATCAGCATCTGAAACACGTTCATGATCTGCATCTGAAACTTGTTCATGATCTAAATCTGAAACTTGTTCATCTAGACTATCATCAGTATTTGAACTGGTTTCAAACTGAATGTGTTGAAGCTGAGGTACATTATCCTGTTTCAATTTATCATCTACATCTGGATTTTCAAGTGAGGATTCATTAAATTTAACATCTCTGTTAATGATGATCTTGTAAGTAGTAGGATCCCACAACTTGTATCCCTTAGTCCCATCACCATATCCAACAAAGATATATCTTTTTGATTTAGGATCTAACTTAGAACGCTGATGTTTCCGAACTAGAGCATATGCATCACAACCAAAAACTTTTAGTTTAGAATAATCACATGGATAACCTTTCCATACCTCTTGAGGAATTTTGCATCCTATCGCAGTTGATGGTGATCGATTTACCAAGTAACAAGCTGTAGAAACCGCTTCTATCCACAATTCCTTCTGCAAATTGGCGTTACTAAGCATACTTCTTGCTCTCTCTAAAAGAGTCCTGTTCATGCGTTCAGCAACTCCGTTTTGCTGAGGAGTATATACAGTGGTTTTATGTCTTTCGATCCCAGCATCCTTGCAATAATTATCAAATTCCTTTGAAGTGAACTCACCACCATTGTCAGTTCTTAAACATTTAATGGTTCTTCCAGTGATGTTTTCAACTAATTCTCTAAACTGTTTGAAAACTGTGAACACATCAGACTTCTTCTTTAACATGTAGACCCACACTTTTCTAGAGAAATCATCAATAAAAGATACAAAATATGACGATCCTCTATATGAGGTTGTAGGAGATGGACCCCAAACATCAGAATGGATATAATCAAGGACTCCCTTACTAGTATGTTTTCCAGTTTTAAACTTCTGCTTGCTTTGTTTCCCAAACAAACAATGTTTGCAGAAATCTAACTTAGAAGATTTTAAACTAGGAAGTAACTTACGATCAGACAAAATTTTTAATCCTCTTTCGCTCATATGGCCCAACCTTTGATGCCATAAACGAATAGAATTACTGTCGTTTT
The DNA here is from genome assembly GCA_034641835.2 of Pinus albicaulis. NCBI lineage: Eukaryota > Viridiplantae > Streptophyta > Pinopsida > Pinales > Pinaceae > Pinus > Pinus albicaulis. Next base: position 1,421,723,086 of record CM076574.1, on the reverse strand, counting down.
CAAATACTGTAGAAGCATGATCTGACTCTATTCTTCCTTCTAACTGGAAAAGATTTCCAACCTTCTTTGCTTTCATTACTAGTAAAATTCCTTTATAAACTTTCATTACTCCACCTTGAATAAAGGTTTTATATCCATTAGTGTCTAGTACTCCTAGTGAAATGAGGTTTTTTCTTAGTTCAGGTACATGTCTTACATCAGTTAGAATTTTATTTGTCCCATCAAACATTTTAATCTAGACGCTTCCAATTCCCACAATATTACATGAGGCATCATTTCCCATATAAACCACTCCATCATCGATTGATTTATAAGTTTTAAACCACTCTCTATGAATGCACATGTGATTTGACACACCAGAATCTAACAGCCAATGTTGATCATGATTAGACAAACTAACTGATAACACTTCATCATTCATACCTGAAATTGATGCTGAACATGTATCTGTCGTGTTTGCTTCTTTCTTCTCTATCGAAGAGTCTCCTTTGGATGTTTGCTGTCTCTTCCAACAGTCCTTCTTCAAATGTCCTGATTTGCCACAAAACCAACACTTTACCTTACTCTTCTTCCCTTTCGATTTTGAACGCGAGTTGTTGTGCTTACTGAAGCGTCTTTCTTTAGAACGACCTCTGACCATCATTGCTTCTGATGTAGAGGTTTCTGAATTTGACCTCTTCCTTGTTTCTTCGGACAACAAAGCTCCAACAACATCATCAAATTCAAGGGTTTCTGATGAACTAAGACATATAGAAGTAACAAAATGATCCCATGACTCGGGCAACGAGCATAATAAAGTTACAACTTTATCTTCTGATTCAAATTTTACTTCTATACTTTCTAACTGCACCAGGAGAGTATTAAAGGTATTTAGATGATCAGTTATCGTCGTACCTTCTTTCATGCGCAAGCTGTACAACTGTCGCTTCAGAAGAATCCTATTGGTTAAGGATTTTGTCATGTACAACTTTTCAAGCTTTGACCACAAACTAGCAGCAGTTTTCTCTGACACGATGTTAAACAAAACATCATCCGCCAAACACAGTCGAATGCCGCTCAGTGCTCTTTCATCCAGATCACTCCATTCATCATCTGTCATGGTGTAAGGCTGTTTGGATTTCCCCAACAACGCCTTCGCCACGCCTTGTTGCACAAGTAAATCATACATCTTCACTTTCCAGATCTCGAAATTGTTTTTGCCATTGAATTTCTCGATCTCAAACCGGGCACTTTGAGTTTTTGCCATGTTGTGTCACAAAAAACAATCTCCAATTGCAACTTTTAATAAATGAAGTTTTATTTAAAAAATAATAATACCCTTCACCTTATAGAATGCCTTTCCTCTTAATACCATATGCAAATGGCATTAATATTACAAGTCGATTTAAAAAGAAAAATGCCCTTGCGTTAAATCAGATTACAATCCTTTGATTTAAATACATATGCCAAATAAATACAATGGCATTTCAATAAATTGATTTATTTAAAAAACCCTTCAAATCAATTTTATGGCATATAATACACCTTTTAAATAAAATGCCATTTTATGAACTCCATTTAAAAACTATTCATAAAATATGCAATTACCATATTTTAAAATAAAAGCACTATGGAGTTATAAATCGATTTTAAAAATCATGAGCAACAAATCGATTTTTAAATTGAAAATCGATTTTAAAACGTTCCCACCCAAATCGATTTATGTATTGTTTTTTTTTTTTTTTTTTAAACATTGCATTAATAATTGAATGCAAAACGATTTTATTAGAACGGCATAAGACTCACTTTTTTCTTTTCAAACCGTGCTTCTGCAAATGAACTGTGTTACATTTATGAAATTCGACGTGCTGCCACCATACAACTTCCAAAAACACGCGCTGCCCGTTTTGTGCAACGATTCAACGCTGCCACCGCTGACAGCGTGTTGAACACGACTTTACGTAACAGATCTTTACGGTCTCAGCGGTCAAACATAAAAAAAAAGTTGCGTTGCTGCAGATACGTTGGTTTCTAATGGCGCTATTTCTGAAGCTCACGACTCTTGCTCTGCTCAGCGAATCTGGCCTCACGGCCACTCAGTGGTTCTGAGTTCATTTGGAAGCATTTACGCAGCAAACAGGAAGCTCAAAAAACCGCTCTGATACCAATTGTTGGAGTTAATTCAGCAACAAATCTGGGCTACGTCCACCTAACAGGGCATTGGCAATCTCATTAATCAACTGGAGAAAATACAATTGCAAAGTTTCTCATCTGCTCAGCTCTTCCTCACAGCACATTCCTCATTATGCACACTTGCTTCTACGGGCTTACATTTTATAGCTGGAAATGACAACAAACTCATAAATTCTCTCTCAACAAATATAGGATGCATTAACTCATCATCAGAAATTGATGGAGTCAATTCAGCAACAAATCCTATTGTTGTCACCTACATGAGATTTTCCTCCAGATTTAATTAAAAATAAGAAATAAAATCTCAACAATTCCAGCAAACCCCTATACTACTGGCCCTTTCGGAAGTGACCTACTTGTGTAGGCCAAAGTCTCACCCGAAGTAGTATGGGTGGGTGCTAGAACCAGGTTTTCGCACCCTGAGAGAGAGAGCAGGTAAGTCAAGCCGTTCAGAAACTATCAAATCTACGCAGTCAGACGTCGTTCGCAGGACTTTCAATGATTAACCAGAGTACAATTTTACTAGATTTATATAATAGGATCGCATCCATGTGCGGAAAGCCAAGTATAAGCATAAACAATATATTTGCAGTAGACATAATCAGATTGTAGATACAGTTATCATAACACAGATAATTCACAGCTCATAAACACATATCTTTCGTAGCTCGTAACAGAATCACATATAATTCAAGTCCTTAATAACCATAACCAGATAGTTCAAATAGCATTATATATCCACAATACTTCACATATATTACTTATCAAAAAGTATCTTACATACCCCCAAAACCCACCTGCACACACAGCCAGCAGGAGTCCTAACCCAAAAACACAATCCCAGATCTAACAGTTCACACTTAGCATCAATCTTAATCCAAGTTTGTCCTACAACACAAAAAGGTTCAACTACTTATATTATTTTAGCCTACGCATCCAGTGGTCTGCAAACCGTGGTTTGAAGACTCTTGGTCTACCCTTGACCCATTTACAATGCATTAGGGGCTTTGAACCACCCCAAAACACCTACATTAGACTAAATATAGTCAAAAATATATAAAATGGACCACTTTCAAAGATCTTGTAGGAGACCCTATTCCAACAGTCCCCCAACACAATCTTGTGACTTGTCCCAAGTCACTGTGGTGGTGGGGTCTCCACCTACGCACGCAGTGAATTGACAACTGCGACCAATGGGGGAAGCACTTCTTGACTCTGAGCAGCAGCGCTTTACGCAATATCTACAAGCTTCTATGAGGTTAGTCCCTCTGTCATAGCTGTGACACTCTCCAATTTCTGGTTTAGTCGCTTCATAGCGCCATTAACATCCTGTGAGAGCTGGAAGGCCGTAGCAGTCTAAGGCTTTAAGCGTTATCCAATAACATGCTTCTTTTGCCAGAGTCCCTCAATCTCATCTTGGAGGGTGTTGTTGGTCCGCAATCATGCCAAACACTATGTAGGGACTAAGGTAGGTAATGCAGCCTCGATCTTCTCGAAATCTTCCTCCTTCTGTCGCAATTCCTGATTGATTTCGGGAGGACCGGATCGGGATAAATCTTGTTACAAAGTTGCATGGCATCCTTGAGTAACCGTGAGCCCTACGAAATATGTTTGGAAATGAGGTTGGTAGCCTCGGTCACTAAGGCAGCGTGCTGGACTCGTACCTCCGGGGGTGTTTCGAGTTGCATTTTGGCTTGTAAGTCACAGATTTTCTGCTCAAGCTGAGTCTTAATGACCTGCATTTCCATCCTGGAAGCCTTCAATGCGGCGACCAATCCTTCCAATTTAGCCCGGGGAGTGGCTGCGACTGGGATTTATTCCGTAACTTTAGTGCAGAGCTGGTGGATCAGATTTTTGAGCTCTGCCTGCTATGCGACAGTAAATACTACCTCTACATGCTACTGTGAAATGGTATGTTCGGGCATACCAAGTTGGTGGTGTACTTTCTGGTCCTGGTGGTGAATCTCCTGAACCACTGCAGTGAGGAGACCCTGTAATGTTGCGTGGGGTAGCTTCGCAAGATTCAGCTGCACCCCTGCACCTACTTAAAGCTATATCTCTTTGTCTATGGCGCTAGATAAGGGACATATGCGACTTTCTTCCATGGCTAGCATTGTACTGCTAGATGCCACGGGAATTCATCCCTGAAACATGCTTGTCTAAATGGTGTCTGCCTTTAGCTACAAGGTTCACAGCTCTTCCTGGATAGCGCTGATCACAGCCTTGTGGTGCTCCTCTAACACGACCCATTTTTCTTCTGTGGCTAGTGTAACAACATCTACGACTTGTTCGATATCTCCATCGTTCAACGTAACCATCTCATCCCGTTCCTTCCGCTGAGCACGCTGCTTCTTTCAGTGTCCCTTGATAGGCTCACCTGTGCATTTCATGCCTTCGACATTCACTTCCTCCATGCCTAGCTGCAACTCAACCTGGGTCTTAGCTCCGGTGTTATTCGTGGCAGCCTGTGGTGGCTGTGTGTCCTTTTTCGCGGATGCACTGGAATATTTCCCTGTGCTTCTGGTCTCCTTGGTGGTAACGGATGGGGGTACCTGCGTAGCGCTAGTGCCATCAATGCCCCTTGCGCTAGTTTTGAAGCCTATCTTCCAGGCGGGAGGCCATAGCACAATCACATTGTCGATTTCCTCATCTGCTACCATATAAGGGAGTGATGTCCAGGTTTTATCCTTATGTTTACGGATCTGAATGTTTTTCTTGGTAACCTGGAATGCTACGATACTATTGTAATTGTCATATACAGTGGGGGATAGCTGAGGTCAAGAATTGATGGTTGCGGCTACGCTACTTTGAAGGAGGACCCATAAGACTTGGTTATCTTCTATGCATTGTGTGTCCCTAGAATCCCACACATGGGCATATCGGGCCCCTTCGCACATATCTGAAGGGAAATCGGGGAGGATTGACTCTGCATGGGTTTCTCAAGCAACCAGGGCTATAAGAAATAGTAGCCAGGCATAGCAGAAGGCTTTACCCTGCTCCTGTGATTCGTGGACGTTGGTTAAGAACTCGTCGCATAAGTATTGGGTCCAATTGAGGCAGACCCCCTTTGCACATTGACTGGCTAGCTGAATGACATAGGCAGGGACAGTTGTGACTTGGCATTTTTTCATTAGCTTTCAGGCTAGTAATATGGTACCCATATGCATAGCCGGGTTTCTGATGGATTTTATGAAGAATCCCCACATATTCCATTCCACATGGTAGGTCTTATGCACATACTCAGCAGTGTCCCCTTCATATTTCTTGCCTACACACTCTAGAGGGTGTGGCCTGTTCATGGGAAGGCCCATGATTCTATGAACCAAGGCAGCATCTATGGGGACCCTATCCTGAATCCACTAGTAGCCATTATGTACTAGGGTGAGTAGCTGTCAGGCCAGTCGATCCGTGACGTTGTAATGGCCAAAGTGAGGCATACGCAGCAGGTTCAAGAGCTCAGATCCTACCAATATGCTTACCCAGCGCTGAGGAATGACTATGACCCCATCGTCCATGTAAATTATGTCAAAGTACAGTGCGAGGGTCAGCTCAGGGAAGGCTTCATAATTTTCCAAGTCGTGATTTGCCCAGATCTTGTATATTGGCATAATTAGAGCTCCAAAGCTCTATATATCTACATTTCCCTTTCAGCTAGCAGTTGTAAGATCATCATCAGCTGAAGGGACAACATAGTATTACTTCCAGTAGCTCTCCAGATATGCAGTGCCTATTATGGTATACTTTCAGGGTAATTCTAGGCCATCTCTTTGGCTAGAAAACCTTTATTTTTTACACTGTTGTAACTAAATCATGTCCATATTAATAAAATGGCTCACCTATTCTGTGTATATCTGTGTTGATCATAATTTTACATGTACATTTTTTGTGTTTCAAATATTGTGTGTGTATCAATGGATTATTCCATTTTGGGATATTACAGTGGTATTAGAGCATGATCTTTGGCTTAGCTTGTGGACACTTCACCTTTTGCATCAAAAGAAGAAACAAATAGAAGAGATCTATCTTGAAGGAGGATTGAAGTTTTTCCACTATTCTCTTTAGATATTTGCAAGATCTCTCCAAGGAGGTCAATCAAATGAAGAGAGAAAGGAAAAGGAAGGATCCAAGAATAAGATTGGATGAGGAAGGTCCAAGCACTTCCTATCAGCAACAAAGGAACTTAAAGAAGCATAGATCTCCTCAAAGATCCACTATGCCCACTTTATTTGAAGAAGGTGAACGGTATAGAAATGAAGAAAGAATAAATATGGGTCCTAAGACTCATGAGACTCTCAACCTATATCTTGAAGAGTACAAAGCACAGTCTAGATAATTCAAGGAGAATCTAACTCTCCAAAAATTCTTCAAACTCAAAGAAGAAAGAAGATCCTAAAACAACAATAGAAGAAAGAGGCATAATAGGTTCTATTTGCCTACATTTTATGGATATTCCTCAAGCACTACAAAGGCTTGGAGGAAAGAGTTAGATGAATTTTTTAGGCTACATCCTGTAGCCAAAAGAGAGGCTATTCAGATTGCAACACTTCATCTTCAAGGTGAAGCCAAATATTGGTGGTTCAGTCACTTGTCACACATGAGAGTGTCTGCTTATGCAGATTTTATTCTAGGACTAAAGAGGAAGTATGGTAGAAAGAAACCAGAGACATCTCACACAGAGACATTTCCTATCTTTGAGGAGATAGTACATGAAGATCCAAAAGAATATGTCCTCATAATCACTTAGGAGGGGGAGCCTCTACCACCCCCTCCAGCTGCAGATGTATTTACATCGAGAGGAGGATCATTTGCATCTTTGTAAGATGGCCTTGAGTTCTTGACATTTGGAGCCCCATTCATGATTTAGGAGATGCATGATGAGGAGGAGACAGATACCAGTGCTGGTACAGTTGTAGAAGAGCAACCATCACTCTTACCAACAGTTGGAGACACCATTGTCCCAGTTGTAGGAACTCTTGTGGTCTTGCAAGAGGTTCCCACACATCACTTGATCCAAGGTATGCAACCACTTTCATCTCATATTGTTTCAGTACATCTTATTGAAACTTATGGGGACATGCCATCAGGGCTACTGCATGACCAAGGATTAGAGCAACATTTTTAATCCTAAATATTCTGGGAAATCACATAAGAAATTTAGGAACCGACGCGTTTTGAACTACCAAGTTGGTAGTTAGAAACACGTCGGTTCCTAAATTTCTTATGTGATTTACCGAAAGATTTAGGATTAAAAATGTTATGGATCACAGAAGCTTGCACTCTCAACAATTAGAGAAACATGTTGATTTGAAGCAACAACATATCACTACGCAGAGGACCTTTGATCTAATCAAGGAAGAGATGAAGGACTATCCCAGTGTGTCATTGATGAGCTACACTCAACCCTTTGAGTTGAAGTGTGGAGTTTCAGAAGATGGGATGAGTATGATCCTTTTTACTATGGATGGCTATGAGTTCAACATTGTGCCTTGCTTTGAGATAATGAATAAATCATTATGGATATGAGCAACACTGTCCATGAGCATCAGTGAGAAGAAGAGGACCCCTTCCATATGGGAGTAATCCAATGGCATATTTACTCATGAATCCATGGAGAAGAAGATGATAGATGGTAGACATCTTGAGATGGGAAATATTTTCCCCCTTCAAGATGAGTCTTTCTCAATGAGCATCTCACAGCTCAAAGAGAAACTTCTACCTGCAGCGGATCTAGAAACTTATTGGTTTTGGAGGGCCATTGATGAGAAGAGGATCTCATGGACAGACCTCAATGGAGGTGAACTTCAACATTTCATGGAGTGCAAAGCTATTCAGTTGGAGGATGTTGGTATTCAAAATTGGGTGGCTTGGCATGATTCATCATCCACATTGGGATGAATGGATCCAAATGAGGAGCAAGAGATCCCCTACCTTCCTACAGATCTATGATATCGGGCAGCAAGAAGCATGGTTGTGATGGATGCTTTTGGTTGAGTATGGATACTACCCAAAATATCACATTTCCAAGATCCATGCCATGCATATCACTGATGACATGCAGTAGCAGGAGGCATGGTTGTGTTGGTTATTGATGAGAGAATTTGGACATCTCATGATATATCTTATGTCCATGTATTTACTTCTGTTTGGGATATGTCTCATGTCTTTACATATATTTCTGTTTGGGATGTATCTCATATTCATGTATGTACTTGGGTTTGGGAGAAGGCATAACTCTCACATGATGTGGCATAAGGGAGCTTGTTTATATTATTCTGATGAGACATTCCACATGTCCATTACTATATTTTTACTCCATGACTTGCATCATGATGATATAAGGAGGCAGCAAGAGTCCTTGTTACTTTGGTTTCTATTGGGACAATATGGGTTGATTTCTTCCCATACATTGCATGATGATGATAGAGGATGGCAACAGAAGGCCTTACAGTGTTGGCTTCTGTTGGGGGATTATGGTCATTGTACATGGTATGATGATGATGTGATGGGGAAAAAGGATACCTTATTAATGTGGCTTGTTTTGAGAGAACATGGCCACTACATTTGGTACAATGATGATGTGGTGTGGCAGCAATAGGCATTGCTGCAATGACTTCTGTTGAGAGAGTATGGCTCTCACATTTATATTGATGTAGATTTGGCATGGAAACAAGAAACATTGTTGTGGTGGCTTATTTTGAGAGAGTATGGCTCTCTTGTTTGTTTTCATGATGATCTATCATGGCAGCAGAAGGCTTTGCTGTGGTGGTTGTTATTGGGAGAATATGGTTTGACATTGTTCATGTTCATCCATATGTCTCTACTTCTTGTTTTTCACTATGATTGTAATATTCCTAAATTAGCATGTATCTAATTGGAATATTAATTTTTCTCTTAACCTATAGTTAGATGAATAAATGGGTAGGGAGGCCCATAAATCATTCTAGCAGCAATAAAATCCCTCTTATTTTCAAAAGGGATCATATTCATAGCTAGATAAAACACCCTCATGTGTGAACACGGGCTAATGCATGAAGACATGGTCAAGTTTGACCAAGTCAACAAAGATGGAATGGAGGGAGTGAATCATCAATAGAGACAGCTAGTATGAATGTGGATTAGTTTAGACAACTATATAAAAGTTGGATTGAAGACCCTTAGGTGTGAAAAGGGCTAGAGCAGGTTGAAGAGGTCAAATTTGACCAAATGAAACAATGTTTTTATGGAGGAGTGGCATTAATGGCGGAACAACACAGTTTTAGAGGGAGATTGATTTTGTGATGGTGGAAACCCTAATGAGTGGGAGCCAAGGTGAGAAGGCTCACATTGTTTATAAGGAAGAGGATGGCATGCATATGAGCTTAGCTTATCAATTATATTCTGATAGCCTGTTTAGAGTTTTTCTCTCTTAGGTTGTTTAGCTAAGATTGCTGGTGTTGTTTAGCACAAGCTATTCCTGTTTAGGAATTACATCTCTTTCCTTGAGAGGCATCTTGGGAGAGTCCTAATCTATCATTCCACATATCTGGCATTCTTTCCAAGCTTTAGTCTTCAGCTACAGTGCAATTTTTGTAGAATATTGTGTTGGGTTGCAGGGTGTTGCAGTGGAGGGTTGAGAAACCCACTTTTTGAGCTAGGTTTTCATAGGAGGGAGGATTACTTCTCTTGGGAGATAAATTTTGAGGGTTCTTGAGAAAATTTTAGATCTTTTACATCAGGCCAACTTATCCCCATCATTTACAGTGTAGTTTCAGATGGGAATTGCGCTATTTTGGAGGGTAGTTTCAGTGAGGTATCTTGTGGCTCTTTTAGAGTGTTTTCCTGTGATTGAAGGGTTCAAACTTTCATTGGAGGAGACATTTAAGTATATATGCATTATATATATATTGTTTCATCCTTCTATCTTCATGTGCTTCAATTTTCAGTGACTCTCCAGTCCTAGGGCTATATATCACCATTTTTATTTGGGTGTACTTCCAGCAACCCTTCATGAGTTCTCTTAGATTTGTATAAAGGAGACTAGATCTCAGTTTTTGACAAATATTGATTAATATATGAGAATATCTATTTGTCTCTCTAATTTCTGAGTATAAATCCTCATTAGACTACACTATCACTTTATGTAGTAATTCTATGTTGCGATAGTTTTGGGGTTGCATTGTTTTTAAGCTATTCTGAGTGTGGGAGGCTTGTTTACCTCACCTATCATGATTTATTTCTGATCTCCTTTTGGATTTGGTTGTAATAATGTATGATATAAAGGATCCATGAGTTTTTATGAGTTATTATAGCATAAAATTCTAAAAAATGTGTTTTCTGTGCATGTATTGCTGATTTTCCCATTTGGGAATATTACAAGGGTATCAGAGCATAATCTTGGCTCATCCTGTGAGTTTTCAGCCAATATGCTATAAGAAGGAGAAGAGATCTAAAATGATGGAAGGAATGATTTTTTTCTCATCACTTTTCAGATCTATGAAAAACCTCTCCAAGGAGGTTAAGTAGATGAAAGGGGAAAGATACAACGAGACCTCTAGAGGGTTTCAAGAAGAGGAAGGTCCATGTACCTCTTATTATCAGAAGAAAGAAATAGTATTGAAAAGAGCTCCAAAGAAATACACTATGCCCTTTCCTTTTGAGGAAGAAGATAAGAGGCATGGAGATGGAGGGTGTTAACACTGGAAAATAATACAACAGAAGATGACATTAATTAATGTCAAGCCAAAGGATTTATAGGGAAGGAAGACATTATGGAATAAAGAAAGTATTTAAAGTCTCTAAGGTTTCGAGAAAATCATATTTGAAATAGTCTTAAATGTTAAATTGTGTGCTTAATCCTTCGAGAAGAGCGCCTTCTGCGCACATTTTTTCCCGATAAGTGCACATTCCTAAAAGTGGAAAAATGTCGCTTTTTGGGACCACACAAAGCAAAGGAAAGTTACTCATATGAAGCCGCCTAAGGAAAACCACCAGCGCTTCCTTAGACACTATGTGAGCACACAAGAATATTTTGATCACACAATGGAATCATACCTCTCCCTTGGGTCACCATCCACCATGTACCAGGGGAAGGAAGGAGGATTTGAAATCCCCCATATAAAGCCACCAAGAGATAAAGAAAGGGCGATCACATTGTTATGTTGATCACAATTTCCCAAGAAATACCAGCAGTGTGTGACCCGGAGCTGGAGATAGAGAGGACTCGATTGTTGGCCACCCAAAAATCCTAGTCCATCACAGCGGAGAGAGAGGGAGACTGCATCAGAAACAAAGCTTGGAAAAACAACATCCTTGCATTGGGACCTAGAACCATTTTCTAGGGGCCCTTTTCCAAGTGGGTAAAATTTCTCCTCCATATCAAACATTTAATAAGAAGAGGCCTTGAGCCATCGTTTGCATTATTATCATTTTGCCTCTCTTCAATGGCTTATGTATATTTGTGTTTTAGTTTTTAGTTTACTTTGAGCATACATTTGCATATTTTTTCCTATAGATTATATGCTTTTGAGCTCCACCACTTTCTTCTTGTTACCAATAGTTTATAGGGGTAGACCACACCCCTTAAACTGGTGCAATTTTGCACACTCGTGCATCAAATCCACCACAATAGGATTGGCAACTCCACTAACGTTTTACAAGTTTAAGTGGTTGTGCGATCTCTTGCAGGAGACCTTTGTCGATGCTGGAGAGTGGATTTGATAGTCCTCTGATCCATCTTACAATCCCTAGATTCACTTGGAGTGACAGACTGAAGAAGGAAGATCCTAATATTTTTACTTGCAGGATTTTTGGACGCAGTTGTTTCTTACAGATGCACAGTGTGCACGTTCAGGACTGACCTGCGCGTAGGGAACTGCACCTGTCAGAGCCTTTTCCACGCAATTTAGAGAATGATATTTTTCTCCCTATATTGTACACTTTTCTGCTTGTAAGTGTGCTGGGAAGCCCCTAATGTATCTGCTAGCACTTGTGTTGATACCCCATAGCTTTAGAGAACTTACTTTTAGCTGCCTTTTGTAGCCTTAGAGTTATTTTTCCTTTAAGTTGGTTTTTTGCAAAAATATTCACATAGTTTAAGTAGGGGGAGAATTAACCATTTCATTCCAAAAATTTTATGTTTTGAAAATTATGGTATTCACATTTAGATAAACTAGTTCGAGCAAGTGGCCCAAGGCCATACATGCATAACTAGTTTCATTTTCTAGTGTAGAAATTGTTAGTTTAGTTCAATTTTTACATTAGAGATTGCGAGACTAGGATTGAATTGTCAGTTAGAGCAAGTAATATTTGCTACCTTCACACCCAACGGTGATCCTAGGTAAGCATATGAATTCTCTATATTTACAATTCGCCATCTCCCTTTAGTTAATCACATATATTAACTAGGAAAATTTGAAAGCGGCCCTTTATCTGCAAATGTTTTCCATTTGAGCCAGGAACAACATAACATAGTCTAACTAGGGGAATTTTTTAAAGGATCACTGATATCCATATGTTCAAACTATGAGATTTTTCACCATATTCTCCCACAAACTCACCCATTAAAGCAAATAAATACACCTAAAACTAACTGAACCAAACTCAATAAATTCTCCCCACAGGGGCCACAAAGAATTTATAGTTTAAGTTAGGATCAAGGGGGTAGGCATCCAATAAGCCACCTTGATCATACTTCACATTGAAACATAGAAGTTGTGTATTTAGGGAGCTTCAAATCCACCTATCATCCCATGGCAAAGAAAACCCGAGCGCGGCAGAGACCCGATTCAGAGGGGGTTAGGCTTAGGCGCAGTGCGTGAAATATTAGTTGAGGCTACCTGACCCGGCTGATACTTGTTACTCTTAGCTGACTACCAAGAAGCCCAAGACTCAAACACTCACATGGGACGGTGGTTCTTAGTGGCCAAAAACTAGGGCATCCTTTACCCTATAGGTGATGGTGCAGGCAAGCGCTAGACCCTCTAGCCTTACCTTGGTGGATTCTCTTCGGCTGACTAGGGGTGTCACTAGCTCTTACGGGATGTTGCGCCAGCACTCGCAAGAGATCTTCTCAAGGCCCAGTTACTTTTCAGTGTGTGAGGATGCATAGTTCTTCTAGGATTTTGAGTATCATGCGCAAAAAAGTAAAAACCATCTTTTTTTCTTGATTGATCACATAGATTAAGTTAAAGGGAAAATTTATTTTATTTTCTCTTTGTTTGATGTATGTGGCCATAAATTTGCTTTGATCATAGACTTTATCCTCTTAAATTTTTCCAAAACCTACCTGGTTGACACCCGAAAATTCCCAATGGAACCTCGTCAATCCAGGCATATTTTGGACCTCCCCCCACTACAGGGAGGGGTTCCAGGTCTTTGACCATTTAGGCATCAAATGCAGAACACTACCACAGTCATTGGTTCATCCTTTATTGGAGCAACCATAGTTGGGAACCCTAGTAGGTCTCCAACCACCACACCGCACACCACTCCCCCTTCGACCCCTAGGGGGTAGAGGAGTGTGTCCCATTCGGGAAGCCATATGAACACACATCAGGGTACGTCACAGACTAACCCTCATTCTAACAAGAACTTCTTGTGTTCACATGTTGCCATGGCATCAACCTCCCAATCACCCTTCTTAGCTGCGTTGAATCTACTCAATTTAACCAAGATCACAAATGACCCTATCGCACACGATCCTTCATGGCCTCCCATGCCCACGAAGTTCCCTTCGGATATACCAAATTTCGAAGGAAAGAAAGAAGAAAACCCAGGTAATCATGTAATGACCTTTCACCTATGGTTCTCATCGAATAGTATCATCGACGACACTATTTGTTAGGTCCCTATATTACTAGTATAGTCCCTTATTGTTATTAGTGTAACCCCCTTATTGTTATTATTGTACCCTTGTAACCCCCATTTTTTTATTATTGTGCCCTTAAATTATTATTGTTAGGTCGGCTAGGATTACATTGTGGCCCACTAGGATTACATTATGGCCCCATGGACTCCTCTATATAGAAAGGAGGTTTTGTTCATTTGAATCATCCAAGAATTTTTCATTTATGTAATGTATTGGAGGTTGCCCCCTCGAAGTGGCTCATTTCTAAGGCGTTTACATCTCTTTTCTTCTATTTTTGGAGCTGGTTACACAACATTTGGTATCGGAGCTTTGGATTCTAGGGTTTCGCTGCTCCAAACAGGTCATCGTGGCATTTTCGCTATAACTTTTTTTCTACGAAGTTTCAAAAGCTGAAATTTTTAGGGTATGAAACCAAAATCCTGAGAAAGATTGCCTAAAAATTTCAGAGCTTGGTTCGCAATATTTTTTGAGATATCATCTATGGAAGTTAGGTATTTTTTCAGTCTCCTAAACAGGTCATCATGGAATTTGTGCTATAACCTGTTTTCCACAAAGTTTCAGAAGCTTAAATGTTTAGGGTACGAAGCTGAAATCATAAGGAAAATCATCAAAAAAATTCAGAGCTTGGTTCGCAACATTTTTAGAGATATGATCTGTGGAAGGTAGTGCTTTTTCAAGCTCCTGAATTTCATCTCAAAGACGTTATCGTGGGAAAATATTCATAAATTTCTCTCTAGACATTGGATTGGAGTACCGTAAAAAGTGGTCGTAAGTAAACAGAATTTAGTTTCTTGGCTATCAATTTCAGATCCGAAGGATGAAATAGTGACACGTGGAAAGTCATACAAGTTTGCTCTACTGAACCAGTCCATAATTAGGTCATTGTGGGAGATTGGACACAAATTTGTCTTGGAGAATCCAAATCAGGTGGGACTGTGGCTTTCAAAAGATAATTCATAGGGCTACGTTGGTACCAAAATTCAAATATTGAAGTGTTGCAATCACAGAGATAATCCAATTTCAATATCGAGCTCCTCAAAAGCAAGAAAAAGGTGTGTATTTTTTTCCGAATTGCATAAGTCTTGTTTGAAGAATCAATTTGAATTGATTCCAAGGGCATATTGTAGAATAGATATCAGTATTGGGTTATAAAAGATGCTCCGTAAAAATAATTCAACCTAGTCAAAGTTCTTTCTCCGCTCCTGTAGTATTGGTACACAAGAAGGATGGATCATGGCGAATGTGTCTAGATTATAGGGAGCTAAATAAGCTCACCATTAAAGATAAATTTCCCATTCCTGTGATTGATGAATTATTGGATGAATTACATGGAGCAATTTATTTTACCATGTTGGATCTTCGTTCAAGATATCATCAAATTAGAATGAAGACTGAAGATATTCCAAAAATAGCATTTCGAACTCATGAGGGTCATTATGAATTTTTGGTCATGCCTTTTGGCCTTACCAATACACCTTCTACATTTCAAGGGTTGATGAATTCCATTTTCAAACCCTTCCTTAGAAAATTTGTGCTAGTATTTTTTGATGATATACTAATCTACAACAGGTCGTGGAAGGATCATGTTGAACATGTTGACAGGGTGCTCAAACTATTGCGGGAGAAACAATTATATGCAAAAAAATCCAAATGTTTCTTTGGAGTACAAGAGGTGGAATATCTGGGTCATATTGTATCTCACGAGGGTGTTAAAGTAGACCCTAACAAAATTAAAGCCATTAAGGAATGGAAAGTCCCCACAACCATGAAGAAGTTGCGAGGATTTCTCGGGTTAACGGGGTATTATCGCAAGTTTGTTAAGAATTATGGGAGAATAGCAGCACCTCTAACAACATTATTGAAGAAAGATGCATTTTCATGGACTCCTGAAGCAACTAAGGCCTTTGAACATCTTAGAGAGGAAATGTGCCTAGAACCAGTCTTAGCTATGCCAGACTTCACAAAAACCTTTATTGTGGAATGTGATGCCTCAGGAAATGGAATTGGTGTTGTTTTAATGCAAGAAGGAAGACCTATTTCTTTTGAAAGTCGTCCAATCAAAGGAAAGTATTTACAAAAACCTATTTATGAGAAGGAAATGTTAGCAATACTGCATGCACTAAAGAAATGGAGAAATTACCTAATGGGAAGACACTTCAAGGTAAAAAATGATCATGATAGTCTTAAGCACTTTTTGGAACAAAGACTATCTTCAGAAGAGCAGAAAAAATGGGTCACAAAGATGTTGGGTTATGACTTTGAAATAATCTACAAAAAAGGAAAGCTTATTGTTGTTGCAGATGCACTCTCAAGAAAGAATGAAGAGGTGGAAGCATTGCTTTGTGCCATTTCTATTATCCAACCAGATTGGATAACTGAAGCAAGAGATTAATGGAAGAAGGACAAAGATGTATGGACACTCATTCAAAAGTTGCAGCAAGATCCTAGTACATCTGATACATTTAGTTGGAAAAATGATTCCTTATGGTACAAAGATCGCTTATATCCTTGTAAGAATTCCCAACTAAAACAAAAGATTCTTCTGGAATTGCACACTTCTCCTTTAGGAGGACACTCAGGATTTTTAAAAACTTACCACGGGGTGAAGAAAGAATTTTTTTGGGATGGCCTTAAATCTGATATTCAAAAGTTTGTGGCGGAATGTTTGGTTTGCCAGCAGAATAAAGTGGAGACAATTAAGACCCCGGGACTTCTACAACCTTTATCCATTCCAAGTCAACGTTGGGAGGAGATTTCAATGGATTTTATCACGAGTTTACCTAAGTCCGAAGGAAAGAATGTCATCATGGTGGTAGTTGATAGACTTACCAAGTATGCACACTTTTGTGCATTATCTCATCCATTTAAAGCAAGTACAGTTGCTACTACATTTATGGATAGAATTAAAAAGCTACATGGAAGCCCAAGGGTTATTGTGAGTGATAGAGATCCCATTTTTACTGGAAATTTTTGGACGGAGTTATTTTCTTGTTTGGGTACTCAATTAGCTCATAGCTCATCTTATCATCCTCAATCTGATGGTCAAACTGAGATAGTAAATAAATTTTTGGAAGGATATCTTCTTTGTTTTGTATCTGATAAACAAACACAATGGGTCAAGTGGTTACCTCTCGCTGAATGGTGGTCTAACACTTCCTTCCATACTGTAGCAAAAATGATCCCATTTATGGCACTTTATGGATATCATCCACCATCCATCACATCATCTTTAAGGGAAAATTCGAAGGTTCAAGCAGTGGAAGATCACATCAAGCATCAACAAGAAGTTCTCCGACTCTTAAAGGATAACCTGAATTTGGCACAAAATCAAATGAAATAGCAAGCAGATCAACATCGCAGCAAGAGAAATTTTGATGTAGGAGATTGGGTATTTTGACGGCTACAACCATACAAACAAATGTCCCTCAAGCAAGCTAAGAAGGATAATAAATTATCGCCAAAGTACTATGGTCATTACAAGGTGTTACAAAATATTGGTACTATGGCATACAAATTGGAGCTTCCTGCTTCTTCGCGAGTGCATCTAGTTTTCCATGTTTCATGCTTAAAGAAGGTTATAGGTGAAAATATTCTAGTTCAAACAATATTGCCATAACTTGATGAGGAAGTAAAAATCATATTGGAACCTGAAGCGGTCACAGAAACAAGCACTTGACAACTACGGAATCAATCAATTTCAGAGTATCTCATCAAGTGGAAGAACTTACCCACTGAAGATTCTACATGGGAGGATGAGAATTTTATACAGAATCACCCAGAGCTACTCAAGTGTTGAGGACAACACTTTTTTGAAGGAGAGGGGCATGTTAGGTCCCCATATTACTAGTATAGTCCCTTATTGTTATTAGTGTAACCCCCTTATTGTTATTATTGTACCCTTGTAAGCCCCATTTTGTTATTATTGTGCCCTTAAATTATTATTGTTAGGTCGGCTAGGATTACATTGTGGCCCACTAGGATTACATTATGGCCGCATGGACTCCTATATATAGAAAGGAGGTTTTTTAAATTGTATCATCCAAGAATTTTTCATTTATGTAATGTATTGGAGATTTCCCCTTCGAAGTGGCTTATTTCTAAGGCGTTGATATCTCTTTTCTTCTATTTTTGGAGTTGGTTACACAACATTTGGTATTAGAGCTTTGGATTCTAGGGTTTTGCTGCTCCAAACAGGTCATTGTGGAATTTTCGCTATAACTTTTTTTCTAAGAAGTTTCAGAAGCTAAAATTTTTAGGGTGTAAATATAAAATATTGAGGAAGTTCTTCAAAAAACTTTAGAGCTTTGTTCACAATATTTCTGGATATATGATCTGTGGAAGTTAGGTCTTTTTTTAGGCTCCTAAACAGTTCATCGTGGAATTTTTGCTATAACTTGTTTTATACAAAGTTTTAGAAGCTGAAATTTTTAGGGTACGAAGTTGAAATCCTAAGGAAAATTTTCAGAAAATTTCAGAGCTTGGTTCACAACATTTTCGGAGATATGATCTGCGGAAGTTAGTACTTTTTCAGGCTCCTGAATTTCATCTCAAAGACGTGATCGTGGGAAAATCTTCATAACTCTCTCTCTGAGCATCGGATTGGAGTGTTGTAAAATGTAGTCGCAATTACATGGACTTTATATTCTTGGCTATCAAGTTTAGAGCCGAAGGATGAAACAGTGACACGTGGAAAGTTGTACAAGTTCGCTCTACTGAACCAGTCCATAATTAGGTCATTGTGGGATATTGGACACAAATTTGTCTTGGAGAATCCAAATCAGGTCAGACCTATGGCATTCGAAATATAATTCATAGGGCTATGTTGGTACCAAAATTCAAATATTGAAGTGCTGCAATCACAGAGATAATCCAATTTCAATATCGAGCTCCTCAAAAGCAATAAAAAGGTGTGTATTTTTTTTCCCCAAATTTCATAAGTCTTGTTTGAAGAATCAATTTGAATTTATTCCAAGGGAATATTGTAGAATAGATATCAATATTGGGTTCTAAAATATGCCCTATAAAAACAATTCAACCTAGTCAAAGTTCTTTCTCTTCTCCTGTAGTATTGGTACACAAGAAGGATGGATCATGGCAAATGTATCTGGATTATAGGGAGCTCAATAAGCTCACCATTAAAGATAAATTTCCCATTCATGTGATTGATGAATTATTGGATGAATTACATGGAGCAATTTATTTTACCAAGTTGGATATTCGTTCAGGATATCATCAAATTAGAATGAAGACTGAAGATATTCCAAAAACAACATTTTGAACTCATGAGGGTCATTATGAATTTTTGGTCATGCCTTTTGGCCTTACCAATGCACCTTCTACATTTCAAGGGTTGATGAATTCCATTTTCAAACCCTTAGAAATTTTTTGCTAGTATTTTTTGATGATATACTAATCTACAGCAGGTCTTGGAAGGATCATGTTGAACATGTTGACAGGGTGCTCAAACTATTGCAGGAGAAACAATTATATGCAAGAACATCCAAATGTTTCTTTGGAGTACAAGAGGTGGAATATCTGGGTCATATTGTATCTCATGAGGGTGTTAAAGTAGACCCTAACAAAATTAAAGCCATTAAGGAATGGAAATTCCCCACAACCATAAAGTATTTGCGAGGATTTCTCGGGTTAACATGGTATTATCGCAAGTTTGTTAAGAATTATGGGAGAATAGTAGCACCTCTAACAACATTATTGAAGAAAGATGCATTTTCATGGACTCCTAAAGCAACTAAGGCCTTTGAACATCGTAAAGAGGCAATGTGCCTAGCACCAGTCTTAGCTATGCCAGACTTCACAAAAACCTTTATTGTGGAATGTGATGCCTCAGGAAATGGAATTGGTGATGTTTTAATGCAGGAAGGAAGACCCATTGCTTTTGAAAGTCGTCCAATCAAAGGAAAGTATTTAAAAAAACCTATTTATGAGAAGGAAATGTTAGCAATACTACATGCACTAAAGAAATGGCGAACTTACCTAATGGGAAGACACTTCAAGGTAAAAACTGATCATGATAGTCTTAAACACTTTTTGGAACAAAGACTATCGTCAGAAGAACAACAAAAATGGGTTACAAAGATGTTGGGTTACGACTTTGAAATAATCTACAAAAAAGGAAAGCTGAATGTTGTTGCAGATGCACTCTCAAGAAAGAATGAAGAGGTGGAAGCATTGCTTTGTGCCATTTCTATTATCCAACCAGATTGGATAGCTGAAGCAAGAGATGAATGGAAGAAGGACAAAGATGTATGGATACTCATTCAAAAGTTGCAGCAAGATCCTAGTACATCTGATACATTTAGTTGGAAAAATGATTCCTTATGGTACAAAGATCGCTTATATCTTTGTAAGAATTCCCAACTAAAACAAAAGATTCTTCTGAATTGCACACTTCTCCTTTAGGAGGACACTCAGGATTTTTAAAAACTTACCACAGGGTGAAGAAAGAATTTTTTTGGGATGGCCTTAAATCTGATATTCAAAAGTTTGTGGCGGAATGTTTGGTTTTCCAGCAGAATAAAGTGGAAACAATTAAGACCCGAGACTTCTACAACCTTTATCCATTCCAAGTCAACGTTGGGAGGAGATTTCAATGGATTTTATCGCAGGTTTACCTAAGTCTGAAGGAAAGAGTGTCATCATGGTGGTAGTTGATAGACTTACCAAGTATGCACACTTTTGTGCATTATCTCATCCATTTAAAGAAAGTACATTTGCTACTACATTTATGGACACAATTCAAAAGCTACATGGAAACCCAAGGGTTATTGTGAGCGACAAAGATCCCATTTTTACTGGAAATTTTTGGACGGAGTTATTTTCTTGTTTGGGTACTCAATTAGCTCATAGTTCATCTTATCATCCTCAATACGATGGTCAAACTGAGATAGTAAATAAATGTTTGGAAGGATATCTTCGTTGTTTTGTATCTGATAAACAAACACAATGGGTCAAGTGGTTACCTCTCGCTGAATGGTGGTATAACACTTCCTTCCATACTGCAGCAAAAATGACCCCATTTATGGCATTTTATGGATATCATCCACCATCCATCACATCATCTTTAAGGGAAAATTCGAAGGTTCAAGCAGTGGAAGATCACATCGAGCATCAACAAGAAGTTCTCCAAATCTTAAAGGATAACCTGAATTTGGCACAAAATCGAATGAAACAACAGGCAGATCAACATCGCAGCGAGAGAAGTTTTGATGTAGGAGATTGGGTATTTTTACGGGTACAACCATACAAACAGATGTCCCTCAAGCAAGCTAAGAAGGATAATAAATTATCGCCAAAGTACTATGGTCCTTACAAGGTGTTGCAAAAGATTGGTACTATGGCATACAAATTGGAGCTTCCTGCTTCTTCGCGAGTGCATCCAGTTTTCCATGTTTCATGCTTAAAGAAGCTTATAGGTGAAAATATTCCAGTTCAAAAAATATTTCCAGAACTTAACGAGGAAGGAAAAATCATATTGGAACTAGAAGCAGTCAGGGAAACAAGAACTCGATAGCTACATAATCGATCAATTTCAGAGTATCTCATCAAGTGGAAGAACTTACCCACTGAAGATTCTACATGGGAGGATAATAATTTTATACAGAAGCACCCAGAGCTATTCAAGTGTTGAAGACAACACTTTTTTGAAGGAGAGGGGCATGTTAGGTCCCTATATTACTAGTATAGTCCCTTATTATTATTAGTGTAACCCCCTTATTGTTATTCTTGTACCCTTGTAACCCCCATTTTGTTATTACTGTGCCCTTAAATTATTATTGTTAGGTTGGCTAGGATTACATTGTGGCCCAATAGGATTACATTATGGCTACATGGACTCCTATATATAGAAAGGAGGTTTTGTAAATTGTATCATCCAAGAATTGTTCATTTATGTAATGTATTGGAGGTTTCCCCCTCGAAGTGACTTATTTCTAAGGCGTTGATATCTCTTTTCTTCTATTTTTGGAGTTGTTCACACAACACTATTTGATTGAGGCTATTTCAATGCAGTCTTAAGGGATTAGCCGCGAAATGGTATGTGGAGCAACCTTCTGCTTCACATGGAACCTTTAAAGCCCTCGCTATCATGTTCCTCACATATTTTTAGTTACCCATTCACCATGATTTGGGAATGGAGTTACTGACTCATTTTAGACAAACCCTCGTCATCCATATCTCTGACCATCTTCATGAATGGAGGTGGCATTGTAGTTTATGTTAAGCTAAACTCGACGATCGGGACTTCTTAGATTTATTTTAGAAAAATTTGATGGAGGAGATTTCAAAGGATGTGGCACAGTAATACCCCACATCCGAAGAGGATGCAATCAGTAAAGCCCTGAAGCTCGAACTGATTTATATGCAGTCAGGATACATTTACAACATCCTACCTAACACTCCACACCTACAAAATTATCAAGAATTTCCAGGCGCATCAAACTCTACAGACGGATTAATAGAGTCAATGACCCAAGGTTACCTAGGCAGCAGTAGTCAAAATCTCGGTTACACATATAATTCTACTCAGAACATGCCTCAACCTGAATTTCAAAGTCATCATATGCCTTAGCAAGATTTAACTAATAGGGCGCAAGCGTATCACCCAGGAGGACCCTATCCTCCTGTTGTACCATACAACAACCCCCCATTTATTTTTATAAAGAGGGACCTTTTAGAAATAAATGAAAAAACCTTTTTAGAAAAAAGACCCTTAGGAAATAAAATTTCGCCCAAAAGGTGCATCGCTCATCATAAATATTATTTTTTCAAAAAGAAACCTTAAAGCATAAAATCTGCGAACAGCAAAATGTGCTCTTTAGAAAGCTTTACTTTCCTTTTTCGCATCGCACTTGATTTATTTAAGACTTAAAGGAGAAAAGTGATAAAATTTGCGATAAACGCAGACCCAATGAAGCGAATAAACTCAAACATATAAATCTTTTTTGCATCACATCCATTTTTTGCTTTCGCAAATCACATCGTGCACAACTTATAGTATAGACCTAAATATATCTTTTAAATCTTGTGATCTGCAATTTGTGCAAATCACATTTTGCAATGTTTATGAGACAATCACGAAATATTATAAGAAATCATTGTGATTTTCACATTTAATAATCTCAGCATGTGAAAAGCAACTTATGTCATATCGGATTGAATTTTAGATCTTAACAACTTTAAACGATTAATAAGCATTGCATGTGAAGCTAGGTGAAGCCATGTCAAGCATTAAATTTTGAAATCATAATGAATTATGAAGAGATGATTGATAAGATTGAGAAATTTTCATGTGAGTTTGAAATAAATTTCTGATACATCTTTGAAAATGCTTGTTATATCATATCCTTCATTTTCATTATCAAGAAATCAGTTATCGAATTGAGAGAGTCTGATATGAGTAAGAAAGGTAAAGAAATCTCTCAAGCATTGCCCTCAGAAGATACAAATATTCCTTCACTATTCTCAGACACTGTCTGTAACAAGGATTGTGGCATCTCATCATAGGAGGATATGTATAAACTATTTGAGGATGAAGGGCCAAAAGTGATAACAAAGATATTTGCAACAAGCACTGATATCACTTCCGATGCAACTCTTTTCGACGTTTCATGTTCGTTTATTCATGAGATAGCCGCAAGACCAAAAATTATGCCTTACATAGATATGATCAAGTGGGCAGTTGAAAATATGAATATTGAAGATAGAGTATTTAAGAATTTCAGAGGAGAGACTATGGGTTCTTTTAAAGCTGAAGGTTTGGAAGCCATGTATCATTTACTAGCTCTGCAACAAAAGTATGACAATAGATATGTGCAAACGTTCAAAGCTAAACATCCAGATCTTATCAAGGTCATCCATGAGTGGAAGGACAATGAGGGAAAACTGAAGCAAGAAAAATTTGGTACATACTCCATTGCACAAATCCCTCATTCCTATTGCTTTGTTGCGGGTATGTTGTGTAGGTTATTTGCTAGACTTGTTAGTACTAGGTTCTCTAGAGACTGGGTTCCCTTAATTGACGCAATCGTCAATTCAACCATTTTGAATTGGGCAAACCTTTAATATAATTATTTAGCCAAACACATTGCTGAATATAGGAATAAAAGGAATACTTCCCCTCAAGAAAATTCACCCTTTTTCATGTCCTCTTATGTTATGGATGCCATCTGTTATATTTCTACATTTCCAATCATGGGATGGAAATGGACCGTTACAGACCCTACACCAATCCATATTTACCATGAAGAACTCTGGGATTCCAAATACCACTTGAATTTCTATAAAGTCTGTTATGGAGTCATGCTGCCTATGCATCAAATGATTTTAGATAAAAAGTTAGCTAGGGTTTCCAAGGAAGTCAGTAGAGATATTGTTCCTACAACCCGATGGTTTGCTGAAGAAAAAATTACTTATGTTCGAGTATTTTGAACTTCCGCTCTTCCACATGTTTTTCCATATTATGTTCCGGGTAGATTGTTCGAGAGAGAAATATCTTATCAACTTATTAATGGTGTCACCAAACAGTTAAAGGATGACAAAAAGTCTATTTGGCCTTCATTCCCTGTATAGTGTGGTACTTTTTCTTTAGCCAATATTGGCCATACATACAAAGAGGCTCCTAATATTCAAATGTTAAATTTAGAATTTATGCCTGGGAGACTATATGATCCCAATGATGAAATTAAGAATTACATGGCAAGACTTAAGACCAAGCCTTTTGTAAAAGAAGAGGATCAGTTTGATGAATTCTTTCAGGGAGTCGAAGATTTTTCACATGTTATGAAGAGGGTTTCCAATCAATCAAGTCAAGAAGATACCAAAGATTTTCAGGAATACAGAAATAAGAGATTAAAGAATGTCCCTTTGAATTTTCTAGTTATGGAAGAAGAAAAACACACTCCAAGTGTTAGTCTTGACGAAGAAATGAAGGATGATTCTGAAAATGAATCTGGTCAGTCTCAACAGCAATCTGATAAGATCGATCAATATGAAGATGAGGCTGAGTCTACAAAAGCCAATTCGGAAATTGACCAGATTATTCAAGATATAGAGTTGCAAGGAAAAATAAACAACAATGTCACTGAATCAAATACAGAAGCAGTTCCAAAAGTTCAGATCGTATAAGATCAATCTAAATCATTTGAAGGAAAAGACCTAATAAATGAATGGGAACATTTTTCCCAAGCAATACAAACTTCTAAAGGAAAGGTCAGTACTGGTCAAGAAGTAGGTTTTCAAATGCCAGAATCTTCCCAAAGGATAGTTCAGATGGTCAACCCTTTACAAAAAATCCCAGAAACACAAAGCAAAGAGGTTATTCCAGCCCATTCCACAGATCAAATAATTTTTCAAATAGAAGACATTCCCTCATTGGATATCTTCTACAGTCCCAGCCATAGAGCTGTAGTCAAAAGAAATAAGAGAAGAAGGACTGATGAAATGACTCTGAAATCTACAGATGAATTAGTTGACATCCTTTGGAAATATTCATCAGAGGATCCCACTGAAAATTTGACTAAACTATCATAATATGCAGGAGCTTATGCTACAGCGACTGTAGATAAGGCAAGTGAAATCAAAGAACTTTTGAAGTAGAGGGAATCCAGGATACAGGAATTAGAACACATGTTAGATATAGAGAAAGTCAAGTCTACAAAACAGATCAGAGAAAATTTAGAACAGTTCCATAAATATTTTGAAAACCTTAAATTGGAAAATCATACAGAACTTAAAGATAAACATATACAACTAGAGAGAACCATGGCAGAATTAAAAAATCAATCACAGTCAGAAAAGTTCATTCAAGAAGCACTTGAAATAAATACAATAATCAAAGAGAAAAAAAGGAATTTTTTCATCAAGTTGCTATGATTGATTCTTACTGTGATTCCAACAAAATAATGATTCAGAAAATTTCGATTCAAAAACTTGAATGTGAGAAACTTCAAAAACAAATTGAAGAACATATGCAATGTCAAGATTCAGATATGGGAAAACAAGCTAATCTACCTCAGATAGATAAGCTTCATGGAGAATTATTGTTTACAGAGTGGAAAACACAGATTGCTCGAGCAGAAAAAGTAGCAATTAAAACATTCAGCAAATCAAATGAGGTCATACAACTTTTATGTGACCAATTGTTCAAAACAGGATTTATTGAAGAAAACACGTTTGATGTGTTTTCATTAACAAAAGAAACATAATTGAAATGGACACAAAGAGAAGAAAATTAGGAAGAAGCAATCATGAAAGTTAATAAGTTTGATCAAGAAAATTCTTGGAATTTTCTGATCAAACCTTACCATCAGCAACATACTCTTCTACTTCTCACAGAATTAGCTAAAAAGTCTCAGTCAACAATTTCAAATTCCATCATCAAGAATCAAATCCGGTCATGAATATCTCAGCCACCTTAGCTCAAGACACTGCTAGATATCTAAAAATTACGTGACCATACTCCGCAAAAGATGCAAAAGCCTTAAAATTAGGATTTTTAGCTTTTAATTCCTAAATTATTGTTCAAGTTAGAGGAAGGTTGTTTGAAACCTCGTCTGCATTTTTGTAAAATATTTAATTTAGTTTGTAGTTAGTTTTAGTATTTAAACCCTTCTCATGCATTTAGAGAAGGGTCCAGAATTTTATTAAGAACATTTGTAAAGAATGCTTAATTGTAAGTAATTTTGTGAATGCCTTGATGAAATAATGGAACACGGTTATATTCAGTTATAAACATCATTTTTTTGATCAATGGCTGGTGCAATTTTGTATTCTTTGAACAAATTTTTGATTGAAGGATTGGATATGACCTATTATCACTGATATGATAGATAGAGTAATATGCAACTGGTACTAATATCATGTATGTTATTTCTGTTTCTAAAAATTAGTGATGAACACAACTTTCATGAATCATGTATGAAATTAATTGTTTATGTCTGAAATATCTGTTGCACTAATGTACAATATAAAGACAGAAATTAGTTATGTTATATATGGCCATCAGACAATGTGATGTATGTTTCATTTTCTTTTGATTAATTAATTTTTTGAGAGAATCATTTTTACATGGTAATAATTCTATTAAATCTGAATTGATTTCATGACAGATTTAATAGATATCTTTCTAGATCGCATTGAGATATTATATCCCAGGTTAGATTAAATTTAATTCAAAGTCTTGCATTTAGAGTTAAATTTGTGTTATTTTGTAGTAATTCATCATTCCAAAATGTTTTGGCAGAAACCCAACAAGTTATCATCCAAAAACCAAAGCTGGGAAACTAGTCCCATCACACCCAGTCGGAGCCACTACCCCAAATGGAAAAGGAGCTTATTTAAGGTCCGGACCGGGTGGTTATCCCCCTTTATTGTTGCCACGGATTTCTGAGGCCTCAAAATTTTTGGTGCTAGAAGGAGGGCTTGACTATGAATGGCAGATAAATCTAAAATTCAAAGCCCTCATAAGAGCCAATCTCCTCAAAAGCATTCTACGATTTCCCAATCACAATCTAGATCACCAACTCAGAAATCGGAAGTAGTAGAAACCTTCCCATCATCCCCTGAAGTATCACGTCATCCATCTACTTTAGAATTCATTAGTGAATCTCCCGAAGTTTAGTCTTTAATTCAGCAATTAGATGGAATATCTATTTCTGTTGAAAAGCCTGTTAATCAAGAAACATCTGAGGAAAGTGTTACTTCTTTATTTAGAGACACTGTTATTTTAACCCGATCTAAAAGTGAGAATCTTGGAATTGACCCTTTGGAGTTTCCATTAGAATCTCGTCGCAAAAAAGTTACTGTATCCAGATCAAAATCAGAAGCAAGTGAAGTCATATCAAATTTTCCTTCAGTTGTTCCTTCATATTCATCCAATCAATCCACATATTCTCTATCTTCCATTTCTTCCACTCAAACAATCAGTGTTGTTACAAGTAGTACTGTTCCAGTTGTAAGTTCTTCTTCCATTACCTCTACTTCTAGACCTACTTCTGCATCTTCACAAAATCCAAATCCAATTATGGCTGCTTAAACTTGGACAAGTCTTGTTGCTGTATTAATAGCAAATCCGAATGCTCTCCCAGATCATCCAGAGAAATGGTTACCTAAATATAATCCAGATGATGGTCTTCCTGCTGAAGAACACATCAATAATTTTATGTTGGCCATGAATTTAAATGGAATTGTTCATGAAGATGTTGTAGTTAGGTTGTTTCCATACACTTTACAAGGATCTGCAGGATCCTGGTACTTTTCCCTTCCACCAAGATCTATTGCCGATTGGGCAACTTTTGAACAAGTGTTTCTTGCAAAATTTGGAGATGATAGAACTGTTGCATATTTAATCAATGCCCTTTCTAATCTCAAAGTAAATTCAGGTGAAAAGGTTAAAGATTTAAACTCCAGATTCAACAGATTATTAAACAAAATCCCAACTACTTCTAAACCTATTGTTGAGGTACAAATAGAATGGCATATTTCTTCCTTACCTTCTAATATAGCTATTTTTGTAGATAGAGCTAATAAAGCTACTCTCTTAGAAAACTCGAAAGAAGCTCTCGCAGTAGAAAAGAGGATTTTAGCATTAGTGAAACGATCAGAGATGAAAGAAAGGAAAACAAATAAAGTGAAATTTAGTCAAGATTCTAAAAAGAAAACCTCAAAAGATGCATTTGATCTTTAAGGTCTTCAAAAATTATTAAATACTATGTCAAATGATATGACTGATATAAATAAACAAGTTGCTGAAACTTCAGCCGCTAAAAAATCCCTTCGTCCATTCAAGAAAAATACTTCTTCAACATCTCAACCTCCAAATAAAATTTCAAACGTCGAATCTGACCAAGACATTGAAGATCCCTCACCTTTTGAAAATGAATTATAATCTGAAGAAGAAGTTGAATTAAATGGTTTATGGGATTTCATTCTTCCAAGAGAGGAAGAAAATGAAGCTATGCCTGTATCTACAAGAAGTAAACCTTCTTTAGATCCAATTGTGTCAAATCCCAAACAAAATTCTGTTCCTACGAAAGAAAGAATCAAAAAATCTAAAACTGTACAGACAGATCCGATTTTATCAGATCCTTCTACAAATTCCAAAACTTTGATTGTATCAAATACATTCGAATACAACATAGTAGAGGATATGAAAAAGATCAAGGCAAATATTTCACTACATGAAATGACCAAACTCAAACAACAACAAAAGATTTTTCTTAGAGAACTCAAAGCAATTCCCGTAGAACCAATACAACCACCAGTTATAGCACAAACTTCAAAGGATATGGGAAAACCTCCATCATCTATCAATAAAGTGAATTCCAATGATCTTTTTTTAATTGGTGATAAATCTATTTCTCAAACTCCTCCTTTTCTTTTGACTTATGAAATTTTTAACAAGAATGTTCATAATTGTCTTATTGATTCAGGAGCTTCTTCAAACATTATGCCAAGAATAGTGTGTATGAAATTAAATATCACTCCTCAAAAACCATCTGTACATATAGTTCAATTGGATAGAACAAAAGTTGAAGTTATTGGAGAAATGTTATCAGTATCTATTAGATTATTATCTAATCCAAGAGTATCACAAGTGATTGATATTTTAGTCATAGACATTCCTCAGTTTTATGGCCTTATTTTAAGCAAGGATTGGTCTAAGAAATTACATGGATATTTCGCTACTGACTGGTCACATATGTGGTTACCATACAATGGCAAACCAAATCAAATCAGAATTGAACGTGAGAAATTTATGAAACACACAATTACTGAATTAGAGGGACCAAATGAACCTATATCTTTTACTAATAATATCATAGGGAATTATTCAGCATAATCATCCCTTGGTTCATTTAACACTCAGGTTTCACCTTTTTCAACAAATACTGTTACTTCTCAAATTCAAAACTTTTCTCAAACAGACTCTTCTAGATGTGTTAATTTTAGTGATCAAATTCCAGAACAATCTTTATTTTGGACTTTATTTTTTGATGGTTCGAAATCAGAAGATGGTGCAAGAGCAGGTTGCATTTTAATCAATCCTCAAGGAGAGAAAACGATGCTAGCGTGTAGACCCGAGTTTCAATGCACAAATAATACTGCTGAATATGAAGCATTGAGACAAGGTATGTATAAAGCTATAGGATTGAATCTTAAATATTTGCAAGTATATGGAGATTCTGAAATAATAGTCAAACAATTCAGGAACATGATTCATTGTACTTCTGGACACTTGAGACATTCTCAAACTCTAGCTCAGAATCTCATTTCTCATTTTACAGCATTCAATATCTCTACAATTCCTAGATTACAAAATGCGAGCGTTGATTTACTTGCTAATGTAGCATCTATACTTATACCACCTGAAGAATTTAGCCCAGATAGATTTTCAATTGAATTAATTTTTAGACCATCCATTCCAGACAATATAACAAATTGGAAAGTATTTAATTATGATGCAGATATAGTAGAATTTCTTACATCAGACAAAGCTTATGAAGGTCAAATTTTGGATGAAAATGAACATGATTTATAGATTAAAGATAAAACAAACAATAATTCAATTCCCAAATCTGCAATCAAAATGGAAGAACTTTATGACTTAAAAGATAGTTTTAAAATAGTGACCAATTTAAAAATTCAAAGTTTACTTTAAAGTTTTAATTGATTAATCTTGGCACTTCAAAAAAACCTCAAAATATCAACTTAGGTCTTGGTCTAAGATATGAAGAGAGGATATCATTCATTAAATTGTTTAATAAATATAAAGATATATTTGCATGGGATTATTTAGATCTTAAAACTTATGATACTTCCGTAATTCAACATACCATTCCTATGATATCAGACGATAAACCTATCCAACAAAAACTCAGGAAAATTCATCCAAATTTAGAAAGTCAAATTAAATCCGAACTAAATAAAATGCTCAAAGCCAAAGTCATTTTTCCTGTTAGACATTCCAAATGGGTGTCAAATATGGTTCTAGTTAGGAAAAAGAATGGATACATTAGAATTTTCATATATTTTAGGAATTTAAATAAAGCCTGTCAGAAATATCATTTTCCCTTACCTACCATGGAACAGATATTACAATCAGTTGCAGGGTCTGAATTGATGTCTTTGCTAGACGGATTTTCAGGGTATAATCAGATCATGGCTCATCCTGATGATAGATTAAAAACAACATTTCAAACAAAATGGGGAACATACGCATATCAGAAAATGCCTTTTGGACTGATTAATGCTGGAGCTACGTTTCAGTGTGCTATGGATATAGCTTTCAAAGGACTAATCAATAGCTCAGTTGTTATATACTTAGATGACATTATTGTTTATTCTAAGTATAGAAACAATCATATTAATCATTTAAATTTTTTTTTCGAAAGATGCAGAAGATATTATATTTCCCTCAATACTAAAAAATGTTATTTTTCTTTATCAGAAGGTAAACTATTAGGGTTTTGTAATATCCCATTTTCAGGAATATCAAGATTCTATTCCAGAGATTTAATATAGGGGAATTTACTGGATATGTCACCTTTAAAAATAAATGATGAGATCTAGAGGCTACCTTTCCATCTACAGGCTCTGTCTATAGAAATTGGAATAATCCCTTTTTCAAGAATTTCAATAAGGTGCTCAAGGAAAACGTTGTATAAGTAAAAATGTGAAAAAATAACACATATCAGGGCTTGGTTCCTCTTATTTATGTTGTATGTGGCTTATATATGGAATTTCATCAGAAAAAAATTAGTTTAAGCACATTAAATAGATCTCCCAAAAAGTAGACTAGCTAAAAAGCACCCAAAGAGGAAGGCTGCAATCAAATGAAAGCACTGCTTCAGGAATTGCGTTGTTTTAGCAGATTTTTAGTGGAGATCAAAAAGAAGACTCATATTTCAGTAATACAACAGAAAATTAACATTATGATGAATCCCTCTCATTATACAGTAGAAATCATGGGCCAATACAGCAATAAATCTTCAGAAAAGAGAGCAGGAACACATGTATATTTGCATAAATGCTTCAACAACGTTATTTTTCAGGAGGTTCAGCAGCTGGAATATACAACTCAGATCTAGGAAACATATATGGACAAAATATCAGATCTATACCAGATATAGAGACTATATAGTTTTCTCTACAAGATCCACCTGGAATTTTTACAAAATCATGCATGAATAAGAGTAGATCTGAGAAACAAGTTGCAGATCTGGAAAATGCTGCAGTAAAATTTTGAATATGAAATTTCATTACAATGGATGAGATTTGAATAGAACATATATTAGCAAGCTAATCCATCGATCACCTAGTGGAAGGAAAACCCCAGCACTAAGGTACTCAGATCTAAACTATGAGCAAAACACCATAAAGAGATCTACAAAAAAATAATGCAGTATTCCAACATAGACAACGTTGTGGCTCAAATGTCATAGATAAACATTGTAGAAGTACAGATCTGAAGCATAAATAAATGATACACTCTTTTAGAAGGTTAAAGGACCTACTCCATGGAGAGAGGCTCTCAAAATATACTAGATCTTTGCAGATCTAGATCACCACTTGCTGCAGCTTGCAGAGACAGCAAAACCCTCAATGGATCAGCGCTGCCAATGTAAGTAGGAGCTTGGCCTCAAGCCTAATAGTGTTTCAATTCAGCAAACTTTCCTCCTTGAATCATCAAAGGAAGAGGTGAAGCTCCTGCATAGGAATTCCAGATACAATCCTCCACTCAACAGCAAAGAATGGTATTTGTCTAAGCAGACCTTCTTCAGAAATATGATCTATCAAAAACCTTCTCTTGCTTCCCTCCTTTCCCTTTTATAAGATGAGAAATATCTTGCAAACCCTAAACCATCTTGATGAGTTACCCTTTTTCACATTAGAGGCTCCCTTCTAGAACCACACTGTCCCTTTTGGAGATGCAATGAACCTAGACAACACTATTGATTTGGTTAAGGTTGACCCAGTCTTTAGCTCAAACCTCTTTCACACCTGCAAGTGATTATTTACATAGGCCTGATTTGTCTTTGTTCACATGGGCATTGATTTATTCAGAATTTTTAGGATTTTTACATGTCCACCTTTATTCATTTATTCATAAAGCATAAATTAAAACAAAATTGACTGTTCCTCTTAGCTAAGGCTAAGTGGGAGCATTACAGTCCTCCCCTTGTTATAACATCATTTTTCACCCTCATGTGATTCATGATTGTCTCTTTGGCCTTGGGCACCCATTCCCACAAACTTGAGTAAAATTTCATTAAAAACAGTGTTTAAAATCCCATACGCGGGTATGCCCAGAATTTTCTGCGTGTATACGCGAGTTCAGAGATACTTTTCCGCGTATTCCATTAAAATCATTAAAAATATATATAAAAATCCCTATTTTCGAGGCTGGGTTGATGGTTATTCCAGTAATTC
This sequence comes from Pinus albicaulis, assembly GCA_034641835.2. Taxonomy (NCBI): domain Eukaryota; kingdom Viridiplantae; phylum Streptophyta; class Pinopsida; order Pinales; family Pinaceae; genus Pinus; species Pinus albicaulis. Next base: position 1,421,689,623 of record CM076574.1, on the reverse strand, counting down.
AGCCACCCCAGCCTGTGGCCAACTGTTTCTAACTGATTGAAACTACTTTGAGGGAGTATAAAAATCCCCTCATATGCATGGCCTAAGGGAGAGAAAAAATTATAGACATTATACTCTGTTGGAGCCCTAATTCAAGTCTGATTTCCCGTGCCTCCTGCACTTCCCAGATTTTTACAGGAAACCCTTGTTTCTTGGAGATGTTCATAAGCTTATATGTCATCTCGTGTGCACAATTCTTGAAGGTATCCTAGTGAGGCAAGGGCGGGACGGATCCGGACGACGGTCTGTTCGAAGATCGTGGGAGGATTCAGGTCATCTCTCCACCTTTCTATTATTGTACATGCTATTCGTAATGAAGAAGAACCATCTTGTTCCTGAATTCACATGTTAATATTTGCTTTTATATGTGAAAATATTGTTAATTAAGCATTTATTATTGTTTATATGATGTTTCACATGGATTAAACTGACATTTAGGAAAGATATATGTTGTACAACTAGATTTCCGTGCATGTCTCTTCTTGATTTCCAGGTTGAAGAGGAAGAAGGGTTGCTGGGGGTTTGGACCCTGTGGGATCTACATCAAATGTAGGATCTATGGGTGAGTTCTACAATCGATGTTATCTAGTTTTTAGTATACAAGTGTGGCTGTGTGAGTCCTTCTTGAATAGCATGCCCTGATCTGTGGAGGTTTTGATCCAATGACCTCTAGGGAGTTATTTCCCGAAACAGAACTGGTGACTCTGTTGGGGATCGCATTCTTGTGATTCCCCTGTTGGGTGGTTTCAGCTGTTTTAAAGGTTTCTGATAGTTTTAATCATTATTTCCAGTCCAGTTAGTTTTTTCTCAGTCAGACCAAAAACCTGGTTCTTTTGCCAGGCTTGATCATTTTTATTTTTCATTATTTACCTTTCCATACGCTAGTTTTCCTATACACAGAAGCGTATACACACAGGTTTGGTGAAAGGAAGTCATGTATACGCATTTATCCTTTGCCACAGTCGCGTATGCATGCTTGTTTCAAAACTGCTAAGTAGCGTATGCCTGGGAAAATTTTGAAGTTTTTGATTTTTTGACTTTTTGGTCTTGTCTGCCTGTGGGGACCTGTTCCTGTAGTGTCCTTTTAGTCTCTGGATTGTGTTGAAAGTGGTTATTAGTATTTTTCTCTCTTTTTCAGTTGAAGACTGGCTCATTTGGGAAAATCTTGTTTTTTAGTGCTTGCATTTTTGGTCTGAGTACCAAGGTCTCTTCTTGGGGATTCTTGGTTGTTCTGTTTAATCAGGACAGAGAGCTTCTACTCATATGCTCCTTCCTAACTTTATGTCTTGCATTGCACTTTAATTTTTGCCTACTTTTTGGTTGGTTTTCTTGATTTCATTTGACTAGGTCTTGTTGCAATTTTTGAAGAGTCATTATTGGGTCTTTGAAGTTTTTTTTGCTGCAAGATTGTGCTATTCTTCTGGGCTAAGCTACTAAGTTTCTTGTCTTCCTTTTGCTCGTATAAATCTTGCTACTAAGTGGCACTATAATATTTGGAGCATTTTTGTTGAATTTTTGCTTGAAATTCAGAGATTGTTTGGCTTGGTAATTGGATAGTTTTTCTTGGTCTCTTTGAAATCTTCTTTTTATAAAATTCAAAAGCTCAAAAACATTTTGTTTTTCCATTGCCTTTGTTTTGCATTTTTGTTTTGGTTTCTTTCCATATTTTGAAGCTTTGTTGAGATTTCTTGCCTTCAGTTTCTGACTTGATTTGGGAAAGGATTTTTCATTGGTTTCTTTCTATTATTTCGTGCATATTTTGGTGTCTTTATACTGAGAGTTTTTGATTTCGGAACTAGCTTTGTGGACAATCGAAAAAGTGATAGAACTGGAGGATTCTTGGAAATTTCTCTTTTCTTTGTTAGATTTTGCATCTTAGAATTGGCTTGCTCTTAGTAATTTGCATTAGGTGCACTTAAACATTTGTAGTCTTTTTCGTAAATTTTGCGAATGTGAGGTTTGATATCTGAAAAAAAAATAGTCTCGTAGAACCCGTGTAGAAATTTCTTTTCATTGAAAGGCAATTACTGCATTTGCATGTAGTTTGGTTTTCATTAATTTCTTGTCTGCATCATAAAACATCACAAGTTTCATTTCCATATTCCCTTGACTTAATATAATAGCCAAATAAAATAAGCGCATTAATTTAAAATCAACTAGCAATTTTTTTATTAAGTGTCATACATCAACTAGCAAGGTTGTAGGGCCTTGGATTAGGTGAGTGGAGAGTTAACTCTCCAAGGCCACTCAAACTGAAACATAGAAGTTTATTAAATGAGTGAAATCCAACTCCGTTAGGTGGACCAGGAAAGCTCTCCTCCAAAGAGTCAAGCGCGAGGGGAAGTGAAGGTTGAGAAGAGATATATCCCCTCTCTGATTTACTGGATCTTGCCTTAAGACCGTTCCACCCGGTTGCTGACACAGATTGGTGCCCTTAGTTTCCATTCCTAGGTTCCACACAAGTGACTGCGGGGGGGAATACCCATGGTACCTGAGGCAGACGTCGTATCACTTCCAGCAGTACTTCTGGAGGGTGCCCCGGCGAAGCTTGGGTACTTGCACCGGCAAAGGTTGTTGTTAGGAGGTCGGCGTAACTATTTATGTTACCTTCGTTAGTAGGCCTGGGCCGTAATTATCCCAGACTACTTTTGGGAGGTCCTATTTTTTGTTTTCTCGTATTTTGGTGTCCAGTCCTAATCACTCGGAGCGGAAATACCTGAAAGCTACTTGCTTGGTTGTATCTTAGGGATTTTTGTAGTGAGTGCTCTTTACTCCTAGCTTGCCTAGCTTTATAATTTTTTGAGTCTAATTAATCTGTTAAAGTGGCTAATCAAGCACCTCGTCGATCGAGGAGAGTTCAGGGGTTATCTCCCGAAACTGTTGAGCCTTCTTCAATAAGGCGTATGAGTAATATAGCAGGTGAATATCACCCAGTGGTATCTGACGCAGTGGAGAGAGATCCTCCACAAGGGATTGAAGGTTTTTTAGTTGGTTCCGGTTTTGGTTCCGAGAGGAGTGCTCCACTCACCTCGAGAGTCTTATTTCCGGGAGAAGAAGAAGTAGAAGTAGAGGACATATCTCAGCTTTCTGAGTCACTTCCATCTCCTCTTCCTCCTGATTATCAGTTTTTTTTTTAGTACATCGGACCTGAGTCAGAAATACCAGAAATTCCTTATCCATCTTATTCATACCTTTCGATGGCCACAACTGGGAACGCGGCTTCGGCTGTGAGTGCTACAGGCATTCAGACTCCTGCTTCAGTAGAAGGAGGAGGCACAATTGTTATATCTTCGATTGCTTCTAGTACAACTGTGTTTGGCTCTGGTTTCACCCAAGCACAAGCTTCTCAATCTGGTCCCTTTTGTTTTGGAATGCCCACTAGTGGAATTCCTTCGTTTTCCTTTTCCGCTGCTGCAACTGCGTCTGCACCCATGTCTTCCATGGCTAGTGGGTCAGCTTCTTTTCAAGGGTTCCCCTTCGGAAGTGGGCATATTCCTAGTGCAAATCCTTCCTTAGGGTCTTTTCCTTTTACTTCTCAGACTCAGAGTTTTAACCCTTGGTCTAGAGGTCAGAGTTCGATTACCTTTACAGGTTGGAACCCTGTATTTACAGCAGTGGGGGCAGGGAATCAGTTTCTCGCTGGTCAACAAGGAAATGTTTCTTTCACTTCGTCGAGTGCTTATTAGGATTTTTCCCCTCTTTCTAGTGCTTGTAACCCCTACCAGGGGGTTTCCTCTTTGTTCACTACTTCGGGGGGGGGGGGAACTGGTCCGGTCTTTGGTAACTCTACGTTGGGAGGGGGTCCTTCTCCAAATTTTGGGTCCTATGGCCCAACATTTTCTACTAGTTCTTTTTGGCAACTTGGTACCTCATCAAATCCAGGTTATTCTTTTCAGAATGTTGGGAATTCATCCCACCAAGGATGGAATCCTCAAGCTCCTCCTCGTTTACCTTTTTTGGCAACGTTGAACTTGCCAGATTTGTCGAAATTGACGAATGATCCGATCCGATATAGTCTAGGGTGGCCTCTAGTTCCTACCAAACTACCTTCAAACATTCCAAAGTTTGAAGGCAAGAATGGAGAGGACCTGACTAATCATATCACCACTTTCCATTTATGGTGTTCATCTAACTCCCTGATCGAGGATTCGATTAGGTTGAGGTTGTTTCAACGCACCTTGACTGGAAACACTGCCAAGTGGTATATTGAGTTAGCTGGGGGCAGTTTTGCTAATTTTGGAGATCTGGCTACTATATTTCTAAATCATTTCCAGTTGCATGTCTGTTATGATGCCGGGACTGAACTCCTAGCTAATTTTAAGCAGGATGATGCAAACCACATTTCTGATCATATTCAGGAATGGTGAAGAAGGAAGAGGCTTATTAAAGCTTATATTCCGGGAGAATTCCTTTTGGAATGGTTTTTGAAATCTCTGCAGGCAGATATTTCTAAGGATGTATCCCTCTAAGGGGTATTTTCTGAGGAGCAGGCTATTTTTAGGGCCCAACAGCTTGAATTGATATATTCTCAGTATGGTGTCCTTCATAAATATTTGCCTAATTCTCCTCACTCCAAATTAGACATATCCAAGACTAAACCTGGTCCTCATGGTGACGGACTTATTGGGTTGATCAATAGTGGTGTAGCTAACTTACTTAGTCAATTGCAGCAGTTGTCTATACAATCTGCTTCTTCTGGTCACGCTGTGCCTGCCGAGTCATCGCCTTCTCAATCTTTGTCGGTAAATTCCGTTCAGACTTCTAACCCTAAAGAAAATCAACAATCCGAAGGGAAGAAGAAGGGACAGAACAATAATAATAAAAAGGGAAAGAATGGGAAGGGTAATGCAAATAAATCCAACGAGCATGTTGGTGAGGGTCCAAAGGATAAAAATAAAGTGAAGTTTCCATGCAAGTTATGTGTTGGAGACCATCTTACTCACCTTTTCCCTAAAATTCAGGATGTGCAGTGCTTGTTAGCTCGGCAGGGTTCTTCTAGTTCCCAGGCTGTGTTGACAAACCCTTTTCCCCAAGGGAAACAGCTAGTTGTTGGCACAAATCAAAATACTGGGGCTTCCTCTGGGGGCACCCAGGAAGGGGAAACTCCATCAAACATATACATGATAAGTTCTCATGCGGATATCGCCACGAGATCCCGTGATTATGGCGAAGATGAGTCTTCGAAAGCCAAGGGTGCTCCCGATGGTACTGAACCGCTTTATATTATGAAGCCTACTTTTGAGCCTATACCTTGGATGCCAAAAGCATCTACTAAGCGTACTATGATTAATCCAAATGCCAGGGCAGCCCAGAATTACTCTATTGTGGAAGATCTGGCGTAAAGTCCTTGTGCCATGTCGGCTCTTGAGGTGCTCCAGTCTTGTCCAGCTCAGCGCAGTGCTCTGCTCACTACTATTGGGGCTGTCGATCCAAAGAACTCTCTTGTGATTACATTCGATATGTCTAATTTTAAAAAGAGACTCCCCCATCATATGGCTTTTCATATCAAATCGTCGTTTCGGAAATTCAATATTTTTCGAACGGTCGTTGATGAGGGCGCTTCCACATGTGTGATGTCTCTTGCATGCTGGAAGGGAATTGGATCTCCCATAGCTGTTCCATCTGCTACTCTTCTGAATGTGTTTGATGGTCTTTCTCATAGGCCGCATGGTATTATCCCAGCTTTGCCCATTTGTGTTGGGGGAAAAACTGTAAATATAGAGGTTCAGATAGTTGATGCAAGCTTGGAATACAACATTCTGTTGGGGCGAAACTAGATTTATGAGATGGATGCCATTGCATCCTCATTATTTTGGGTTATTTTTTTCCCTCACGAAGGGAGGATTGTTACAGTGGATCAACTAGACTGTTCTCCTGTAGACCCGGATGCATCTACTGACTCAACTATTCCAAAGTTGGATAATGCCAAGTCGCCTGCTGAGAATTTATGGGTTGGAATGTATTCTCCTTTGATGGGTACTTTTGATATTCCACCTCCTACCGTTCATATAAATGCAATTTCATCCTCCAAGGCTCCTATTCGAAGAGAGTTCTTCAGAACTCATTATTTTTCAGATCCTTGGACCTTGCCTTCCCCTACCTCCACATTAGTGGAAGGTCAAGTGGGTGGAATGGTATTTCTGATGTCTACAGTTGAGATTTCTTATCAGTCTATTTTTTACTCTGCAGAGTCCATTCCAGCTCCTCTTTCTCCGGAAGAGTTGGATGTTGATGTGGCTCCGGCTTGGACACTTAGTTCTTCTTCTGCCTAGGATTGCCTTGATACCACTCTTCCATCTGAAGAGGCCATCCTGGAAGCTATGACTGGTATAGATAGACCATGGGATGATTTGCATCATCGATCTTACTTTTTACCTGATTTGAGCGAAGTTGAATCAAGTTTTCCACGTCCTTTGTCTCCTGGTTCTGTTCACCCAGTCCTGAACCATTTAGCACCAACATAGGTATATGCTGAGGGGAACATGGCTGTGATTTCTCCAACTATCTCGGTGAAAATTTCCAGGGATCCCAATGTTATAGAGAATGTCTTCATCAGAGCTGAATGTTCCCTTGAAGAGATTCAGATTTACACCGATCTCTTTAAAGAGTTTAGGGATGTGTTCGCTTGGTTTTATGAGGAAATGCCTGGTATAGATCCATCTATTGTCCAGCATGAGATCAAGACTTATGAAAATGCTAAGCCTGTGAGGCAAAAAATTCGTCCGGTCAATCCTAGGAAGGCTGCAGCTATCAAAGCCGAGGTGGAGAAGCTGCTCAAGGAAAGATTTATTTTCCCTGTTCCTTTGACAGAGTGGGTTTCGAATCCTGTTCCCGTGGATAAAAAACAAGGAACAATTCGAGTTTTCATTGATTTCAGAGACCTTAATAAAGCATGTCCGAAAGATAATTACCCCACACCATTTATAGATCAGATTATCGATGAGTGTGCTGGTAATGAGATTTTCTCTTTCATGGACGGTTTCTCCGGATACAATCAGATTACTATCCGTCCTGAAGATCAACATAAGACTGCCTTTATTTGTCCCTGGGGTACATTTTCTTACAAGAAGATGCCTTTTGGTCTTAAAAATGTTGGGGCTACCTTTCAGTGGGCCATGTCATACGCCTTCCATGACATCAAACATATTATTGAGGCGTATTTGGATGATTTAGCTGCTCGTTCTCGAAAGAGAATTGATCATCCTGCTCACCTCCGTCAAGTATTTGAACGATGTCGTTTCTACAATATTAGGTTGAATCCGAACACGTGTGTTTTCGTGGTTACATTTGGTCGATTATTGGGATTCATTTTGTCATCGGAAGGGGTTAGGGTATATCCCTTCAAGGTTGAGGCAATACTTCGGTTGCCTCCCCCGTCGTCTATTCGTCAACTTCAAAGTCTACAAGGAAAAACTAATTTTCTTCGGAGATTTATCGTAAATTATGCTGAAGTTACCAAAGGATTTATGAGATTGTTGAAGAAGGGAGTTCCATTCTTTTGGGATGACTTCGCTCAGTGCTCATTCGATGCTTTGAAAAAAGCATTGACCTCTGCTCCTATATTGAGTCCACTTGATTATAGCAGGGATTTCCTTTTGTATCTTGCAGCAGCAGAATCTACCATTGGTATGGTTCTGGTTCAGGAAGACGATGCTCTGGCAGAGCATGTTATATACTATCTTAGTCGAGGCTTGGTAGGACCTGAACTCTAGTATACTCTGATAGAGAAGCTAGCTTTAGCAGCTGTTCATGCTGTACAATGACTCAGACATTATATTCTTCTATGAAAAACTTATTTTTTGGCAGCAGCCAATCCATTTCAGTTTGTTCTCAGTAGGCGAGTGATTGGGGGCAAGTACAATAGATGGATTGTGATTTTGCAGGAATTTGATCTTGATTTTATGTCTACCAAGTCCAATAAATCATTGGTTTTCGCAGAATTAATCTCTGAGTTGCCCTGTGGAGAAGAGATAGTCTATGATGAATCCTTCCCGGATGAACATTTATTTCTCATCTCTCCACAGGATCCTTGGTATAGAGATATCATTTTGTATCTTCAGACTGTGAAGTTTCCCTCTACTTTTTCGAAAGATGAGCGTCGTAAGTTGTGTCACTTGGCTAAAAATTACTTGATTATTGGTGATGCTTTATACCGTCAAGGGGTTGATTCAATCCTGAGACATTTCTTAACTCTCGAAGAAGTTGAGGCTGTGTTGAATGATTGCCACAGTGGAGCTTATGGTGGTCATTTATCTGGGCTTGCTACAGCCCAAAAATCTTGCATGCTAGATAATTTTGGCCTTCAATTTTCAAAGATTGTATGGAGTCGGTCAAAAGGTGTCATCCGTGTCAATTCTATATTCGAAAAATGCGCACTCATCCAGCTCTGCTTTTTCTAGTAATTACTGCCGGTCCCTTTGCAAAGTGGGGTATTGATTATACTACTTGTAACCCACCCTCGGCTAAAGGTCACAAGTATATTGTAGCAGTAGACTACTTTACGAAGTGGGTCGAGGCTATGCCTACTTTTGGAAATGATGGTGAGACAACAACTCTTTTTCTTTTCAACCAGGTTATTTCTTGTTTTGGTATTCCTAGAGAGATTGTCACTGATCATGGCAGTCATTTCCAGAATAGCATGATGGCTGAGTTGGCTCTAAAATTAGGTTTCCGGCAGGAGCATTCATCTTTGTATTATCCTTAGGCCAATGGGAAAGTGGAAGCCGTGAACAAATCCTTGAAGACCATTCTTCAAAGGAAAATTAATAAAGCTCGATCCAACTGGCATATCATGTTGTATCCTGCACTTTGGGCATACAGGACGTTAGTAAAAACTGCAACTGGCTTTACTCCATTTCAACTAGTTTACGAGCTGGAATCCATATTTCCCATTGAATGTGAGATTCCTTCTCTTAAGTTAGCTGTTGAGCTTCTTCCTGACACTTCTAGTCTTGAAGAACGTCTCCTTCATGTGGAACATCTCAATGAGCAGCTTTGCGATGCCGCCACGATGAATGAGGCGCATAAGAAACGAGTCAAAGTTTAGTACGATAAGGCGGTCAAACCTAGGGTTTTCTCGGAAGGCGACCTTGTTTTGGTCTATACCCAAGAGAAGGATGCCCTGGGCACAGGAAATTTTAAATCTATGTGGTATGGCCCCTTCATCATTAAAAAAGTCCTTAAAAAAGAAGCATATACCTTGGTTGATTTTGAAGGAAATCAGTTGCTAGAGCCCATAAATGGGCTCTATTTGAAAAGGTATTATGCCTAGGATTCAGCCTGGCATTGTGCTTTTGCATATAGTAGTTTTTATTTTGCACATGTCTGGTTTTTAGGTCTTTGATGTGATGATGATGTTTTTGATCTGCTTTGGCAGGTTGTGTCGAATGTCATGAGTCATTATGGTTTCACCGATGGTGCTAGTAGACACACCCGAAACTTGGCTTCCGCGGCTTGGGTGCTTCATCATCCATCCGGTCAGCTGTTAGTATCAAGAGGAGTCTGCATTGGTCCTGCTTCCAATAATATAGCAGAGTACACTGCAGTTATTTATCTACTCTCAGAGGCAATATCTTTGGGTTTGGATTCGTTGGTAGTTTTCTTGGACTCCCAACTGGTGGTGTCGCAGTTGACCAATACTTATCGGGTTCAAGATCCATTTTTACTCCGGTTGTTTTTGAGGGTACGTTTGTTGAAAAGATCATTTCAATTTTTAAAATTAATTCATATTCCTCGAGCAGACAATTGGATGGCAGACTCATTAGCTAATAAAGAAATTGATTGGCATATTAATCATTCCATACAATAAAATTTAATCATCAAAAACATCATGCATTTTTATACATTTGTCACATCACATCATAAATCGCTGTATATATATCTCATCAGATTGTTCAAAAAACTATACAAAATTTGGATCCATAAATCATACAAAATTAGGGCTTATGCCCAATCATGTTCAGTATCAAAAAATATACAGTCATCCGGTAATCATATCTATCTACTCCTGTGGTCCCTGCCCAAAATTTATGTTCCTATAGAACACGATCGCAGTAGCGACACGGTGGAATAACCGCACCCAGTCACGTGGTACTCCCACTACCCGTCTCTGGACGGCCTCAGGTAGATCTTCCACTGCATCCATAGGCACTTGGCGAGTTAAACCCTCCAATTTCCTCTGTATAGCATGGAGGGTCCTGTCTGGGTCTACAGTATCCGCCTCGCCTCTGCAGTGCTTATGTCGTGGGTAGCCCTCAGGTTGGATTGGTCCAATATCTGTATCATGATCATCATAATATTGTAAGTCATTTTGAATCCAATCAAAAACCTGTTTTGTTTTCACATTTTTTTTCACATATATTGAAAAAATCCAAAAAAAATCATATAATTAAAAATTGCAATCTTACCGATTGTGCCCCATGTCGCGCCAGGTGGAAGGACGAGGTCCGGATCACCGCAGAAATCCATCTCGGCATAGGGGTAGTCCTCCATGACGATGATTTGTTCTCCCCACCATTGGAAGAACTTGTCATCCCAGGTGGTTTGGGGAACTTCACTTCCCCCTAGTCTCTTCATCAGATCTGCCCATCGGGCAATTCTTGGGTCTCTTGGGCTGTTGATGGAAGAGATCACTTTGGGTCGAAGCTCAGGAATCTTCTCAAAGAATAATGTCATCAAGATGGTTCCATATCCGAAATTTTTTTTTTTTGCTTTCTAGATGGAAGTCAATTGTTGCTTCATGTTCATTAGTAGAGTTGTACACCAATCATATAGGTGAGCTAGGCATTCCACAGCTATGCTCATCTGAGTCCTGGATGCCTGGTTCAAGGAAGCAGATCTCTCTACCCTGCCAATGGTGAATAGGAGAATATTCATGTGTAGATCTATCAAATCTTTGATAGCAATCTAAGTCCCTACTTTCTTGGACCCCTCTACACAATAGACGTGGACATAGTCATCCACGGTAAGCCCTCCCAAAGGCTTGCTGTGAAAATCTACTGGGTCTCCCCTCCATGAGAGTCCAGTGATGAAGTAGATGTCTTCTACTTCTATGTGTATGGGCATTTGATCTATCATGAAACAATATTCCTCCAGTTCCCAATAATTTACTAGCATTTCGAGCAACCGGACATTACTCTTCATATTTGGCATTTTGAAAAATTTGAGCAATCCATAATTTCAAAAGATATTAAGCGATAATTGATCTTGCATTACTTCATTATCAATTGCACTATGCTCACGTTCCCTCCAGGTGATATTCATCCTGAAAAAATTCATTCGTTTTTCCATTAGAAACGCTTTTTTACATTTCGGGTTGTGCATACGCAACTTACCCTGTACACAGTCACGTATATACGCGGCTTGGTCCATATGAACCTGCATATGTGCAGCACCCTAAATTAAAACAAACATTTCTACGGTGAAATTTCTGAATTTTAACTCTATTAATGGACAAAATTGATAATGATGATGGATTAAGAGCTTACCTAATTGATTCGGCGAAGTTTGATCACCGATTGCTCCTGTTTTGACGAAAGAGGGTTTTTCTCCAGAGCTCTTTCTCCCAAATCAGCAAGTAACAATGAACCAAATGTGAGGTAACATGTGTATTTATGCCCAAAATTTGAAAATTTTTGCAAAAATTTGTTATGCTTATTTTTTCAATCTATCTTAAGCTGCATAACCCGGATGCTTGTAAGTGCCTAGATTGGTATATTTTTAGGTACATTTTGATGAAGTTGAGATTTTTCCGGTTTTTGATCCATGACTGCTAACTCGTCATGGCAGGTATATGATCTTCACTGGCATATAAGTTAGGAAATCCACTTTCCGTTGCATTTTGCATACTAGCCTCCATTATGATCACTTGCCATAGGGTCGATCCCATCAGGTCAGGAGTATTTTACCCATTTCACTCGCCGATTATTTAATCATGACTTTGTGGTAGGGCCTTCCTTTACATCGGCTTCCTAGTTAGTTCCTCGCTATCACTTGTTCCCCATGATGCGTTTTATGTAGGCTCGGGAGTCCTCTTTAGTCCCGCCATGACTTATGTGTTGAAGCTTCATTCTTCTTCTTCTTCACTATCATTTTTTCTGGCTATTACCCTAGAGGCTCCCTAGTGTTGTTAATTTGTATTACTGCATTGCATATTGGCTACTTGTTTATCCTGGCCTTTAGCCGGCTTCATTTGGACTCGATGTTTAAGCCATCTTTTGACCTTGACTATCTGTACAAGTTAACCATTGCATGCACTTAGCTATCGCAACTTGACACCCTTTTTACCTATGGATGGAACATTCCTTTGAGTATCGCTTACCAGTTTCTGCCACCTTGCATTGAGCATAGGATCGTTCCTATCCTAGGAACTAGTGCATCTGTTTCTTGATACTCGTTCTATCCATTGTACCATGGCATTCTTTTATTCTTTTTCAGGCTTATTATATGAAAAAGACAAAAAAATAAAATATAACAAAAAGAGAGGGAACGGGATGTTACTTCATAATTTGATGGCAGTACAATATCAGTTTGTCGCCCTTGAACAAAGCACATAAACTTATATATTTCCTTCATTTGGGATGGTTTTAGTTTTGACCTAGGTTCATCTTTTGCCTTGTTTCACTGGTCAGTCCTCCCCTGATTGGTTATCTCTTCCAATCATATGGAGAGTTTGTTTTTGCCTCCTGCATAACAGACTTATACAGTGTCATTTTTTACTGCCATGGTCATCACGAGTCGTGTTTTTGTTCCAAGGAAGTTTAACCAGAGTCTACCATTCTGCGGTGTCTCTTGACTCATTATTTCAGTCGGCCTACCCGGTCTTGTCAGTATCTTATTCTATCACATCAGATTTTTTGGTCTTCTGCTCGTGCTGGTTTGAGAAGGTCTCCATTGACTTCTTGCTGGCGGGTTTGTCTCTCATCGATTACGACATATTGCTCTGAGAGTAAACCTAGAGCTACACCCTGGCCCTATTTCCATCATTGATAGGTGACCTTGTGCTCAGCATTTGATCATCATTATGGGTCTTTGACTGAGTGGTTTTCCTTGTGTTCGACGTCAGCATACATTATCACACTTGGGATTCATGCAGTACCTTGATTTCCATTTGAACCTATTGGTGGATATCTCGCCTCTGTGTCAGCTTTCATTATTGGTTGGTTCAGAGGGTTTCTTCCATGCGCTAGCTTCATCTTGTGCATGTCGGAAACATACTTCGGTTTGGTTTCGTCACTATGCTTCATCCGATTCCTTCCAAATCTTGGCTTGCGGGTTACACTCGTGCTGGACTGATGTGGGATGCCTTAATGCCTTCCTTCCAGTAGATCTTTTCCCATCGACTCCAACTCACTGCTCTAGGAATAAGGTCTAGAGTCTTTTTTTAGTACCTTAGGGTTTGCAGTCATCAGTGGCAGACTCTTCGCTATCGACAGTGGGGATTCATCATTGCCTCCTGATTGGTAGATTCTTCCAAGTGTTCGACTTCAACTCATTTATTCGCACTTGTTAGATTGTACTAGGGCACCTTGACACTCATTTTCATTATTGGTGGGTTGTCTCGCGTTGGTTAACGGTATACATTATTGACCAATAATCCGACGATTTCTGACATGGTCGACTTTAGCTCATTTATTCCCATTGTGTAGAATTGTGCCATCGAGATCGGTGAAGACCTCGGGTTGCATTAGCATCTTTCGGTTCACTTTTGACAGTCCATTCAGTTTCTTCCAGTGATGCCGTCCACCCTTATATGTTGCAGTGTCAGTACAACAACATCCTATATGTTGTCACCTGAGTTGCGTGATTGTACCATGTGTTCCACCCCTTATGATTTGGTACCTGGAGATTCATTTAATTTTGTGATCATACATCCATTTTCAGTATTATTGATCAGTTTGATATATGTGATACTTGGACATTGATTCTAACTTGTACTTTCGAGCCGTGCTCAGTTGATTCATTGTGTACTTTTAGTTCATCTATACTTGTATACATTCTGGATCTATTCTGTACTCTCTATATGGATATATTTTTGAATGAGCATGGCTATTCCTGCCTCAGACATGAGCTGAATCTCTATTTTCTTTCATTGGTTTTTGGCAGGCTGAAATCTGGTGAAGTCCTCTCTTGTCCTCACGAAGTTATTTCTATGCACATAATACATTTCAGCCATCATGTACCCCTTCAGACCTCATATATTAGGGGGCATCTGTTATAGCATCATTTTTCACCCTCATGTGATTCATGATTGTCTCTTTGGCCTTGGGCACCCATTCCCACATACTTGAGTAAAATTTCATTAAAAACAGCGTTTAAAATCCCATACGCGGGTATGCCCAGACTTTTCTACGTGTATACGTGAGTTCAGAGATACTTTTCCGCGTATGCCATTAAAATCATTAAAAAATATATAAAAATCCCTATTTTCGAGGTTGGGTTGATGGTTATTCCAGTAATTCAACCACCCCAGCTCGTGGCCAACTGTTTCTAACTTATTGAAACTACTTTGATGGAGTATAAAAATCCCCTCATATGCATGGCCTAAGGGAGAGAAAAAAATATAGACATTATACTCTGTTGGAGCCCTAATTCAAGTCTAATTTCCCATGCCTCCTGCACTTCCCAGATTTTTACAGGAAACCCTTGTTTCCTAGAGATGTTCATCATCTTATATGTCATCTCGTGTGCACAAGTCTTGAAGGTATCCTAGTGAGGCAAGGGCGGGATGGATCTGGACGACGGTCTGTTCGAAGATCGTGGGAGGATTCAGGTGATCTCTCCACCTTTCTATTATTGTACATGCTGTTCATAATGAAGAAGAACCATCTTGTTCCCAAATTCACGTGTTAATATCTGCTTGCATATGTGAAAATATTGTTACTTAAGCATTTATTATTGTTTATATGATGTTTCACATGGATTACACTGACATTTAGGAAAGATATATGCTGTACAACTAGATTTACGTGCATGTCTCTTCTTTATTTCCAGGTTGAAGAGGAAAAAGGGTTGCTGGGGGTTTGGACCCCGCGAGATCTACATCAAACGTAGGATCTACGGGTGAGTTCTACAATCGATGTTATCTATTTTTTAGTATACAAGTGTGGTTGTGTGAGTCCTTCTTGAATAGCATGCCCTGATCTGTAGATGTTTTGACCCAACGACCTCTAGGGAGTTATTTCTCGAAACACCCCTCCAAAATGTTGCTTGTCCTCAAGCAACTAGCAGGGTAAGAGCTATAGTTCTTCTCCTTCTCCATTGATGGCACCATCAAGGATAAAGCTTTCATCATGGACCAAGTTCTCATCAAGCCAATACATCATAAATTTCTCCTCCAATGCTAACATGATAGGGGCATAGTCTATCCCTTCAAGAGTGTAAAACTCAACAGAAATAAACATGGGTGAAGAAATGTCACATCTAAAACATGTATCATGAAGTATAAGATAAATTTCCATCCCATGTGGTACATATACATTGCCCACTTTTTTCCCATACAAACCCATAAAAAATACCAATATATCATCTATGTATGGAAGAAAAATCACATATATGCAAACTGAAATTTGCACTTGAGGAGGTGGGTCACAATCCCACATAAGGTACCAATGCAGTGCACTCCTTGTTTTGAGTAGATATAAGTGTGGTAGGTGGTACTTCCACCACATCTTTGCTGCATGGGTCACTTTGACATGGCTAAAAGTGATGCCCAAGTTAGGTGCCTTTGGGAAGCACCCATCATGATAGAGAATCTCCCTTTGCACCTCTAGGGAGTGGCCAGATTTAGAATATTTATTGGCCTCATCAATGCCATGAGATCTGCATGTAATATCACTCCTTGTAGGAGCCATGGCCCGCATACATATGGTAAGGGAATATGTCAAATAAGAAAATAAAAAACACTCCATAAGATCAGATTCCTTACCACTCAAGTCCCCAAAACACATGGGGTTGGACAGGGGCATTTCTCTCCTTTTAAGAGAAGGAAGAGTTGGCTGAAATGACTCCTTCATAGAGTCCCTTGGCTGCCCCAACTCCCCATAAGCCTTGCACTCTTGTAAGTGCTGATATAGTTCCTCCCAATCATAGTGTTGATGTAGCTCCTTCTCCATACCCTCCTAATCAAAAATCCTCATGATTAGGGTGTAGATCTTGGCTGACTGCATGTAGATGGAAAGTAACTCTTTGTGTGCTCTTTGCAGTATCCATTGCTTAAGCTTGGAGGCGTGAGACAAGAATACTTTACCAAGATGATAGATGACCCCTTCATGGACCAAATAGCCTCCTCCTTGCTTCATGCCATCTAGAATCATCCCGATGTGTAGATCTTTGAAGTACTCCACAAGGAGTTGAGATCTCCAATATGGATCCACACAACTCAACAAGGACAGCACTGCTGATGCATCTATGGTGGTGCTTGCCTTGTTTCTGATTGCTTCTTTGACATTATGCATGTCAAATTTGTTTTTTTGGAGGCTAATCCTCCCCTTTCCTTCCTCCCATAGCACTGTGGCTTTCTCTTCCATTTCTCCAGCACTTTGTGAGGTTTCCCCCACATGATCAGAATCTAATGGAATTCCAAGTGGCTATCCATGACGTAGGAATGTTCCTTGCAACATTCTCATAAACATGAGAGAAGTAGCTGTGAGATTCTTGCTTCCACTGCGCAAATCCATCTCTGTTGTTTTTGTGGAAACATCAGGTGCAGTATAAGTGTGCATGCCTTGAATTGTTTGTGGTTTCCCACTCTTCAAGTCCACCCACTCCATTTGCAAGGCCTTCCAATTAGTGGTGACCTTCCCCAAGGTAATCAACCAATGGACACCCAAGATGATATTGGTGTCTGGTATGTCAACTACAAAGAAGTGATCCACCAAGGTGTAGGACCCCATAGTGACAAAAAGTGATGGAACATATTGCATGCACTGCATAGTTTTATCTCCTGGGACCAAAACAGAGAACCCATCAAAAGAATCAGTGGGGATCCCTCTCCTCTGCACAAGGTGAGCATCAATAAAGTTGTGGGTTGCCCCACTGTCAATCAAAATAGACACTCTCTGGTTCATGACTGAACCTTGTACTCTTAGGGTCAAATATTTGGGCACTTCTCTCAAAGAAGCAAGAGTCCCACTTGTTGGAGAAAGGGATCCCTATTCACCTTTGGATGGTGATTGATCTTCCTCCTCATCATCACCAGCACTGTGACCCCTCCTAGGTCCTTCATTCCCATCTTCCTCCTCAAAATCTGAGAAGACTTCTATATAGTGTGCTCTTCCAGCAGCACATTTATGTCTCGGTACCCATGGTCTTTGTTACACCATTTTTTGGTCATCTAACCTATTATCATTAGATGGACCCAAGTACACCATGTAAGACCAATTTTACCCTAAGTAAAATTGCTTTCACTATGTAAAATAACTTAATAAACCACATTTATTAGGTTGTTTATGGTCTAAAGAGGAAACCCCAAAAGGAAATATTAAACAAACCTATATTTGTTTGATTTTCCTCATGGAATAATTAATTAAACCATAATTTAATTATTATTCCCAGTCATGTTTAACCCAAAATCAAAGAAATTAATTAGATAAACCTTTATTTATCTTATTATTTTCTAGGAATATTTATTTAAACCTTATTTAGATAATATTCCTTGTTAAATATGACAAAATCACCCACAAATAATTAAATAAATCACTATTTATTTAATTATCTTTCAACCACTTCCTTAAATAATTATTTATTTAATTATCTTTCAACCACTTCCTTAAATAATTAAATAAATCATTATTTATTTAATTATCTTTCAACCACTTCCTTAAATAATTAAATAAATCATTATTTATTTGATTATCTTCTAACCGCTTCCTTAAAAAGATAAATAAATAATTTATTTATTTATTTTTGACAAATCAAGGGATTTGACCCAAGTCAAATACCTTTTCCCTCCAACAAATATAATAAAATATTCCATAAAAGATGGATCTAGATTTGGTTAACATTATTTTAATCATGCACCAAGATCTAGAATGACCCAATATTTTGTTATAAATAGGAGGGTTTTTCCCATCATTCTTCACCTTTTGTTGCCTATTAGGTCACTCTGGATCTATACACTTGGTCCCATTTTTCCATCATTTGTTGTGTGAGCTCCCATTGAGCTCCTTTCTTTGCATTGGGTTTTCTACATCAACGAGAGAGATAAATCTTAGATCTGAAGTGCTGAGGACTACCAAGAACCCATCCCACTGAGGAGAATTGGATACGCCTTCTTGTTTTCCTCCCAGGTGCCCCATTAATATAAAAATTCTTTCAAAAATCGTTCTTGTCTTGTCTATTGGTATATGGAGCAAACCCTTATTTTTCTGCTTAATGTCTTTCCATGCATAGATCTGGTTTTTGCAGCTCTTTTATGTCTAACTAACCGCAGATCTTAAGATATTGGCAGCCACTTTTGTTGTTAGGGCTATTAGTTATGCGTAGCTAAAGTGGTCCTTTTTCGTACACTTCGACAAAGGATTCATACTAACAAATGGTGACTCCACACGGGTTTTAAATTACGACCGCTGTCGTTTTTCATATTCCTGCATATTCAGCTACTTCAGACCCTAGGGTTTCTCTTCAGCTGTTTATTTTTCCTATTTTTATGTTTTTTTCTCACATAAAACCCTAAAACATTCAAATTTTTAACTTCCGTGTGTTTCTGGCCCTATTGCGCAGGTAAGCGACACTAGCCGCAACTAAGACGACAACTTTTCTAAAAATCTGCCGCCGAGACAACCGGAACGGGGGGTCGCACTTTTTTTCCCATAACCTGTGACCTGGGCCTCCAGGTCGCACTTTTCTGCCCCTTTTCTGTGACCTGCACTGAAAACAGGTCAAAATCTGCGACCTACCATTTTTTCAGTGATTTTTCTGCAATTTTTCTTGGTTTTGCTGCAGCTTCTGTTAGGGTCTTCCAGCCTCTGTCTCAACCCACTTTGACCAAGTTCTGATCTGTTTTTACTCATCTAAGTGGGAACCTAGCCCCCTAGGGCTTTAGTACCCTCCACTTTTTGTGGAAGAGTTTTAAGCTGTTTCAGCCGTCTGTTTTTCAGAGCTTCAGCCTCCTGTTTTCCAGATCCGTTACCTCCTTTTTAGATCCTTTGTAATCAACCTTCTACCTCTCAAATCACCTCCTGAAGATTTGTTTGGATCTACTTTTAGGGCCTCCGCCTTTCCCCCTCCGCTTTTTTCTGATTCCCTCCTTTTTTCCAGCCACCTTGCCTCTGTCTCTTGGCTGTGATCTGCACCTCTTTTCAGCAGCTTTATCCTTTAGATCCCTGTCCCTTTTGACCCTAGATCTATTGGCCTCTTCTTATGTGTGTTTTGACTAGATTTTTGCCCTCTTTTAGAGTAGTTTTGAGAGACCCGCCTTTTTGGGTTAGAATGATGCATGTTTAGCTGTTAAATGTTCTGTTATTTCATTATTATATACTGTTCTCTGCAGATTTCTTTTCAGTTACGCAGCACACTTTTTCTTTCTCTCAAAACGAAAAGGGTTTAAAAATTAAAATTAACGCACACCACACGCTGACCCTAAGTGAAGAAGTGCCTGGTTAACACCGCCTGGCAAAGACTCTAAAATCAATTGTCACTGCACCTTGTCTGCCCTTGGCCTTACTTGATTCTGTCCCTCTCTGCCCTTGTCGGTTTCCTTCTTCCTGTCATCATTGCGCCCCCTAGGCGCCTTTCCCGGAGACTTCTTGGCCTTCAACCTCATTTTCCGGTTGATCGACCTGCTCCGCACCGCCGTCGTCGAGCCAGTCTTCCTTCGAGTCCGCACTCTGACTCCTCTCCTGATTCATCGGGTTCTCCTTCTCCTCCTGGTTCTCCCCCTGTCACCTTCACTATGTCTGGTCCAGGGCCTAACGCTAGCGGTTCTCCCGGCCCTAATGCCGGCCCTACTACTAGCGGAACCACCACAGGAACTACCTCGGCTGCACCCTTGCTCCCCTTCTTGGCAGGCCTCAGCCTCCCCGATTTGGACCGGTTGATAAATGACCCTATACATCATGACGCTAGTTGGCCTACTATGCCAACAAAGCTCCCTTCCGACATCCCAAAGTTTGAAGGCCGTGCTGGAGAAGATCCTTCCAATCATGTTCGATCTTTCCACATGTGGTGTTCATCTACCTCCATTACCGATGACTCTGTTCGTCTTCGATTGTTCCAACGCACGCTTACAGGCGAAGCTTCTAAGTGGTATGTTGATCAACCCACTTCCTCCCATACCACCTTTGCAACTCTTGCCCGGGATTTTTTATCTTACTTCCAGCTTCCCCTTCGTTATGACACTGGTATCGAACTCTTGACTTCCTTCAAGCAAACCTCTTCGACCCGCCTTTCTACCCATGTCCAGGAATGGCGAAGAAGACGGAGCCTATGCCAATCTCCTACCTTCGAAGACCGTGTCTACATGGACTGGTTCCTTAGATCTCTCTTGTCCCCTATCGGGAAAGATGTCGCATCACATTTTCCTCAAACCGAAGAAGATGCCCTCCAAATGGCGTTAAAGTATGACTTGATCTACGCTCAGACAGGTTATGATCCTACTGTCCTACCTGATATCCCCAAACCCGGTGATGCCCATACACCGGGGGCACCTCATGCCGCCGACAGTATCGTTGTATCTATCTCTCATCCATCCGCTCAACCTCTCATGAGCTATGGTTTTCCTGGGGGAGGGGGCACCACTCCCTGCACTTCTCCCCCTCCCGGTAGCACGCATCCAGGATACGGCATGCCTCATCCTTTTGCCCAACCTCCTGCTTACCTCAATGTTGCCCAACCTAACCATTACCCTTATCCACAGCCTGGCGCGCCAACTCCTCCAGCATATGCACTTTCGCCTCCCTTGCCTTCTCAACCCCTGCAACAGCGCTCCCCGCCCCCTCAAGCGCAGGTGGATGCACAGCAAGGATTCATGGCTACCCAACCACCTGACGGACAGGTGGCCACTCCACCTTCCCCTTCTGGTTCCTCCAATTACCAGATCCTCATGATGAACTCTGATCCACCTCTAACCGTCGACCTTAACCTTCAAACTCGGTCTCGCCAGTACTCCAAGCCTCCTGCTCAGTCTGCCTCCGAGCCTCCTTCTTCAGGTTCTATAGAGCCTCTTTCGACACCGAATGGCCCCTTACATATCCCTCAACCCAAAGTTGAGATTCATACCAAGATTCCTAAGGGACCATTATGCCGAAACGCTGCCTTCGGTCGAGCTGCTCACTCGTATAGCATAGTAGATGATTTGGCGCAATCTCCTGCTGCCATTTCCACACTGGAACTCCTCCAGTCATGCCCTTCCCAAAAGAAGGCTCTACTATCTGCCGTGGGCGCTCTAGATCCTACTGATGACCAAATGAACGCCCATCAATCAGCACATCCTCCTCTTCCTGCTTCCGTAGCCTTGCAAATCCCAGTCGAAATCTGGAACACTAACGTTTCTCGGTGCATAATCGATGAGGGGGCATCCACCTGTGTGATGTCCGCTTCGGTCTGGAAGCAACTCGGCTCTCCTGAGTTGGCCCCTTCCACGATCACCCTTCGAGCGTGGGACGGCCATGCCTCCCAGCCCATTGGCCTGTTTCGTAATTTCCCTATCACCCTCGCTGGTAAGATTGTTTGCGTTGACGTCGAAGTCATAGACGCCCCGCTAGACTACAACATTCTATTGGGGCGAAGCTACACCTATGCTATGTCTGCTGTCCCATCTGCGGTTTTCCGCAAGATGTCTTTCCCCCATAATGGAAAGATAGTCACCATTGACCAATTGACATATCATGAGCCAAAATCTCAGACCTCACCTGAGACAACCATCTCTTCTGTAGCCAACAAGCAAACCGTCGATTCCTTGACCAGTGTCTCCCCCGGCGTTTACAAAGATTCCTCCCTGCTTGGAACCTTCCCTGGTCTTCCTCCTCCTCCTGTCTCTGACCCCAGCTCATTGAATGTTTGCATGATGCAATCGTCTCAGGCTGCTCTCAAGAAACCTGCTTTGTCTAGTCAGCAACCGCGCTCTTTGCAACCTGCTCCTAGCCCTTCACCTGCAGCTGGTAGTCATGAGCCTCTTTACCCTCCTGGAACGACTCCTCTAAGCCTTAGCCATTTAGGAGCCGTTCCACCTGGCCATCACCCCTCTGGTTAGATACCGTTCCTCGCTCCCCCACCAGGAGTGTACATGGTACCGGTCATGGCCACCCTCTCTCTTCCTAACTTGACCCTTGGGATTCCCGTTTGGTACCTTGATCCTCCAGCCCCCACCTTGCCTGGTCAACCCAAACCTTATATTTCTTTGACCCTGGTTCAACCGGCCCCCATGCCTTCTCCCGCTGCATCAGTGCCTCAGCCACCTCAATAGGAACCACCTCCTGTTGCGACCACTTCGGGTAAGAAGGGCAAAGCTCGCAAGGGGGCAACAAAGGACAAGGCTGCCCCGACAAACCCTGCTCCTCCTCAGCCTCCAAATCGTACCATCCAGTGTGCTTTGTGTGATGTTGTCGGTCACGCCTCCCATACCTGTCCTGCATTGCTTCATCTCAAGCCCATGGTTAATGTCACGTTCCCTGAGTCCGCGGTCCCAGAAGCCTCTGTTCCTTCCGCGACCACGGCCAAGAACCCCAAGACTATTCACACCAACCACCCCTGTGTTTTGTGTGATCTCCATGGCCATTACACCCATCTTTGTCCCCGCCTCGAGGACTTCCGCACCTCTATCACCGCGGTCCACCAATTCGAGGCCAAGCGCAATGAGTCCACCTCTCCCCTATTTGCGCATTCTGCTTCAGCAGAACTACCAGATATGACTGCTCCCATTGACATTCCCCCTCCTAATGTCGAGATGACGGAGCCTTCGTCCAACATTTTTTACCTATCATCATCCATGAGACCCTCGGGGACCATTCCATCTGAATCCTCCCCTGTTGTTTCGCTTGACCTTCCTTCAGCGATCATCTTGGGCTCAACATCGGTAGATCCTTTATCTACTTACTCTTCGGTCACCCCTTGTGACGATGCGCATGTGAACCTTTCTTCTCATGATGATGATTCCGGTCACTTCACCACGTCAAGTGGTCTTTCTTCCACCAGTCACCCCATCTTCTATCGCGATGACGACATTATGGAAAAAATCCCCACCCCTGACGTTATCTATTCCCCCTTACATCGAACCCATGCGTTCACACCACACCCACCTTGTGGCCATTACATTGAAACCCACTGTTTGGGTAAGGGGGCACCCACATTTGAGAGACCAAGAGAAGAAATTCTCCACAACTCTCCTAGTGGATCTGGTCGTGTTGACTTTAGTCCCAATATTCTTCCACATTTCGAAGAACCTCTAGAGTCCCATATCACTTCAGATCACTCTAGGGATGATACCCCTTATCGTTCCCTCATCTTACATCAGCAACCAAGTCTCTTAGACATTATTGTTGACCAACCTATAGCTTTTATACGAGAGCATCAGTTCATTATCTCCAAATCCTCTTTTTGGGATAGTGACACCAGGTATGCCAACTCAGAAACTTAAAGTCCATTTGATCCCTATATGCAGTACCAAAAGAGATTGGTAATCCTCCATTTCCTTTCTCACACTGCATAACCATAACGAGAACAAATGGCACACGACATCATTTACATGTGTTTAGATTCCCCTTTTTTCTAAATACATTTTGGCATGACCACACCATGCTCGGGGGCACCTATGCCCCTCAACCATAACCCTCCTCACCTCGTTGTTGGAGAGGAGGTTGTCTTACCAATCCAGTGTGACATCCCTTCCCTTCATCTGGTTGTTGAACTTCTCCCTGACACCCAACCTCTAGAACAACGAATTATCATGCCTGAGCGTGCCTCTGAAGACCGCCATGTTGCATTGCAAACAATGGAAGCGGCCCAGAAATGCACCAAAGCTCAATATGACCGAAAAGTACAGCCTCAAAGACGACCTTGTTCTAGTATGTGACCAAGCCCATGATTTCCTTGGTCACGGGAAGTTCGACTCATTATGGCTAGGCCCTTACGTCATCAGTCAGGGTATTGGTAAGGGGGCATACCTTTTAGAGGACTTCGAAAGAAATCCTCTTCCTAATCCTCGCAATGCACTCTATCTTAAGAAATATTACCCTTAGCATTTCCCTTCTGAGATGCGTGTTTTATGTTCTTTTCGATAGCCAGCATCTTTTTTGTACTTTCATCCTTCGCCAGAAGCTATTTTGTCCAAGAAGGATCACTTCACCTCTCCTTCACATCGAACTTCCTCACTTACAACACTTGTACTTGGGGCACCATTTTGCCTCATTACTTGTCTTTGTTCGTGTCGATTTTCGTCATGAGTTACCATCTTGGACTCATGTTTTTATGGTCCCCCATTGGGCCTTTTACTGTGTGGCAGCACCATAGAGTCGCCCTTGTTTAGAGCATCCAAGTTGAGTCATCATCGCATTCATGGAGTCTATCCCGAGTCCCTTTGTACCCCGCTATAGCCCTCCATCCTTCATTGCTTGGTCTCTCTCTTGTGTCGCATATTATGACCTTCAGTCCCACTGTCCCTTATCCCTTACGATATTGTGTCAGTCGCTGCCATGTCATTCATGCCCTTTATGCTCTAACAAGGGAAGTCGTCCATTAGCTACTCAGTCCTTTCCACTTCACTATCATCATTAGTGTCAGTCTGTCCGTCGCTCTACTCTTTTCTCTCGTGCCTTAGTTGAGGTTCTCTCATTGCCTCACCTATGGCGGACCTCCTTCTGTCGACATCAGCTCATTCATTCCAGAAGCCAGGTCTAGAGGGCAGTGTACCTTGGTTCCAGCTTCCACTCTTGTTCGATGCCTCGGATCAGGCAAAGGGATCTCTCCTTGCCCTTTGACTTGATTGTTTCTCCAGCTCCTTTCAGCATGATCGAGATCCGTATACTTGATGGTCCAGTGATCCAGCAGCAACTCTTGATGATTCCTGGGTGTGTGTGAGATGTCTCAACCCTCATGAGGGGGTGGCCCTACAGGTAGCCCCCCACATGCCCGGATGACCTCTTCCTTGCAGCCTTCGATGCAGCTCCAGATATTTGATGATGTTGGCCGTAGCCACTTGCAGCACCTCTTTGATTTGCATGTATCAGTCAGATTTTGTGAGCCCTTCCCCATTTACATGGGGCATTTGGGTTGTATTTGTATCTCATGTACTCAGATATTATTGTACAAGTCCTGGTTGTTATCCCAGGCACAACATGTATATGGGATTCCTCATTGTATTTCTTTCTGGCTCATGATTATGCCAGCTATACTTTATGGTTCGGTCCCTTGTTTACTGGACACACTATTCTTTTGTACTTCGTCTCGGCGGGCATAGGTATGCCTCCCCCGCCGCCTTCAGCATAGGTACCCTCTCATAAAAAGAGACTTGTTGCACCTGCGAGTATCGTCTCCTTAGGGTCTAGTTCTTCAGCACACTATCTACCTCGCATTTCTCTCTCTGACTTCCCTTTTGTTGTCTAGTGATTGAGTTCTTACAACGTACTTCGGTCATACGTTTTGCTCCTGACACTCGCACGCTGGGGGGCAATCTGTTACACCATTTTTTAGTCATCTAACCTATTATCATTAGATGGACCCAAGTACACCATGTAAGACCAATTTTACCCTAAGTAAAATTGCTTTCACTATGTTAAAACAGGAAACCCCAAAAGGAAATATTAAACAAACCTATATTTGTTTGATTTTCCTTGTGGAATAATTAATTAAACCATAATTTAATTATTATTCCCAGTCATGTTTAACCCAAAATCAAAGAAATTAATTAGATAAACCTTTATTTATCTTATTATTTTCTAGGAATATTTATTTAAACCTTATTTAGATAATATTCCTTGTTAAATATGACAAAATCACCCACAAATAATTAAATAAATCACTATTTATTTAATTATCTTTCAACCACTTCCTTAAATAATTAAATAAATAATTATTTATTTAATTATATTTCAACCACTTCCTTAAATAATTAAATAAATCATTATTTATTTAATTATCTTTCAACCACTTCCTTAAATAATTAAATAAATCATTATTTATTTGATTATCTTCTAACCGCTTCCTTAAAAAGATAAATAAATCATTTATTTATTTATTTTTGACAAATCAAGGGATTTGACCCAAGTCAAATACCTTTTCCCTCAAACAAATATAATAAAATATTCCATAAAAGGTGGATCTAGATTTGGTTAACATTATTTTAATCATGCACCAAGATCTAGAATGACCCAATATTTTGTTATAAATAGGAGGGTTTTTCCCATCATTCTTCACCTTTTGTTGCCTATTAGGTCACTCTGGATCTATACACTTGGTCCCATTTTTCCATCATTTGCTGTGTGAGCTCCCATTGAGCTCCTTTCTTTGCATTGGGTTTTCTACATCAACGAGAGAGACAAATCTTAGATCTGAAGTGCTGAGGACTACCAAGAACTCATCCCACTGAGGAGAATTGGATACGCCTTCTTGTTTTCCTCCCAGGTGCCCCATTAATATAAAAATTCTTTCAAAAATCGTTCTTGTCTTGTCTATTGGTATATGGAGCAAACCCTTATTTTTCTGCTTAATGTCTTTCCATGCATAGATCTGGTTTTTCGCAACTCTTTTATGTCTAACTAACCGCAGATCTGAAGATATTGGCAGCCACTTTTGTTGTTAGGGCTATTAGTTATGCGTAGCTAAAGTGGTCCTTTTTCGTACACTTCGACAAAGGATTCATACTAACAGTCTTGACAAGTGAAACACAATCTATTTTTCCTCAACTCCCTCCGAAGATCAAGGTCAAGAGGCTTCTTCAGTGAGCTCTCCTTGGGTGGAGCAGCTTTTCCTTCCTTCCCCTTAGAGGAATGAGGGGCTTTGCTTTGGAAAGTTTCCTTTTCTCTTGGCAAGGCATCTTGGAGATATCTAGCTCTTTCAATGACATCATGAAAAGTGATGGGCTTGGTAGACTTAACCAACCCATGCAAAGGTTCCTCCAGGCCATCAATGAACATGTAGACTCTCCTTGCTACAGATATATTAGGGACCATTACTGACAACCTCAGAAATTTAGAGATATAGGCATCTGAATCTCCTGTCTGCTTTATCTTTTCCAAGCTTATAAAACGAGCCTCTGGATCTTTTCGATAAAATCTCTACACTAGTCTCCTAGTGAAATCAGCATATGTAGACACTTTTTTGTGTCCCAATGTAGATAGTCCATGAAACCAACATTTGTGGGCTTCTCCCTCAAAATGTAGCATAGCAATCTTGATGGCTTCTACTTTGGGCACTTTATTCGACTGGAAATAGATGTCCAAATTTTCCACCCATGCTTTGGCAAAACAAGAGGATGTTCCATCGAACTTGGGAAAAAATAACCTGCACATAGTATGGTGTCTCCCCTCGAATAAACCACCATCTCTGTACTGCTGCCATGGTCTCCTTCGGTCCTTGAGATGGAAAAAGTCTTGGAAGCTCAAGTTATCCTTGAACCTTTTAATTTGTGAGTCATATTCTACAAAGTACCCTTCCAGCTAGGTTGGCTCTTACAATCCTTCATTATCTACAAACAAGAAGGTAGGCATGGTAGAGCGTTGTGAGGCCTGTGGAGCTTGTGGCAAGCTCACAGGTTGACCAGTCCCAAAATGATACATGTCAGAACTTTCTCCTTGATGGAATCTCCCAAGGGATTCCCTCATTCTATCCACCCTCATCTCCTTTGTCTCCTTAGACAGATCTTTCATAGCCTCCAAGAGATTTTTTACAAACTCCTTTGCTTCCTTATCTTTATCATTCACAGATTCAGGGGCTTTCCCCTTGTCTTGACCCTTGTCAAGATCAAAAGTGGTGTAGTCATACTTTCTATGACTTCTATTTTGGTACCTCCTCTTCCTCTCAGTGGGAGGATCCTCATATTCATAATTCAGCATGACTGGTGCTCCAATGGTAAGCACAGGCTGTGCCAAGAGTGGAGCTCTGATACCACTGTAATATCCTCTTTTCAGGAATATCAAGATTCTATTACAGAGATTGAATGTAGGGGAATTTACTGGATATGTCACCTTTAAAAATAAAGGATGAGATCCAGAGGCTACCTGGCCATCTGCATACTCTGTCTATAGAAATTGGAATAATCCCTTTTTCAGGAATTTCAACAAGGTGCTCAAGGAAAATGCTGTATAAGTAAAATTGTGCAAAAATAACACATATTAGGGCTTGGTTCCTCTTATTTATGCTGTATGTGGATTACATATGGAATTTTATCATAAAAACATTAGTTTAAGCACATTAAACAGATCTCCCACAAAGTAAACTAGCTAAAAAGCACCCAAAGAGGAAGGCTGCAATCAAATGGAAGCACTACTTCAGGAATTGTGCTGTTTTAGTAGATGTTCAGTGGAGATCAGAAAGAATACTCATATTTCATTAATAAAATAGCAAATCAACATTATGATGAAGCCCTCTCATTATACAGTAGAATGCATGGGCCAATACAACAATAAATCTTCATAAAAGAGAGCAGGAACACATGTATATTTGCAGAAATTCTTCAACAACGTTATTTTTCAGGAGGTTCAACAACTGGAAGTTACAACTCAAATCTAGGATATATCTATGGAAAAAATATCAGATCTATACCAGATCTGGAGACTATATAGTTTTCTCTACAAGATCCACTTGGAATTTTTACAAAAGCATGCATGAATAAGAGTAGATCTGAGAAACAAGTTGCAGATCTGGAAACTACTACAGTAAATTTTTGAATATTAAATTTCATTAAAATGGATCAGATTTGAAT
This sequence comes from Pinus albicaulis, assembly GCA_034641835.2. Taxonomy (NCBI): domain Eukaryota; kingdom Viridiplantae; phylum Streptophyta; class Pinopsida; order Pinales; family Pinaceae; genus Pinus; species Pinus albicaulis. The sequence goes on along the minus strand of CM076574.1, from coordinate 1,421,660,732 downwards.
AGAACATAGATAAGCAAGCTAATCCATGGATCACCTAGTGGAAGGCAAACCCCAGCACTAAGGATCTCTGATCTAAACTATGAGCAAAACACCATAAAGAGATCTACAAAAAAATAACACAGTCTTCCAACATAGACAACGTTGTGGCTCAAATGTCATAGATAAACACTGTAGATGTACATATATGAAGCATAAAGAAATGATACACTCTTCCAGGAGGTCAAAGGACCCACTCTATGGAGAGAGGCTCTAAAAAAACACTAGATCTCTGCAGATCTAGATCACCACTTGCTACAGCTTGCAGAGACAACAAAACCTTCAATGCATCAGCACTACCAATGTAAGTAGGAGCTTGGCCTCAAGCCTAATAGTATTTCAATTCAGCAAAATTTCCTCCTTGAATCATCAAAGGAAGAGGTGAAACTCCTGCATAGGAATTCCAGATACAATCCTCCACTCAACAGCAGAGAATGGTATTTGTCTAAGCAGACAAATACTCAGAAATATGATCTATCAAAAACCTTCTCTTGCTGCCCTCCTTTCCCTTTTATAAGATGAGAAAGCTCTTGAAAACCCTAAACCATCTTGATGAGTTAGCCCTTTTCACATTAGAGGCTCCCTTCTAGAACTGAGTTGTCCCTTTTGGAGATGCAATGAACCTAGACAACGTTGTTGATTTGGTCAAGGTTGACCCAGTCTTTAGCTCAAACCTCTTTCACACCTGCAAGTGATTATTTACATATCCCTAATTTGTCTTTGTTCACATGGGCATTGATTTATTCAGACTTTTTAGGAGTTTTACATGTCCTCCTTTATTCATTTATTCATGAAGCAGAAATTTAAAAAAAATTGAATGTTCCTCTTAGCTAAGGCTAAGTGGGAACATTACAGGTTTATTGTTTCTAAAAATAGAATTCATATAGACCCTAATAGGATCCAAGAGACTGTAAATATTCCTCTTCCACGTAACAAAAAAAACAATGCAATCATTTTTAGGAAAAATTAATTTTGTAAAAAGATTTTTTCCCGATTTCTCCCAAATTGTCCTACCCCTACAATCAATGATCAAGAAAAATTCAATTTTAAAATGGGGAAAAGAAGACAGAAATTCTTTTGAGCTAATCAAGAAAGCTATTGTTGAAGCTCCCTCTTTAAAAACTCCTGATTTTCTCAAATCCTTTGTGTTATACACATTTTCTTTGGATACATCATATGCAGCTGTTTTAACATAGTTAAGTGATCAAAACATTGAAGCACCTATTGCGTTTTTTAGTTCTAATCTTCAAGGTGCTGAGCTAAACTATTCAGCTATAGAAAAACAAGCTGACATCATGGTTAAATCTTTGAAACATTTTAGACCTTTTCTCTTAAAAACACACACCAAGATAATAGTACCTTACTCGGCAGTAAGGAAATTATTAATACAATGAGAAGTAGGAGAGAAAAGAGCAAATTGGGTCATTGCACTTCAGGAATATGATGTAGAAATACACCCAACTAAAATTGTTAAAGGACAAGGTATCTACAATATGTTAACTGGATCTTCTCATTTTCCTAAAGATGGGGATCAATCAGAAGAAATACAAATATCTGAGGTAAGCCTAAAATATTCTCAATCACAATATACTGATCTGAAATTCTTCTTAAAAAATGGATATGCTCCTTTAAATCTCAATTATACTGCAAATCATGCTTTGAGACTTAAAGAAAATCAATATCAACTCGTAAATGATATCTTATTTAGGAATAATTATGATTCTGTATTATTAAGATGCTTAGAGAAAACTGAAGCTGAAAAGGTATTACAGGAACTACATGATGGACCAGCTGGAGGTCATTTCGGAGGAAATACCACAGCTCATAAAATATTGCATGCTGGTTACTATTGGCCAACTTTGTTTAAAGATGCACATGAATATGCAAGAAAATGTAAAACATGTCAAAATACAGCAGGAAGAGAAAGGAAACCAGCATTTCCATTACAACTAGTAAATATCCAACAACCATTTGAACAATGGGGGTTAGATATTATAGGTAAAATAACTCCAAACTCTTCAAAGCAGCACAGGTATATTCTAACTGCAAGTGATTATTTCATAAAAAGGGTAGAAGATATCCCATTTAAAGTGGTCAAGACACAAAGTATTACCGATTTTATTGATCAATTCATAATTACCAGGTTTGGCCTTCCATCATCTTTGATATTTGATAATGCATCTTACTTTTCTAGAAATGCAATGATTGAATTTTCTTTGAAAAGAGGTTTTAAATTAAAATACTCAGCCAATTATTACCCACAAGGAAATGGATTAGCTGAATCTACGAATAAAAACCTTATCAAATTCATTAAAATAACTGTGGAGTAAAATCATAAGAACTGGCATAAAGCATTATTATTTTCTCTCTGGGAAGATAGAATCACTCAAAAATATTCAATAGGCACTTCACCATTTATGTTGGTTTATGGAAAAGAAGCAATTCTACCCTCAAATGTAACAATACCATCATTTTCTTTAGTACAATTTATTGAATAAAATCCTTCTTCTTCTCTCCAAATTAGACAAGATCAAATCCTTAAGTTAGAAAAAGAAAGAGAAAAAAGCTAAACAAACTCATATCCATCATCAACAAGAAATAAAAGCCTCATTTGATTTAACATTTGTTGATCAGCAGTTGTCATTGATGTCAACCCAAGCAGCACCAGGGGCTAACCCAATATTGCATGGGAATTTTTACCTACCAAATTAATATATTCTGGGTCAATAATGCTTTTGAAGGTTTCTACTCGTTGAGATGTTTCTGTTGATATATGGCATGCCATCTAATTCTTCACGGTTTGAGAGATATTCATGTTTGAAGTTTGTACCCCTAGTTAGTGGGCTTAAACCCCATAGGGTTGGGGCATGGGTCATTGAAAAGTCATAATTAATATTTTTTAAGCTCCTAAAATCCCTCCCACGTTCACTTGTTGAAGCCCCTCTCAACCTAAGAATTTATATAAATTGATATCCTCATTTCCTCCTTATGCAAAGGGATTTCTCTATCTGAACCAGGTCATCATGGAATTTGCGCTCTAAATTAGTTTCTATGAAGGTTCAAAATCTGAAATTTTTATGAGGTAAAGCTGCAATCCTAAGGAAGCCTCTGTAAAAATTTCCGATCAAGGTGCGTAACATTTTTGGCGATATGATCTGTGGAAGTCAGGGTTTTTGCAGGCTCCTGAAATTAATCTCAAAGAAGTGACCTTTGTAAAATCATCATAACTATCCCTCTGAGTATCAGATTGGAATTTCATAAAACGTGATAGATATTGCATAGACTATAGTTTTTTCTCTATCAAATTTAGAGCCAAATGAAGAAACAGTGACATGTGGCATGCCGTACAAGTTCGCTCTACTGAAACAGTCCATAATTAGGGAATTGTGATAGATTGGGTATAACTCTCTCTTGAAGAATCAAAATTGGGTCAGACCTATGGCATTGGAAAGAAATCTTAGAGGACTACTACAGGACCAAAAATTAGATATTGATTATTTGAAATAACAGAGATACACCAGATTCAATGTCGAGCTCCTAGAAGGCAAGAAAAAGCTACATAATGTGTTTTCAAGGGTTGCAAAGGACCAGACTTTCTATCGTAGCAAAGAAAAACAAGGTGCAGCATAAGGTAGCATGACAAGAGCAACAACCAAGGTGCATAACAGCAGCAAGAAGTTCATCATATGAAGTCTTCAAGTGGGAAGCACTGCATACAATCATTGTAAAGGTATCATTGTACTAAGTCATTGCAAATACATTATTGTAAAAATTGTACTAGTGTCTATCTACCAAGGGTTGAAGAGGCAGTTTTGGGAGGTCTGGGCTCATCGTTAGGTGGTTGTATCAAAGTTGGGGTTATGGTCTAGTATATCTTCTTCTTCTACATCATTCTATATCATTGTAAAGTGGACCATTTTCCCTGGTACAGGAGTCCATTCTTCTTTTATTCTTCTATAGGGTGGTAGGGTGGTGCTAGGGTGAGTTGTAGCTCATTGCGTGTTGGGGCATCTGTTCAGTTGACTACTGAAGAATCTCGGGCATTGGAGCATCCATCTAGTGGGAGCTGGAGAAGAATGATTTTCTAGATTCTAGGAAGTTGGAGCTTTATTCTCAATTGGAGTTGAATATTAAAGAATTATTAGAAAAGCATTAGGTGGTTTTTGTCCCGGAGTGGGTTTCCACCTTAAAAACTGTGTGCATTTGTGTTCCTCTTGTTTGTTGCTATCATTGTACAAACATTGATAATAATTGAAGATTAACTAATGATATAATTGAAAGGAATACCGATTCAGCCCCACCCCCCTCTCAGTATTTCCAATAATTGGTTTCAGAGCTTAGTTCCTTCAATAGCAGTTTAACAGTTGGAAGGAGGTCATGGAGCATACCAAGAATGGTGTACCTCTATTTAATGAAAATAATGATGCACTCTGGAAAGGAAGAATGGAGGTCTATCTCTTGGCGCAAGGTTACGAAGTATGGGACACTGTTCAAAATGGATTTACATCAACTACGGATGAACAAGGTAAGAATAATTTGGTAAATGATGCAAAAGAAAATAATATTATTATCAGTGGACTTATTGAATCTGCTTATTATAAGGTGTTGGGTTGTAAAAATGCCAAAAATGTATGGGACAAGCTTGATAATATATATGCAGGTGACTCAAATGTCAAAGAAGAAAAGCTTCAAAACTATAGAGCAAAATTTGAGCAACTCGGAATGAAAAAATATTGCAACATTGCTGCATACTTCCAATACGTTGATGAAATAACCAATACTCTAGAAGGATTGGGAGAGCCAGTTGACGAGAATACTATTATACGGAATATTATTAGAACATTACCAGGGAGATTCAACCCAAAGTTATCAGTCTTAGAATACAGTGCAAATCTGGAAAAACTCAACAAAAATGAATTACATGGAGTTCTCATAGCATATGAAATGAGACTTGATGGAGAAGAGGATACTTCGCATCTAGTAACTGCGTTCGTTGCATCTAAGAAAAAAAATAAGGATAAACAACCTTCAATTGAAAAGACATGCACCTGCAAGTGTGAAGAAAAGGGAGATGATGAAGAAGGTCTTTCAGATGAAGAATATGCTTACTTCACGAGAAAACTAAAAATTGGTAAGGGAAAATTTAAAGGTAAACTTCCATTGATATGTTTCAGCTATAATGAGGTTGGGAATTTTGCAGCAAAATGTCCAAACATAAGTGATGGCAACTCAAAAGGAAAGAAATGCTTTAAGAAATTCAACAAGCAAGGATCCAAAAGGAACTTTCTCTCTAAAGAAGATAGCTCATCATCCGATGAAGACAATGCTAGTGAAGAAGAAGCCAATGAGAGAGTATTGTTTATGGCCAAGCACAATAAACCCAAGCACAATAAACAAGAGGTATAAAACAACGAAGAAGAAGGAATGACCATAGAAGAATTTTATAAGGAAGCAATCAAGCTTATAAAAGATCTCAAGGCAGAGAAGATCCGTTCCAATACTCTTGAAGAACAAGTTCAAGGTCTCAAAATTGAAGTTGAAGAACACAAATGCATTGAAGAGTCACTTCAAAAGAAGTTGGAAGAAAGAAACCAAGAAAGGGAAGAATTAGAAGCCGAAGTAGTCTCGTTGCGTGAGGAAGTGAAGAAAGGAAAAACTATCCAAAACTATGCCAATAGCTCAAGGGCATTGGAAGAACTCATCAACAATCAACGATCTTACAATGAAAAAACTGGCATCGGTTACAAAGAAGAAGAAGCATGACCTTCTACAACAAAATACAATGAACCTATGAGATCTGACATGCATGTAGACTTCATTGGACAAGATTCGCAAGAACGGCCTTGGAAGACAATTCCTCGATGAAAATTTCCATCTAGGTACCAACATATTTTTTATGGCTACTGTTATTCATGTGGAAAATTTGGTCATAAAGCTGTAGAATGTCGCACATACCCTAGGAACGAATACAATTCCAGGAGATCTGTCAAATATGAACCTCCCAGGGCTCAGCGAAACATCAATAGATTTGAACATTTAAGAAATAATATTGAATGTTACAAATGTCGAAACTTTGGACACATAGCCAAAGATTGCAGACTTGAAAATCCTCTAGAAGAATCTTCGAAGCCACAGAATGAACGAACATGGAATAAGAAGAAGAAGAATGATAGTTGTGCTCTCGCTCTCAAGGCTCAAAAGAACAAAGATGTGTGGTATGTTGATAGCGGTTGCTCAATGCATATGACTGGAGATAGAAATAAATTTGTATCTCTGAAAGAGAAGAAGGATGGAACCGTGTCCTTTGGAAATGATGGATCTTCAAATGTTATAGGATCAAGTACTGTCACTCTCGGAAGCAAAGATGTTCTAGCCAAGAATGTTCTATTGGTTGAAAACATGAATCACAATCTGCTCAATGTTGGACAAATGTGTGATCAAGGACACACAATACTATTCAACTCCACGAAATGTGAAATCAGGAAAGGCGTGTATGGTGAAATTGTGGCTACAACAAGTCGAGCTCCAAATGACATATATGTTCTGGATGAAGCAACTAAAACATGTCTAATAGCTAAAGAGGATGATACAATAATTGGTAGCAATGATGATCGACTAAGTAAGAAGTTTGCTACAAAAGTGCAAAGTGATTTTGAGATGTCTTTACTTGGTGAGCTGACATACTTCTTAGGGCTTCAAATATCTCAGCAAGAGAAAGGAATATTTATATTTCAAGCCAAGTAAATCAAGGAAATGCTCAAGAAATTTAAAATGGAAGATTGCAAACCCATCCTTACTCCAATGGTAACAGGTTGAAAATTGAGCATAGACGACTCCTCTAAGGATGTGGATCAAAGGTTGTACAGATCTATTATTAGTAGTCTTCTATATGTAACAGCCTCCAAACCAGATGTTATGCAAGCAGTTGGACAAGTAGCAAGATTCCAGGAAGCACCAAAAGAATCACATATTAAATATTCGCTAGCATTGGAATATCTTCGCCAGAAGCTTGGGATTCTCCCATGTTCTCATTAGATTTTCCTTTTTCATAATATAAAGGGGGAGTGGAAGTAGATTACAGGCCTGCAGGACGGTTGTGTGTCAGGGGGAGTGGAAGTGTGTACAGGTCTGCAGGATGGTTGTGTTTTAGGGGGAGTTACCCTTTGCCATTGATGTCAAAGGGGGAGAGAATGTTGTAGGAAAAGGTGTCATGATTGCAGGGGGAGTACTTGTGTTGCCATCAATGCCAAAGGGAGAGATTGTTGATCAGCGATTGTCATTGATGTCAACCCAAGTAGCACCAGGGGCTAACCCAATATTGCATGGGAATTTTGACCTACCAAATTAATATATTTTGTTTCAATAATGCTTTTGATGGTTTCTACTTGTCGAGATGTTTCCGTTGATATATGGCATTCCATGTAATTCTTCACGGTTTGAGAAATATTCATGTTTGAAGTTTGTACCCCCAGTTAGTGGGATAAAACCCCATGGGGTTGGGGCATGGATCATTGAAAAGTCGTAATTAATATTTTTTAAGCTCCTAAAATTTCTCCCACGTTAACTTGTTGAAGCCCCTCTCAACCTAAGCATTTATATAAATTGTGATCCTCATTTCCTCCTTATGCAAAGGGATTTCGCAATCTGAAACAAGTCATCATGTAATTTTCACTCTAAATTTTGTTCTACGAAGGTTCAGAAGCTGAAATTTTTATGAGGCGAAGCCAAAATCCTGGGGAAGCTACTGTAAAAACTTTAGATCAAGGTGCACAATATTTTTGGAGATATGATCTGTGGAAGTCAGGGTTTTTGCAGGCTCCTGAAATTAATCTCAAAGAAGTGACCTTGGTAAAATCGTCATAAATCTTTCTCTAAGTATCAGATTGGAATTCCATAAAAATTGACAGATAGTGCATAGACTGTAGTTTTCACTCTATCAATTTCAGAGACGAATGAAGAAACTGTGACACGTGGCATGTCGTACAAGTTTGCTCTACTGAAACAATTCATAATTAGGACATTATGAGGGATTGGGTATAACTCTCTCTTGAAGAATCCAAATTGGGTCAAAACTGACCAAAAATAAGATATTGAGGATTTGAAATAACAAAGATACACCAGATTCGATATCGAGCTCCTAGAAGGCAAGAAAACGCTAGAGCATGTGTTGTCAAGGGTTGCAAAGGACCAGACTTTCTATGGCAGCAAAGCAAAGCAAGGTGCATTAGAAGGTAGCATGACAATAGAAGCAACCAAGGTGCATAAAATCAGTAAGAATTTCATCATATGAAGTCCTCAAGTGGGCAGCACTGCATATAATCATTGTAAAGGTATCATTGTAAATACATTATTGAAAAAAATTTACTAGTGTCTATCTGCCAAGGGTTGAAGAGGCAGTGTTGGGAGGTCTAGGATCATCATTATGTGGTTGTATAAAAGTTGGGGTCAGGGGCTAGTATATCTTCTTCTTCTACATCATTCTATATCATTGTAAAGTAGACCATTTTCCCTGTTACGGGAGTCCATTCTTCTTTTATTCTTCTATAGGGTGGTAGGGTGGTGCTAGGGTGAGTTGTAGCTCATTGGGTGTTGGGGCATCCATTCAGTTGACTACTGAAGAATCTCAGGCATTTGAGCGTCCATCCAGTGGGAGCTGGAGAAGAATCATTTTCTAGATTCTAGGAAGTTGAAGCTTTATTCTCAATTGGAGTTGAATATTAAAGAATTATTAGAAAAACATTAGGTGGTTTTTGTCTCGGAGTGGGTTTCCACCTTAAAAACTGTGTGCATTTGTGTTCCTCTTGTTTGCTGCTATCATTGTACAAACAATGATAATAATTGAAGATTAACTAATGCTCTAATTGAAAGGACTACTGCTTCACCCCCCGCCTCTCAGTATTTCCAACAACATCTATTAGTTCAAAATATTTTCAAATTGGTGATTTGGTATTAAAATGGGATAAAGCTCATGAAGAAAAGGGTAAGCACACAAAGTTTCAAGAAATCTGGCTAGGACCATTTGCAATAATAAAAAAAATTGGTTCATCAACATTTCTATTATAGGATTTATCAGGTAAAAAAGATTCTTTACCTGTTAATGGGCAAATTTCGAAAAAATATTTTCCATAGAAGGCAATCCTTCTATCTTTGTACATTAAGATTTTACTTTCATATAGAAATAAAATTGTTTAGTACTGACAATTGAATTTTCAAAAATAAGTCTTAGATAAATGTTTTTTTCTTTTTTGTCTTCCACTTATTAAAAAATAGAACTGTTAAAGAAAAAAATCGAAAGATTTAGGAAAAAAAAGATTCATTTTATCTTTCTAGGAAAATGGAATTTCAATAAAACACTTATTTTGTTTGAAAAACTCTCATTTTTATCTAGTATGAAAATTATTTTGTTAGTCATGAAAATAAAATTATATTATAGTGAAAATTCTTCTTCAGAAAAGAAATCTAATAACTCGACATTATCATTTGGCATCTTAGAAAGAAATATGATTCATCCCATCTAGTAAATCTTATAATTTTCAAAATAAATTTAAAAATAAAAAAATAAAAAATAAATAAAAAGTTTTGAGAAAACTTAAAAGATAATAAGTCTCATCACGATCGTGTTTACCATTTTCATGGAAAAATAATTGTACTGACATTACTAATATTGTCTACCAAAACAATGTAATGACTTGAGATTATATCATAGAGACAAGGGGTCTCATCACGAGCCAGCTTGATCAGTTTAATTACTATTTGTGAATGGCATTGTCACTATTTGGTTACCAAGCCAAGACAATGGATTTTAAGCAGATAAAAATAAAAAAGAAGAATTAATTTACTTATGAAAATGATGAGAAATACTGGATGGAAAAATGGATCATAGTCGGTTAAAAGATAACCGTGCCAAAAGCTTAAAACTGCCTATTGGAACATAGGCTCTATCTATGGTAAATGAGTAAAATTATAAAAATCTTTATCTGTAAAGATTATTTCCTATCTTATTTTTAACTAAGTAAAGACTGATATTGATTTTTATACTTATATCTTTTTAGAGAAATTCTCCAAAAATAAGTGAATAAATGAAATTTTCATTATTTGAAAAAAGAGATTATTTATTTGAAATTTCATTTCTTTAACCATTTTGTTTTTATATAGAAGGATTTAGAGTTTTCAAAACTTTTTTATCAGAGATATCTGGTTCGTCCAACTGAATCGCCAATTTTTGTACCATACAACAACCACCCATTTATTTTTATAAATAGGGAGCCTTTAGAAATAAATGAAAAAACCTTTTTAGAAAAAAGACACTTAGGAAATAAAATTCCGCCCAAAAGGCGCATCGCTCATCATAAATATTATTTTTTCAAAAATAAACCTTAAAGCATAAAATCTGTGAACAGAAAAACGTGCTCCTTAGAAAGATTTACTTTCCTTTTTTGCATCGCACTTGATTTAGTTAAGACTTAAAGGAGAAAAGTAATAAAATTTGCGATAACCGCGGACCCGACGAAGCGAATAAACTCAAACATATAAATATTTTTCGCATCGTATCCATTTTTCGCTTTCGCAAATCACATCACGCGCAAATTATAGTATAGACTTAAATATATCTTTTAAATATTGTGATCTGTGATTTGCGCAGATCGCATTTCGCAATTTTTACGAGACAATCAAGAAATATTATAAGAAATCATTGCAATTTGTGCATTTAATTATCTCAGTGTGTGAAAAGCACCTTATGTCATATCAGATTGAATTTTAGATCTTAACAGCTTTAAACGATTAATAAGCATTGCATGCGAAGCCAGGTGAAGCCATGTCAAGCATTAAATTTTGAAATCATAATGAATTAAGAAGAGATGATTGATAAGATTGACAAAGTTTCGCATGAGTTTGAAATAAATTTCTGATACGTCTTTGAAAATGCTTGTTATATGATATCTTTCATTTTCATTATCATGAAATCAATTATCGAATTGAGAGAGTTTGAGATGAGTAAGAAAGGTAAAGAAATCTCTCAATCATTTCCCTCAAAAGATACAGATATTCCTTTGCTATTCTCAGACACTGTCTGTAACAAGGATTGCGGCGTCTCATCATGGCAAGCTATGTATAAAATATTTGAGGATGAAGGGCCAAAAGTGATAACAAAGATATCTTCAACAGGCATTGATATCACTTCCGATGCAACTCTTTTCGATTTTGCATGTTCGTTTATTCATAAGATAGCCACAAGACCAAAAACTATGCCTTACACAGATATGATCAAGTGGGCAGTTGAAAATATGAATATTGAAGACAGAGTATTTATGAATTCCAGAGGAGAGACTATGGGTTCTTTTAAAGATGAATATTTGGCAGCCATGTATCATTTACCAGCTTCGCAACAAAAGTATGACAATAGATATGTGCAAACATTCAAAGCTAAACATCCAGATCCTATTAAGGTCATCCATGAGTGGAAGGACAATGAGGGAAAACTGAAGCAAGAAAAATCTGGTGCGTACTCCATTGCACACATCCCTCATCCCTATTGCTTTGTTGTGGGTATGTTTTGTAGGTTATTTGTTAGAACTGATAGTACTAGGTTCTCTAGAGACTGGGTTCCCTTAATTGATGCAATTTTCAATTCAACCATTTTGAATTGGGCAGACCTTTAATCTAATTATTTAGCCAAACACATTTTTGAATATAGGAATAAAAGGAATACTTCCACTCAATAAAATTCACCCCTTTTCACGTCCACTTATGTTATGGATGCCATTTGTTATATTTCTCCATTTCCAATCATGGGTTGGAAATGGATCGTTACAGAACCTACACCAATCCATATTTACCATGAAGAAATCTGGGATTCCAAATACCACTTGCATTTCTATAAATTCTGTTATGGAGTTATGCTGCCTATGTATCAAATGATTTTCAATAAAAAGATCCCTATGGTTTCCAAGGAATTCAGTAGAGATATTGTTCCTACAGCCCGATGGTTTGTTGAAGAAAATTTTACTTATGTTTGAGTATTTGGAGGTTCCGCTCTTCCACATGTTTTGCCATACTATGTTCTAGATAGATTGTTTGGGAGAGAAATAGCTTATCAAATTATTAATGGTGTCACCAAACAATTAAAGGATGACAAAAAGGCGATTTGGCCTTCATTCCCTGTACAGTGTGGTACTTTTTCTTTAGCCAATATTGGCCATACATACAAAGAGGCTCCTAATATTCAAATGTTAAATTTAGCATTTATGCCTGGGAACTGTATGATCCCAATGATGAAATTAAGAATTACATGGAAAGACTTAAGACCAAGCCTTTTGTAAAAGAAGAGGATTAGTTTGATGACTTCTTTCAGGGAGTCGAAGATTTTTCAGATGTTATTAAGAGGGTTTCCAATCAATCAAGTCAAGAAGATACCAAATATTTTCAGGAATATAGAAATAAGATATTAAAGAATGTCCCTTTGAATTTTCTAGTTATTGAAGAAGAAAAACACACTCCAAGTGTTAGTCTTGATGAAGAAATAAAGGATGATTCTGAAAATGAATCTGGTCAGTCTCAACAGCAACCTGATAAGACCGATCAATCTGAAGATGAGGCTGAGTCTACAAAAGCCAATTCAAAAATTGACCAAATTATTCGAGATATAGAGTTGCAAGGAAAAATAAACAACAATGTCACTGAATCAAATACAAAAGCAGTTCCAAAATATCAGATCATAGAAGATCAATCTAAATCATTTGAAGGAAAAGACCTAATAAATGAATGGGAACAATTTTCCCAAGCAATAAAAACTTCTAAAGGAAAGGTCAATACTGGTCAAGAAGCAGGTTTTCAAATGCCAGAGCCTTCCCAAAGGATAGTTCAAATGGTCAACCCTTTACAAACAATACCAACAACATAGAGGAGAGAGGTTATTCTGGCCCATTCCACGTATCAAATAATTTTTCAAATAGAAGACATTCCATCATTGGATATCTTCTACAGTCCCAGCCATAGAGCTATAGTCAAAAGAAATAAGAGAAGAAGGACTCATGAAACGACTCTTAAATCTACAGATAAATCAGTTGACATCCTCTGGAAAGATTCATCAGAGGATCCCACTGAAAATTTGACTAAACTATCATAATATGCACGAGCTTATGCTTCAGCTACTGTAGATAAGGCAAGTGAAATCAAAGCACTTTTGAAGTAGAGGGAATCCACGATACAGGAATTGGAACACATGTTAGATATAGAGAAAGTCAAGTCTACAGAACATATCAAAGAAAATTTAGAACAGTTCCATAAAGATTTTGAAAAACTTAAATTCGAACATCATACAGAACTTAAAGATAAACATATATAGCTGGAGAGAACCATGGCAGAATTACAAAATCAATCACAGTCAGAAAAGTTCATTCAAGAAGCACTTGAAATAAATACAATAATCAAAGAGCAACAAAAGGAATTTTTTCATCAAGTTGCTATGATTGATTCTTACTGTGATTCCAATAAAATAATGATTCAGCAAATTGACATTCAAAAACTTGAATGTGAGAAACTTCAAAAAAAAATTGAAGAACATATGTAATGGCAAGATTCAGATATGGGAAAACAAGATAATCTACCTCAGATAGATAAGCTTCATGGAGAATTATTATTTACAGAGTGGAAAACACAGATTGCTCAAGCAGAAAAAGCAGCAATTAAAACATTCAGCAAATCAAATGAGGTCATACAGCTTTTATGTGACCAATTGTTCAAAACACGATTTATTGAAGAAAACACGTCTGATGTGTTTTTATTAACAAAAGAAACATAATTGAAATGGATGCAGAGAGCAGAAAAACAGGAAGAAGCAATCAGGAAAGTTAGTAAGTTTGATCAAGAAAATTCTTGGAATTTTCTGATCAAACCTTACCATTAGCAACAGACTCTTCTACTTCTCACAGAATGAGCTAAAAAGTCTCAGTCAACAATTTCAAATTCCATCTTCAAGAATCAAATCCGGTCATGAATATCTCAGCCACGTCAGCTCAAGACACTGCTAGATATTTGCAAATTACGTGACCATACTCTGCAAAAGATGCAAAAGACTAAAAATTAGGATTTTTATTTTTTAATTCCTAAATTATTGTTCAGGTTAGACGAAAGTTGTTTGAAACCTCCTCTAAATTTTTGTAAAATATTTGATTTATTTTGTAGTTAGTTTTAGTATTTAAACCATTCTCATGCATTTAGAGAAGGGTCCATAATTTTATTAAGAACATTTTCAAAGAATTCTTAATTGTAAGTAAGTTTGTGAATGCCTTGATGAAATAATGGAACACGATTATATTCAGCTATAAACATCATTTTGTTGATCAATGCGTGGTGCAATTTTGTATTCTTTGAACAAATTTTTGATTGAAGGATTAGATACGATCTATTATCACTGATATAATAGACAGAGTAATGCGGAACTGGTACTAATATCATGTATGTTATTTCTATTTCTGAAAATTAGTGATGAACACAACTTTCATGAATCATGTATGAAATTAATTATTTATGTTTTAAATATCTGTTGTACTAATGTACAGTATAATGATAGAAATTATTTATTTTATATATAGTCGTCAGACAATGCAATGTATGTTTCATTTTCTTTTGATTAATTAATTTTTCGAGAGAATCATTTTTACATGGTAATAATTCTATTAAATCTGAATTGATTTCATGACAGATTTAATAGATATCTTTCTAGATCGCATTGAGACATTATATCCTGGGTTAGATTAAATTTAATTCAAAGTCTTGCATTTAGAGTTAAATTTGTGTTAGTTTTTAGTAATTCATCATTCCAAAATGTTTTGGTAGAAACCCAACAAGTTATCATCCAAAAACCAAAACTGGGAAACTGGTCCCATCACACCCAGTCGGAGCCACTACCCCAAATGGAAAAGGAGCTACTTTAAGGTCTGGACCGGGTTGTTATCCCCCTTTTTTGTTGCCACGGATTTTTGAGGCCTCAACACCTCCGGTTGAAGGGACCCAGTACGGAGAAAGAAACACTGACTGAAGAGCTCCCCTCCAACGTCCAGGTGAAAACAAGGGATAGCGTTATGCTCAGTCCCAAGCACACGATCAACCTACACAAACTAATGCACAGGTGAACTTTGTGCAGCCATCCAAAAATCAACCACACCAGTATAACCAGGATAATTATCCTCCTAACATGGTTAAGAAAAAGTCAAAAGACAAGCCCAAAGGGAACCCTAGGCAAGGGGGCAGCAACCAATAGCTCCCACCATGATCCTAGGCTGGAGGCATCTCTAGTAGGAATCAGAACCAGGAGCCAAGTAATGCCCAATGGCAAGGCAAAAGGCCACCTCTGTGAACAAACCACCCTTGTTCTATATGTGGTGATTATGGGCACTATACTCACCACTGTCTCGATCTCCCTGAGCTAAAAAAGTTGTAGAGAAACCGAGGACAAGGAGGATCTTCCCAACAACCCACTGTTATGCAAGAACCTGTAATGTTCCTACATTAGCCTCAGCTAATTTGGAACATTAATTTTTCCTTAATCATTTTATATTTCATGGTTAATGAATAAATTGTAAGAGAGAGTGTCTAATCCTCTTGCAAATCAAGAATAAATCAATGTCTATGTGAAAAGAGACATATTTGGGCCATTAGAATAAAATCTTGTAGGTGTGAAAGGGCCAAGACCAACAAAGGAGATCTTGTTTGACCAAGTCAACA
This sequence comes from Pinus albicaulis, assembly GCA_034641835.2. NCBI lineage: Eukaryota > Viridiplantae > Streptophyta > Pinopsida > Pinales > Pinaceae > Pinus > Pinus albicaulis. The sequence goes on along the minus strand of CM076574.1, from coordinate 1,421,644,970 downwards.
ATGCTTTCTAGGTTCATTGAACCTCCTTGATGGACTACGTAGTTCTAGAAGGGGTTTCCAAGTGTGAAAAGAACCTAAGGATGAAAGTGGTTTAGGGTTTTCCAAGAGACTCAAATGTTATAAAAGGAGGATGAAGGCTCATGAGGAGGTTGTTGATCATATTTCATTTTTAGAGCTTGCTAAGGCAACTCCAGTTCTCTTTGTTGTTTAGCAAGAGAAAGAGAGGATCTCCTGTTTAGGAATCCTGTATCCTTCTTTGAGTAGCTCTTGGAGGGAAGTGTGCTATATTGAACCACTATTAGGTTGGAGGCCAAGCTATGCTTGCATTGACAGTGCTGGCTCACCGAGGGTTTTGCTACTGCAGTAAGTGTAGTAAGTGGGAATTCTAGATCTGCAAGGATCTAGTAGAATTGAGGGATTTCTCTCAGGGAGGGTGTCTTGTGACCACCCGGAAGAGGAAATATGCTATATTTTCATTTCAGATCTGTGTATTTTACCCATTTTAACATTCATCCCTAGCTACTGCATAGTCTCTTTTGTCTACTACGTTATTTCTCATGTACTGCTTCATTATTGCCTAGATCTTTCATTGTACTGGTTTCTGGTGATTGAGGCTTGAATCTCACCTTGAGATTTATGAAGTAGCTTGCTGATATCATATGTTCAGATCTGATGTATATCATTAATAAATTCATCTTCAGGAATTACTAAAGCTTTCTGCAGTTCTGTGTATAAAAAGTTAGATCTACACTTTATTATTCAGTATTTTGATGAAATCCCAAAGGGATCTTGTAAAGAAGGCTGTGTAGTTTCCAGATCTGATATAGATCTGATGTTCTAGCCATTAATCTACTGTAGATCTATAATTTAATGTTACACTTCTGAAACACACTTAGAGGGACATTTTCTATTCAGATCTGCACTTTCTACATACATTGCAGCTCCTATTTCTGAAGATTTCTTGCTTATTTCCTCATGCAATCTATTGTACTTCTTAAGAAACTCATTCAAAGTATGAATTTATGCTGCTATACTGTTATATATGTCTAATTTCTGTTTTCTAGAGACTCTCTACTGAAACTACGCAATTCTGAAGTGGGTTCTTCTTCATTCCACCAGCTCTTCTCTTTAACTGATTTTTAACTAGTCAGCTTCGTGGGAGATCTGTTTAAGGTCCTTAAACCCATTTTTTTTTTTAAAACTCTGCATGGAGGTAAAAAAAAGCATATAATAATGGAACCAAGCCCTGATAATCATTATTCATGCACCATTATGCTTATACAGCGTTCTCACTGAGCCTATTGCAGATTTTCCTAAGAGTGGAATTTTCCGCTTCTCTCTTGTTTGGTTTTTTCTTCTCTTTGGTTCCATTCTTTAGATCTGTATATATAAGGTTCCCAAGGGTAGAAAAATATAAGAAGATTGTGTCATTCACATGCTTTCTGTGTTTCATCAGTCTTCTATAGACAGAGTCTAGAACGGGCCAGGAAGCCTCTGGTTTTCATCCTCTCCTTAGAGGTGACATAACCAGTAAATGCCCTACTAGTCTATCTCTGGTTTAGAATTTTCTGGTGTGTTTTCCATGCTTCTGTGATTCCATAGTGGAATATATTATGATATTCCCTATTGAGCCCAATTTTCCCCATGTAGAACATTATATAACCTTCCCCCCCCCAACAGACGGTCAACACTCAGCAACAAAACCCAGACGATTCTGGGAAAAGTAGCCATGAAATTTACATGAATAGGGAATAAATTTTTTTCCAAACACGGAACCGTAGTTACGACACCCCACCAAACACCACTATGTTAGGGGCTAGTACTAGTGTGCCGATTGTACCTTTGACCATTTCAAAGATGCCTATAGAACCATTGCCAAAGATGGAAAAGGGACCTAATAGGAGAGCAGGTAAATACTCCAATGTGACCCATAATTATATCATCGTGGATGATTTAGCTCAATTTATCACTACTATGTCTACACTGGAAGTACTGTAGTTGTGCCCAAAGAAACGGAAAGCCCTACTTTCCGCGTTAGGTGCTATCAACCCTGCCGATACTCGCATGATAGATTTTGACTTAGTCAAAGCCACCCCTAGGCTTCCTTCTATGGTCACCTTCCAGATACCAGTATCGGTTCATAATATCACTATTCATCGATGTGTCATAGACGAGGGTGCATCAACATGCATCATGTCGAAAAATGTTTAGCAGAATTTGGGTTCTCCCGAACTAAAACCCTCGGTCATAACGCTTCGAGCATACGATGACCGTCCCTCGACCGTCGTTGGCCTCGACCAAAATGTCCTGGTCTGCTTAGCCGGAAAGATGGTCCACATATAAATTGAAGTCTTGGATGCTCACTTGGATTGCGATATACTCCTTGGGTGGAACTACATGTACGCCATGTCCACCATAGCCTCCTCTATCTTCCGCATTATGATGTTCCCCCACGAGGATAGCATCATTACTGTAGACCAGCTGACACACGGTGAGAAGCATCCCCTAACCAACACGGATGTAATTCTATATTATGTAGGTACAGCATCGAATGCTCTTTCACGGTATCAAGAATATGGCCCTGGCCAATTCAAACTCTCTTCCATTCTAGGGTCATTCCTAGGAGATCCTCCTATCATCCCTGAGGCATCGGCCAATGCCACAGGGGTCGCGGTGTGCATGATGTCCACATCAAGCACTGAAATTAGTTAGGATATGGACTCAAGAAATAACAACACCGAGGCATCAGCCATGACAACCTCTCTAGCTTACGTCACCTCCCAAACCCCTTTCCTCTACCCCCCAGCTGGCTTCATATCCCAACAGGTTTTGGAAACACTGGTGTTACCCAACATATCGTTGGCATTCCCAGTTTGGTACCTCATTCCTCCTTCCTGAATATTAACCACCAATGTTACTGCCACAGGGTTAAAGCCCCTTAGTCCGTAGGATCCCCAACCTACCCAAGAAACGGTCAAAACCACCCCCACAAAGGAAGTTCCAATTGTGAAACGGGTAATCTCGGCTAAGAAAACCACGAATAGAGGAAAGAAAATAGTGTGATATTCAAAGGGAATCACCAATCTGCGCCATATGCGACATTATAGGCCACCCTACCCATATATGTCCATAGTTGGATGAGTTAAAACCACTCCTCGGCCCCGAAGCAGACATCTTCATGTCGCGATCCCGTAAAAAGGAACCCACCACCAAAGGTAAAGGCAAACCACTACGTACCAATCACGCATGCGCTCTCTGTGGAAACTATGGGCACTACACCCACCATTTTCCAGAGATACCATGATATAGGGACGCCTTACATGTGATTGAGCGATCCTATCAAGAGGACCCCTCCATCCATTCTATCAACGATGAACCCCGTATCATCCTATACCTACAGGAAGACTGAAAATCACCTAAAAGGCTCACCACCAGACCACCCCCCCTAGTCGAAAGGTACATACTCTACGATGAACTTGATCATTTCATCATTAACTATATAGCTTTTGAAATGTTCCAACGATGGTACCCAGTCCATATAGTATATCGTGGAGAAATGGAAGTCTCGTACTCATGTCAGATATGTGGTGACAACCACCTTGTCTGTCGTTGTCACTTTGTACTACGATTTCACACAGCTTTAGCCTATATGTGATCAACAATAGTCTTCCTCTCCCAAGAAGATGGCACAGACTCAGAATCCATGAACAGTACAACAACTCAAGAGGATGTGACAGATAGATCCATCCAATCGTTGCAATTAGGAGGACGACCAATTAGGGATATTCATCACCCGCCAAGCCCCAATGATACGACACACCATATACGATTCATGTCATCATGTATCAGAGCCATGAATCGAGTTGTCTGCTCAACTACCATAGGTGTCAATTCAGCTGCAGCTACAAGATTAGTTGTCTCTACGACAGTGCAAACCCTATTGGGCCTCCGTAATTTGCATGATTGGCAAGAAAAAACACTGCAGATCCTACATAAAAACCACTTTGGAATCCTACGATCTAGCCCTCCTGGATTCAGAGAGGGATATCTCTATATAAGTGTTTTCAAATATATGATCTTTAAGGCTTATGATATTTTATTAGGCTAGTTATAAAGCACAAGGGTTTTGTTTGTTTTGGTTGGGATGAATATCATTAAAATGAAGGAAGTCTTTTGAGGGGTAAAGATATAAGTAGGTTGACAGAATGGTTCAGCTGATAAGATAAGTAAGAAACAGTATCAATCCATTTGGATATGGAGTCACAAAAGGATTTAATTGCACAACAAGTTTCAAAAGTGGTCCATGGGGCAAGTCATCTATGTCAAAGGATTCTTTAGATTGATTTTTTCATATGGAAACATAAAAAGTGTTGTGAGAGAAGAAAACACACAAGAAAAACAAAGGACATCCTAAGATAAGGTAAGTACTTTTAAACTAGCTTGCTTTTGGCATGCACTTAATGAAAAGACACAAAGTAACCTAAGATCAGGTAAGTACTTTTCAACTAGCCTAATTTTGATATACTTTTAAGGGAAAACATTAAAAAACAAAGAATAGCTTAAGATTAGGTAAGAAATTTGAATCTAGCCTGCTTTCAGCATATTATCAAAAGGAAACATTCATGATAAACATAAAAAGTAGCCTAATATCAGGTAAGTACTTTTAAACTAGCCTTCTTTTGACATACTCTTAAGGGAACTTTTCAAAGAAACTGTTGGAGAAGAAACTAGAGGACAGGGCTAACCATAGACTTCTCTAATTCAACTTTACTTGCAAACTTTTCAAGAACATTCAAGGACAGAATCTCAAGTTTTACTCAGCAAGACATGGACTCACCAACATTCCTTGACTGATTACACTCTATTGAATTATCCTTAAATACACAATTAGGAGAAAACATAAAGATAAAGATTTATCAGTGAGATTTAGGGTACTTGATGGTAAATCCTAATCTATATTTTTTGTTCTTTAACAGAGAAAATGGACAGTATGGAAAACATGAGAAAAATAACAATTAGAGTAAGAAAAACATGACCATTGACATAGACCAGGATCCCAAAAATCAGCTTGTGTATTTGATGCTCAAACCAGTTACAATCTTCAAGTCCAATGGGTATTTTACAGCTTCAAACTTCTCATCTCAGCCTATCTTTCTTCAATTACAAAACAGAGCTTCAGCATCCTCAAAAGCTATTTACATTCAACAAGTATGCAACCAACAATAATACTAGGCTCCTCATATGATATTTATAGATGAATTGAGGAGGTGGAGTGAAAGGAAGGTTTAATTGTTCAATTAATACAGAGTAAATGCTTCTCAGCCTTTGGGAGGCCAAATGGAGAAGTTTTTAAATGTTTTAACTCTGCTAATTGATTATTACATTAAATTTCATCAATTTCAGTCACTTTTGTTGACTTTGGGGGCTTTTGGTAGGCTAGCAATTAATTCTGAGTTGTCTTTGGCAAATATCTCTGACTGTGCATTAACTGTGTATTCTTTTTAGGTGAAATAGGCCTGTAGGTGGAATTTCTGATCTTTGGAGTAGTAAAGGCTTCAGTGATTTGGCATTTAAAGCCTTCTTTTGGGTGATCTATCTATATTTGATATTTTAAACTCTGTTTAGGCCTTTTGGTATTGCTTTATTCCTTCTTTAATCATCTTCGGGCTTTAAACCTTTTCTGTTGACTGTTTTATCCTTGTAAATCATTAGTTGAGTCTTTTTAGTCCTTAGTATTTTTACTTTAACCTTTAACTTTAATCTTCACCGTCTTTTCCCTTTTTTGCTGTGTACAAGTTCCTTTAGTACGCCGAGGGTTTCACTAAAATGCCGAAAGGCCATGATCCATTGCTTGTGACGTAGAATTCATCCCTTTGGCACTTTTTTCTTTTTTTTGGGCCATGAGGATCATCGCCCTCGTCCCTGTCCCTTTACTAAACTGTGGGGAGGGTTTCCGCTTTAAAAACTGCCATGAAACCTACAAAAAAACCAACAAACATGTTATTAAAACCTGCGGGGGAGGGTTTCGACTGCTTTGGAGGCTGGCGGAGACAGGTGAGCTTATGCAGAGGAGCGAGATATGCAAGTGGAGGAGTGAAGGAGGTTTTATGTTTAAAACCTGTGAAAATCGGGTTTAAAAACTGTATTTGGCGCGAAATATGGCTCAGTGGTTTTACGAAAATCTTCGGCGGTTTTCGTGTAGCAAATGGGTGGTAAGCAGTTTACGTTCGATTGAACGCAATTCAATCAGAAGACAACATGTGGCTTCTACAAAACCAACAGTCTCGCATGAGTTTTGGTGTTTAAAGCCTTGATGGAAAAGTTACGCGAAATTTATTATAGGCCGTTGGATCTGGGGGGAAGATCCAATGAATACGAGGGAGCACGACATATGGAAAGGTGCTCATGTGAGTTTTTTAGTGGGAGCTAGGTGGCAAGCAACGATTGGGAGAGGCGGATGGGTAGTGGGAGGTGGGTCCGGGGGGTTGGATGGGAATGTTTTATCGAGAATCGTCGGATTTCAAAGATCGACGGCGGGGATACGTTAGAGAGGAAAACAGATAGAAGAGTTCGGGAAATGGGGAGGTGGCAGCTACCATCCGATATAATGAGATCGACGATTGAGATTTTTTAGGAGAATTGCAGTGTGAGAAAATATAATTACGAAGGGAGGGGGCTAAACAAGGTGGAGGGAAAGGTTTTTGTGGGAGAAAGGAGAACCGGGGCTAAGGGAAGAGGGGCTGAGGGTGAAGGATGATGGTCATTGATCTTTAAAGATCAATGGTGGGGATAGTTTTGTGGAGTGATAAGGCGGGGAAAATATATAAAGCGACGGGGGTTTAAGGAATAATGAAGGGGAGGGTCCGATGGAGGGATAAGGTGACCTGAGGTGGAACAATAGGGGCTAGGTCATAGAGGAAATAGCATCGACGGTGGAATCATGTGTAGGAACACAAGATTTTTTGAAATTGCAATGGCCGATGAGAGGGGCTAAAATTAGGTGCTGGGGCATGGTCCCGTGGAGGAGAAAGTGACCAGGGGCCAAGAAAAAAGGGGCTAATCATATCGGGAGATCACATCGGAGGGGAATAGGGAGTGTTGCGATGAAAATATAAAAGCGTCGATGCGATGGGGCGATAAGGGCTTAAGCTTTTAGCGCGAGGTTTTGGGCCTTGGTTCTTTGATGGAAAGAAGAAAGGGGGCTTAAGCCAAGGGGGCTTAAAGCCTGTTTTTAATATAAAAGAGCGGAACAAGGTTTTAAGTGGGGTTTTTGAGTTTTTTGAGGTTCCGATAGGAAAACAGGGACGATTTAAACCAGAAAAAGGGGTTTTCTCAGTCTAAAAGGGATTTTTGATGAAATGAAGGGTAAATGAGAAGGAGAAAAGGGGATTTTTTAGAGGAAAATGAAGGACAAATAAGGGAAAAAATGAGTGAAATAGGCTTAGTAAATGATGGTAAATGGCCTAAGAAACAGTCTCTTTTGATATCAGCATGGTTTTTTGGTGGATTCTTGAATGAAACAGCAGTGAAGATTACTCTTTGAGTTAGAAAGCATCAGAAGGCTTCAAGAATGAGAAACTTTCTATGAAAATAATCTCTTGAAGGCTTAAGACCTGTTTTAATTGTCATTTGCTATAACAAAAATTTACTGATGGCTAACAGTGGCTCCACTTGGGGATGGCAGTGCCTTGGAGGTGTCAAGAACTTCAGAAATGAATCTCTGGGATGCAAACCTATGCCTTTTCCCATTGACAACCTTTTCTTCCTTAATCATGCTGCTTAAAAATATGATCAGTACTTTGTTTCAGCAAACAAATTTCTCCCAAACATTCTACCTACACAGCCTATCTTTCCTAACATTTTTTCTTCATAAGATGCACTTGGACTTGCAAACCTTTTGACATCAACATTTTCTTATTTTATTGAAAGAAGGAAACTAATATAAATCTACCCTTATTTCTCCCATGAGTTCAGATTAAGCAATTGAACTCATTAATTCTCTACCTAAGCTATTATATGCCAGGATTAAATTGTCTGACAGATCTTATTCTCTACTTTCTAAAACAGAAATTTAAACACAGTCAAATCAGGATTAGACTGTATGATTTGTCATGGTGTATATGGCTATATGTATAAGCTACACATAGACTTTATTTGCAAAAATTAAAAAAAAAAAATTGTGAAGGCTTAAGATCTGAAAATTTAAAACATCCTTCAATTTTCACATGACTCAGATTTTAATCTGTTTTGAGTCATTCCTTTGCTTTTCTCTTGGTTCAGATTTTAAGGATGTTTGAACCATTATTTCTCTTTTTCTTTGGCTCATATTTTGGTCTGATTAGAGCCCTTTCTTCCTATCCTAATCTAATCTACTAATAAGAAAAGATTTCATTGTTTGGCTAATCATATTCACTAACCTATTAGCAGTAAATTGAAATCTATTTAGTCATGATTAGGCTATATGACTAAATAGCAGTATTATTTTTGGTAGTGGCATTTAAGCTTGCACACTTTCAGATTTTTCCTTTCTTTTTTGGTATGGGGCTATACCTTTCTTCTTTTATTTCTTCCCTCTTTTTCTATTTTCTATTTTTTTTGTATTTCTCTTTTTTTTCAGATTCAAAGCAGTGTTATATACAATGAACAAAAAAGCTCTGAAACTAAAATATCAGCTAACTGAAGTAATGTTTGAGCATCCTGCCATTGACAAGACCTCCAAAATATTCAACTCTATCCAATTCTTGCAAAAAAAATGCGTTGTTTCCAATGGCAAATTGAATAAGATAAGGGCCTTTCCATAAATTATCAAATTTTCCATGTTTACCCTTATCTTCTCTCCTTGAATCCCATTTTAAAACTTTATCACCAATTTTAAAATCACTTTCCTTGGTTCTTTTGTCAAAAATCTTCTTGATGTTTTCTTGTAGTTGTTGTGCTTTGATGTATACTTCCACCCTGGTTTGTTGTAGATGTATAGTTTGGTTTATCCTTCTTGTCATATCATCATCTTCAAACTATACTTCTTGGATCAGCTTCATGACTGACACTCCTAAACTAGTTGGAAATATTGCATTAGTTCCATAAACTAGCTAGTAAGGAGACATCCCAATTGACTTCTTAACTGTCAATCTATCTGCCCATAATGCATGTACTAGCTTACTATGCCATGACTTCTTGTTATCTTCCAGCAACTTCTTGATAATGCTTACCAAAATTTTATTTGATGATTCTGCCAACCCATTACCTTGAGGGTAATAACTTGTATAATGACCTAATATAATCTGATATTTATGACATAATTCCACCATATTTTTAGATCCAAATGCAGCAGCATTTTCAGTTATGATCTTCCTAGGACAGCCAAATCTAGACAGTATATGGTTTTCAAGAAATGAAATGATACTGAATCTGTGGCATTCCTAGATGGGATGGCTTCTATCCACTTGGTAAAATAGTATGTTGCTGTGAGGATCCATCTATGTTGGGAAGATGAGGCAGGATGGATTTCCCCAATGAAGTCTAGACCCCACTGCTGAAAAGGAGCTTCAACAGTGATTTGTTGTAGAGGTAAGGGAAGCAGTTTTCTTTTGCCTTCAAAAATTTGGCATTTGTGATAGGAAGTAATCATTTTGTGGACATATTGAAAGAGAGTGGGCCAGTAGTAACCAACTCTAAGGATTTTGTTAGTAGTTGACTTCCAGTAGAGGTGGCCTCCACATTCTCCTTCATGAAACTCATGCTTGATCTTTTCTGCATCATTCTCAGACAAACATTTAAGCAATAATCCACTAGCATTTTTCCATTATAAAAATTTATCCAAAATGCAGTAATTTACAACTTTCAACTTTAAAAAAATTTCCTTTGTTTTAGACAAACCAGGAGGGACATTTAAATTGAGAAAAACATACAAAATATAAACATACCAAGATGAATTCAAGAAATGATCTTCAATAATTGGAGCTGTCAAATTCTCTTGTTCATCTAATGCATTAAACATGTTTATATCAAGAGCTTGAAAGTTGGATTCAGCCATAAGTTTTGCTAGTCCTTTACCTTTTATGAGCTTAGTGGGTTTGATTTCTAAATCATATTCTAAAATTACAGCAATCCACTTTCCTCTTTTGCCATCTGGATCTTGGGTCAATATGTCTTTTACAAATGAATGAGGCACAAATGTTATGATGTGGGAGTGTAAAATGTAAACTCTGAAGTATTTTAAGGCTTTGACTAAGGGGAAGGCTTGTTTTTCCATTATATTGTACTTCAAAGGTGCATCTCTTAATGCCTTGCTGAAAAATGCAATTGGCTGCTCTTGCCCATTCATGTTTTTCTGTAATAGGACAGCAGCTACTGTGTGTTCTGATGCAAATGAAAAAATGAAGAAATCCTTTGTAAAATCAGGACTAATGAGAATTAGTGTTTTGGTAAGTGCTTGTTTTACCAACTCAAATGATTTCTTTGCTTCTAAGGTCCATTTAACACCTTCTCTCTTTAGCATATTTGTCATGTTTCTAAGGAGTTCAGCTAGATTGGGTATGAACCTTCTCAAGAAATGAATATTTCCAATGAAACATTGAAGTTACTTAATGTTTCTAGGATGGTTAATTTGAAATATACCATGTAATGTTCCCAATTAGCCATTGCTACTTAAAACATTATAATTGCTCCATTTTTGAAATAAGAAGTAGGAAACTCAATAAAATTTATCCCAGTGTGAAAAAGGGATTGAGGTAGGAGGATAAAATAAAGCCTCTTGTGTGTGAAAAGGAGCAAAAGCAAGGAGCTAGCTATAGTTGACCAAGTCAACCAGCACTGTCACAAGGGAGGGAAAGCCACTAGGGAAGCGCAATTTTGAAGGAGGAAAATTCTCAAGGAAGCTACATCACCAATGAGTGGGACCCGGGATGGAGAAGCTCACTTAGGATAAAAGGAAGGGATAGTAGAAAGAAGAGGCATTCATTCATACTTCTTGTTTCAATCTTATGACTGATTGCAAGCTTCAACTATTTAGCCAGAGTTGCAGCACTGTTTAGTGCAAGAATTCTCATGCGGGAATTCTAGTTTCATCATTGTTGTAGCTGATTGGGATATCTAAGGAGGAGGTATTGAGTTCTATTCTCATAAACTATCTTGAGGAAAGCCATCCTCTGACCTTGACAGTGCAGTCACTTCCAGTGAGTGCGTTATTTTTGCAGTAGTTGCAGTAGCCGAGGTTGTATCTATCCATTTGTGCTTATTTCAAAGAGGAGGAGGTGATTTCCACTCCAGGAGTTCTATTGAAGGAGGCATTGAGAAAATTCTTGTATTGTGTGTCCCTTTTTGAGCATATCAGATATTTCTCAATATAGAGTTTCTCGGTACAACGTTATTTTCTGTAGTGCTATATCTTGTGTTGCTATTTTTCCAGAAACCCTTGCCGGGGGATCCTAATGTTTTTGTAAAAGAGGTCAATCCTCTCATTTCTGATTTTATCCAGATATATGTTATTCCATCTATTTTTGTAGTTTCCATAATAAAAATAACGCTTTTGCTGCCTCCGGAATCTCTATTTTATGATGTACTGGGGTTGTGATGCTTTTTAGCATATTTGAGCTGGGGAGATCTGTTTAATGTAGCTAGAGCTATTTTTTTTCTGATGCCATTCTACATCTAAGGTACATACAACATATTTTAGAGGATCCCAGCCCTAGACTACATTATTCTTGCACTGGTTTCCTTATACAGCGTCCTCATTAGAGATATTGCTGAAATTCCTGAAAAGGAATATTACAGTGGTATTAGAGCTCTTCTCTTGGCTCAGGTTGTGGGGGGGAGATTTATCTTCAGCATGGAGAAGGAAGAAAACTCAAATCTCGTACTTCAAACCCTTCAGAAAATTGCAAGGGATCGCAGGGAGATGAGGCAGGAAGAAGACTCTATAGGGTTTTTCCATAAGGAAAGCACCATCTCTAAAAATGGCATGGGACATTCAAAACATCACAAAACTCCACCATGCCTTCATTTTTAACTGAAGGAGATAAGGAGGGTCTTCTATGGGAATATTTTGAAGAATATGAGCTCCAATCTCAAAGGTTCAAGGAGCACCCGAGCTTTCAGGAGTTTTTCCGGATCAAGGATGGAAGGAGAAATGATCCCCATCAAAGGGAGGATATCTTGATGAAGGGATCATCCCTACAACGTGGTATGGTAGGGTTCTTCTTGCCCACATTTGATGGGACACCTAAGTGCACAGAAAAGCATGGGTAGATAAGTTGGACACATACTTCCAGCTCCGCAAGGTTTCTGAGATAGAAGCTATCAAAATAGTTGCATTGCACCTGGAAGGGGAAGCTCAAGATTGGTGGTTTCATGGACTGACCACACTTTGGAACCATCATATCACTTCATACTCAGCTTTCACCAAGAAGCTAGTGGAGAGGTTTGATCCAAGGGATCTGGAAGCCCACTTTGCCAAGATGACCAAGCTCAAGCAAGAGGGAGATCTTGAGGATTATATTGCTGAGTATCTGCAGCTTTCAGTGATGGTATCCAACCCCACTATGAGTAGGAAGGTATGCATGTTTTTGAATGTGATGGATGTGTTAGAGTCGGTCTGGTCAGTCCTCCATCAGAGATCAAAAACTCTTTTTGCATTTCATTTTTATGTGTCTCGCTCGATTCACTCAGTTGCATTCCACTAGGGGCATGCCATAATCTAACGGAAAGGTCTTTTGAGTCATTATCCCTCATGATTCGTACCTTTTGGCTCAGGTCTGTTCATCGAAATTTATTAAATCAATTTTAAGTCATTTGCAGTCCTGTTCTAATATCTTGGTCAGCAAAAAGTTATTTAAGATTTTTAGGTCTTTTAGGTCTAGGGTTTTATGCCAGCAGGTCAGAGGGAAGTTTTAAATTAGTCTTTATTCCAGAAATCTCAACGTCATATTGCTAGACTATGACTTTTCTTCAAAACCCTGTTTTGAAGAAAAAGTCGTCTTTTCGTCTTTTGAAATAATTGCCATAGATTTTTCAGTTGAAGATGTTCACATGCAGCTTCTCCTGATATTTTGCCGAAATCCAACATCAGTCACCCCTGCAAAATCAACCACTCATTCAAAGTCAGAAGAAACAAAGAAACAAAGTTTATTTTAAAATGTGAAAGGAGCCGAAGCCAAAACATTACATAAATGGGTTTGTATGAAGCAAAAATCAAGTTCTCAATTTTATAAGGCAATTCCATTGTTTTTACATCCATTTGCATCCAAGAAGATCAGTTGAAATCAACTTGAGCAGGTGAGAGGGAAAAACTGCATTTTGGAGTTAAGACTGAGTGTTTTTGTGTGGTGCGGCACATTGGAGAACAGCGCGGCACATCCACATGACGCGGTGCCTTGGGCACCTTTGCACAGTGCAAATATACACTGGCGCGGTGCACTCACCAGGCACGACGCATTGGGCAGAGTGCGCGATGCACAGAGTTGGAACAAAAATTTTCACCTCTGCTCTATAAAAAACTCAAATTCCTTGCTCCAAATGAATTTGGGGCCGTCGATACATTGGAACCACCTATAGGAATTCAATTTGATGCTTCTATGAGCAGGAGGACCTGCTTACTATTGGGTCAATTGATGACATTCAGAAACTTCATATCCGTGTAGTTCCTCTTGGAGAGCATGCTCGTCGTATTTTCCATCAGGAGCAGTCTCGCACCTTTGCCATTTGCAGTGTGAAGTATTCTCAGACAAATATTGAGGAGACTGAAACACACTTTGTGTGCCTGTTAGATGATCATACATTTGAAGTTCTTTCATCATATCAACTTGATACTTATGAAAATGGATGTTCCATCCTTATTTGTTCATTTATAGATGACAACAATGCATATTATTGTGTTGGGACAACATATGTATTGCCTGAGGAGAACGAACCTAACAAGGGCCGAATTTTAGTATTTTCAGTTGAAGATGCTAAACTGCAACTTGTTACTGAGAAAGAGACAAAGGGTTCTGTTTACAATCTGAATGCATTTAATGGAAATTTGCTTGCTGGCATCAATCAAAGATTCAGTTATACAAATCGGTGCTCCGTGATGATGGTTCAAGAGAGTTGCAGTCTAAATGTGGCCATCATGGTCATATTCTTGCACTATATGTTCAATCTCGTGGAGATTTTATTGTAGTTGGTGATTTGATGAAATCAATCTCTTTATTGATATACAAGCATGAGGAGGGAGAAATTGAAGAGAGGGCTCATGATTATAATGCAAATTGGATGACAGCAGTTGAAATTCTGGATGATGATATATACCTTGGAGCAGAGAACAATTTCAACATTTTTACAGTGAGGAAAAATAGTGATGCTGCAACTGATGAAGAGAGAAGAAAATTGGAAGCTGTAAGTGAATACCACCTAGGAGAGTTTGTTAATATGTTTAGGCATGGATCTCTTGTTATGCATCTGCCAGATGCAAAATCTAGCCAGATTCCTACTGTTATATTTGGAACAGTCAATGGTGTTATCGGTGTCATTGCATCTCTTCCTCAGGAGCAATATCAGTTTCTTGAAAAGTTGAAAATAAATCTTGTCAAGGTGATAAAGGGAGTAGGGGGCTTAAGCCATGAACAGTGGCGGTCATTTAGCAATGAAAGGAAGACTATGGATGCAAAAAAATTCCTAGACGGTGATTTGATTGAGTCGTTTCTGGATCTCAGTAGAAAATGGATGGAGGAAATTACAACTGCAATGGCCGGTTCTTAAAGGATGGTATTTTTGTATGGTGGCATATATAATCTTCACAGGAAATCGGGTGCTTTGAATATGATATTTGTATGCATTCTGTTTGTGATGCTGAAATAGTCACTCGATGTTCTTATCTGCCTGGTATTTTGGTCCATTTGTATAAATAAGACAATGGCATCCAAAACTCTATGGAATCGGTTTTAACCTCATTTTTATGTTGTGTATGTTTAAAGGGAGAAATTGCAGGGATCGTGCATTGACCATACATTAAAGGTGAAATTTTAATTTAAAAGCCATTTTTATTAAAAATTGGTTTTTATTCGAACGGCAAAAGAGAAAGAAGCAGTCAAAGACCGGAAAGCCTAAATTAAAACGCAGAATACCTACCACAGCAGAAAGATAGGAACAGATGGCCTATTTTTGTCTTCAGTTGCATTTCAAAGGGTTCACGCTACAATTTTCGCTTTATTATTGGTCATCAATGAACAAAATGTAACACTACTTCACTTCAGAACAGAAGGTTGGTTCTTGTTTGTTAATGATGTTAAACAACTTCCTATTTTCATCGATTTGTTTTCCCACCTCTGAAGGTATTTATTGTATTGAAAATCATTTGTAAAGGGTTTGAGTTCTGGGGAAAAGTGTGGAAGAAAAACTCAGTGCGTCACTGTACAGTTTTGGCTGAGGATTAATGAAATGATATAGCTCTGTTTCATGAGATTCATGTGGTAATGACTTTAGCATATGTCTTTCTTTATGTTTCATATGTATCCTGTTATGTTTTACCATTCATTCATAATCATTGCTAGTTGAATGCTTTTAAGTAAGAAAGGTAGAATCCAGTTTACTGCTCTGCCTTGGGAAAGTGTTCATGTTTCTGTGTATCTTCTTCTGTCTGAAAAGGATTCATTATATATGCCCTTTTCGGCCTCCAGCAGTCTTTCCACTCCATATAATTTCAATTTGAATGCTAAACTTCCTACCTATCTTGCCTCATGAGATAATTTGTGTCTTTGATTTAATTTCTTCGCTCATGCTATTCTTTGTCCCATACAGCCCTACAAACCCAGTCATTCATCAAAATTCCTCTTCATATTTATTTACTAGCCTAAAATCAGCATTCATTATAGGTCATCTCAGGCCTTATTGGACATCTTTTTCCGAGATAGACCCGGAGAGAGCCCTCTCCTGTCCTCGTAGGGCTATCTATGAGGCTGAGCGTGTTTTGGTGTTGTCCTTCTTCTGCCTTATTTCAGCCTAAGGTGGATTTGGGAACTAGCAGGCTGAACCATTGCAAGGGTTGGTCAAGTCTACCAAACCAACTACACTCCTTGAAGCTGTGGAGAAAGATAGAGATCTACAACACATCTTGCCTAGGGCAAGAACCTTTTTACAGCAGAAGACCCACTCAAGGCCAAGGGAGACAATCCATGTTCAGGAATTGGAGGAGAAATGTGTTATAATGGAAGCACATCCTATCAATACCTTCTCCAAGAAGGATGCCAGCATTGTACAACCCATAGAATACTTTGCTCGAAAAGGAGGAGTTGTTGCAGCGTTAAGAGGGGTCCCAAAGTATCTAACCTTGAGATTGAGAGGCACCAACATGGGGCAAAGAGTTTCTGTATTGATAGATAGTGGAGCCACTCATAATTTTATTGATGCGCAACTTGTACATAAGAGAGGAATTCCCATGGAGGAGTTTCATGTATTTTCAGTTTTGGTCCCAGGAGCCATGACTTTGCAATGTGCCAAGTATGTTCCAGCACTGACCACTACTATGGGTACCTATACCTTGACAGACCACTTATTTGTGGTAGATATTCCAGACACCAATGTCATATTGGGAGTCCACTAGTTAGTCACTCTTGGGAGGGTTACCACTAACTGGAGGACTTTGGATATGGAATGGACTAGAGGGGAGGATGGCCAGCAACAAAATATCAAGGGAATGAACACATATCCTCCTCAGGTTGTTTTAACACATAGGATGGAGGCAGATCTGCGTAGAGGAAATGTTGCATGGGTAGTGGAGCTGCATATATCCGAGGTGAAGGGCAAGGACTCACCAATGCATCTAGATGTTCAATATCTTTTGGACTGGTATTCTACAGTATTTGGGGATATCCCACTAGGGAGAACTCTTGACCGAGGGTTTGAACACACCATTGAGTTGGAACAAGGGGTCCAAGAAATGATTACCACTCCTTATAGACATCCCAAGGCCTATAGGGATGAGATTGAAAGAGCTATCCAAGAGCTTCTAGCACTAGGGCACATCCAGCCTAGTACTAGTCCTTTTGCTCACTTGGTGGTTTTGGTAAAGAAGAAAGATGGCACATTGAGGATGTGCATTGATTATAGGGCCTTGAACAAGAAGAATTTGAAGAATAGGTACCCTATACCCAGGATCGATGAACTCATGGATGAGATGAGGGGATCCAAATATTTCTCCAAGATTGATTTGAGGTCCGAGTACCATCAAATCAAGGTGAGGGAGCAAGATATCCCCAAGACAGTGTTCAAGTGTCACTATGGGCATTTTGAGTTTCTGGTAATGCCCTTTGGATTGACTAATGCTCCAGCAACTTTCCAATCCTGTATGAACCATATCTTCCGGGGTAATTTGAGAAAGTTTGTATTGGTCTTCTTTGATGATATTCTTATCTACATCCGCACTTGGGAGGAGCACTTGCAGCATATTGAGACAGTCTTACATATCCTTAAGGAGCAGCAATTCTATGCCAAGCTCTCCAAATGTGAATTTTTCCTCACGAAGATGTTGTATTTGGGACATATCATAGGATTGGATGGAGTGAGGATACATGAGGAGAAGATTCAAGCTATCAGAGATTGGCCTGAACCTAGGAATGTTACAGAGCTCAGAGGGTTTGTGGGCATATGCACTTATTACCGGAAGTTTGTGAAAGGGTTTTCATAATTAGCAGCACCACTTACAGACTTGAAAAAGAAGGGGGATTTCCATTGGACACCTACAACGCAGATAGCTTTTGATAAGCTCAAAGAGGTAATGAGTAGTTGTCCTGTTTTGGTTTTACCTGACTTCTCTCAACCTTTTTTGCGAGAATGTGATGCATCAGGTGAAGGTATTGGGGTAGTCTTGATGCAAGGAGGGCATCCTATAGCCTTTGAGAGCAGGAAGTTTCTCCCTCGTGAGAGACAATACCCCATCTATGATAAATAAATGTTGGCTATCATGCATGCATTAGCCAAATTCTAGCAATATTTGGTGGGGAATAAGTTCAAGGTGAATACTGATCACAACAGCCTTAGATTCTCTCATGAACAAAGGCGGCTTTAAGAAAGAAAATAGAAGTGGGTGAGAAAAATCCAGGCTTATGATTTTGACATAGAATATGTCAAATGGAAGAGAAATATAGTAGCTGATGCACTTTCCAAGAGACCTACAACGTTGTCCTTGAGGGGCATGGACGCAGATTGGAAGGCTCAACTCTTAGTTGAGTACTCCAAAGATGACTTTGCATGTGGGATACTTGATGGGGTGGTATCAGATGAGATATTTAGAGTTATGGATGAGGTTATCTATTACAAGGATCGGATCTACTTGGCTAAGAATTCTAAGCTCAAGGAGAAGATATTATTAGCATCACATGATTCACCACTTGCCGGGCATCAAGGTTTCACAAAAAATGATAGATCTATTAGGGAGATATTCTCATGGAAGGGTCTCAAGGAGGATGTGCTCCGGCATGTCAAAGAATGAACCACTTTCCAACAGAATAAGGGAGAGCACACTTATCTTGCTGGGTTTTTGTAGCCACTACTTATTCCAGATGGGAAGTGGGAAAGTATCTCTATGGACTTCATCACCGACTTATCGACAGTGCAGGGTAAGGACTGTATCTTTATTGTTGTTGATAGGCTAAAAAATTACTCTCATTTCTTTGCCATTTCTGCACATTATACTGCTTCACAGGTAGCTGAGCTCTTCTTCAGAGATGTATTCAGACTCCATGGTCTCCCTAGGACCATAGTGAGTGATCGGGATAGCCGCTTCATGGGTGGCTTTTTGCAGGAAATTTTCTGATTAGTGGGGACTGATTTGACCCCCAACACCAGCTATCACCCCCAAACTGATGGGCAGACTGACATAGTGAGCAAGTGGCTAGAAGGCTACTTGAGGAACTATGTGGTATGGCAGCAAAAAGCTTGGTTTTGGTGGCTCCACTTGGGGGAGTATTGTTACAACTCTACTCACCATATCTCTATTGGCATGACTCCATTCCAAGCCTTGTATGGATATGAGGCACTTTCATTTGCTGATGTTATGTTTGGGGAAAGTAAAGCTCCAAGCGCAAGGGATTGGATTCAAGAGAACTAGGACATACTCAGGGCACTCAAAGATAATATTGCTACTGCTCAAAACCAACAGAAGATGTATGCAGACCGTGGTCGGATAGAGAGATAGTTTGAGGTGGGGGATCTTGTCTACCTATGCCTTTAGCCTTACAAATAGTCCACACTCATGGTGAAGGGAGATGAAAAGCTCAAACCACATTTCTATGGGCCATACAAGGTGAACAGGTGTATCGGTAAGGTAGCTTATGAGCTGGAGCTTCCTAAGGGGAGCAAGATCCATAATATCTTCCATGTATCTTGCCTCAAGAAGGCCATTGGGAGGAATGTAGTTGCCAACATGGAACTTCCTCCTATTGATGATGAGGGTCATTTGATCCTGCAGCCAGAAGCAATCTTAGACACAAGGGAGAGGCAGTTGAGAAATAGAGTCATCAAAGAATATCTGATTCGATGGAGGAATCTACCAGATGAGGATGCCACTTGGGAGGGAGAAAAGATATTGCAGCATCCTTCTTTACTGTTGCTTGTGGGCAAGCAACTTTTGAGCAGGAGGACTGTAATGTTCCTAATTAGCCATTGCTACTTGGAACATATAATTGATCCATTTTTCAAATAAGAAGTAGGAAACTCAATAACATTTATCCCAGTGTGAAAAATGGATTGAGGTAGGAGGATAAAATAAAGCCTCTTGTGTGTGAAAAGGAGAAAAAGCAAGGAGCTAGCTATAGTTGACCAAGTCAACCAGCGCTGTCACAAGGGAGGGAAAGCCACTAGGGCAGTGTAGTTTTGAAGGAGGAAACTTCTCAAGGAAGCTACAGCACCAATGAGTGGGGCCTAGGATGGAGAAGCTCACTTAGGATAAAAATTAAGGGATAGCAGTGTTAGTCATCAGTATTTTTCACCTCTTGATGATGACTAGTTTTTAAAGCCAAGTTTTCTAGCACCTGATCTCCAATATGTCAAATTTGCCAGGTAGAAAACACCCATAAAATTTTTTCCCTCCTACCTTTTCAGTCATCCCATGATGAGATAAAACCTAATTGTAAGGCCCTTCTAGTCTTAGTCATACAAACTTGTCCATCAGCTCCAAAGAGAATACTCCAAATCTGTCCAAAAAGTCTCCCTTAAGTTAGGTAGTGGCGCTTTAGGAAATATTCCCTTGGAAAACTATCCTAAAGCCAAAAGAACCTCTTTCTAATATCAACAAGTCCTAGATGACCTTCCTATTCTGCAAATAAAGCTTGATACACCCTTAACTCATGCCACTAACAAGCCTTGATGTCTCAGCAGTGCATATGCCACAAGTCAAACTGATATTAGGAGGATTTACAGTGTTTCAATGTCTTTTTCAAGAGCAGAAGTGTACCAGTGTTCTAGAAGACATTATTAAACTTAACATGAGAAGACAACTGCTTCTCATGTGGTTTTGAGCCTGGGATGCAAGTCTTGGACAGAGAGATATTTCAATGAGCTCCTGAAAACACAGTCAAAAGTTTAGTGACTTATGACTAGCAAGTAATACTTTGCAGATATAGATCAGGTTGCTTATGATATCTAGAGATGCATAACGGTATTTTAACAATAGACTACACATCTCAGAGCATGCCCCTCATGGAATATTGAAAATTTTACACCTTATTACTTACTGTGATATACCAAGCAGAGATGGGAATTAAAAGGAAATATGACATAGTTTGAAAAAAGTAATGAAATAGCATCATTGTGTAAAAACTCCTCCAAACATGAGCAGAGGGTTGGATGACTGTGTAAAACCTCCTCCAAATATGAGCAGATGGTTAGGTCATTGGTTGAAGGCCTCCTTCATTTAACAAGCAGAGGGCCAGGAACAGAGGTATGGCCTCATTTAAAAGAGCACAAGGCTAACAAAGCTGCAAATAGCCTTAAAAACTTGTTTTACACCTTTTTCTCCAATAGATGAAGCCACTAACACAGCAGTGGTGTTTCAAGGATTGATTATATGGTTTCACTATTTGAAAGGCAGAGTTTGAGTGCAATGGGAAACAATTGGTGATTATGAGTATAAAATGTTGTTAAGCATATGGCCAAGTAGTGATGTCTTGATGTTCAAAAAAGCTTTGTTTTTCCTCTCCATGAAGACCTTTTTCAAAACCTCATCAAATTGACAAGAAGGTAGTCTAAGCCTTGTTTCTGAAGGGGACTTCGCAAATAAACACATACAGACATTATGTGTGAAGGAAAGGGTATGGCATGTGTTTTAAATTCAGGGACAACATTCAAAGGAATGAAACATGGCACTGCACAAACAAAGGCCTTTTTTATGAAACATGTGAAGATACCTTTCTTTTGCATATAATTGCAGGAAAGGTCTTTAAAGGATCTTCTTTTTGATAAACAGATGTTTGTAAAACCCAAGTGAATGCAACTAAGGTTCCCACAATCAAAGAGAAATATTATTCAAAGGATGCATCTGCAATCATTGATATGGCTTTCAGTAGGGTTTTTCCTTTAAAAACAGATATGGACAAACAGTGATAGGGTTGTTGCCTTAATGAAGGAACTGTGAAAGAGATTTTAGATTTTGAGATGGATTCTTCACTTTGGTAAAGGTCATATCTATGAATACCTTCAAAGGTAGCATCCACAACATATTTTTAAGAATCATGATCAAATGTAAGTCTTTATGATGGTTTAAGGCTAAAACGTGACAAAGACAGTGATTTAAGTTTTCTATGTAACAAAGGCCTTTTTCAAAAGGCATCCAAAACCCTCATCAAGTAGTTTCAAAAGGTGGTAGATTTTTTATTTTAAAGAGGTGGGAAGACCATTTAAAAACCTATAGTACATTTTCAAATCCATGAGACAAGTGTCTATTGGCTACTCACTGAAAGAAACAACAATTTTTGGCATTTCTTTTCAGAATTTCAGGCTTTCAAACTTGCGCGGTACGCCTGGAAAAGCGTACAGCGCACCTGTGAATGAAGATAAAAATGGTCTACGTTGTTACGCGGCATGCCTGTAGTACTGTTCACTCACCGCCTGAGGCCGACCCGACTGCCTTTCCATTGCGCGACGCTCTTTTTGTGATCGTGCCGCTCACCCAAAACACCCTCAAAAATGCCTTTGGAGCTACTCAATAAATCAACCAAGGCCATAAGCATTACTTCAAGGTATTCTCCATTGCTCCTTGCTAGTTTTTGAAATCTTAAAGGGGTGACAGGGTTATTTTCTCAGGGAAGAAACAGTGACTATAAGGTGAGGTTTTTTGGTTGAAAATCAAAGGTTCTTGTTGACTGTGGGTGTCAAAATCCCACATTATGATAGGCAAGGGTGTGTTTAATCAGTTTTAGAGAATCCTAGCTGCCTTCAAACACAATGATAACCCACAGTTGCTACAAGGAGCAGACTTTGTCAAGAATTCAGAGGATAAAACAAGTGACTGAAAAAGGAGGTGTGTTAGACCAAAGTTGAAAGCTCTTCTAGGGTTATTAAAAATCCAAAACTAGCCCACAGCTACTAGACAGATAAACAAAGGTACAGAGACCCGAAATTTTTTTTAGGTGATCATCTATACAGTGGCAAAAATATGAAGGCTTGGTAAATATAAATACTTCATGTTTTTGTTTGAGACAAAAAACTCTATACAACCTCCATAGTTCAAAAAACAGAGTGTGTTGAAAGATTTTTCAAAGTCAATTAAGAGTGTTTTTGTCTACCTTTGTAAAAAACAGTGAATAGAAAAAAGGGTATTGGCTAAAGAGAAAGGTGTTATTATCAAAACAAAAGATGTTCTTTCTTCACCAATAAACCACAAACACATCTTTTTAGAGTTATTTGCCGAAGAATAGTGATAAGTTGATTTTGTTTCATTTGACAAATACTTATTGTTTGGCATCAAAAAGGATTAAACAATGACTTATAAGGAGGACAGGGTGTGTTCTTGAGAAGCCATTTCAAAGACCATTTGAGACAACTTGTTTTTTTCAGTCAGCAAAGAGTATTCAAAACAAAAATGCCTCCCAGGAAAGACAGTAGAAGTGGCCTTCCTAGGAGGTTTGAGCCTCTTTCAACTAAAGAGGTAAATGCTCATCCATCAGTCTTGTTTAACTTTCATGAAGTTGGATGTCTAGAGTTTTGTCAAAGGGTGGAGGAGGTGAAAAGATTTTCCCCCTTGACACATATTTGTGCTTTGAGATTTCGAGGGAAACACTTTCAGCTGGCAGGATTGGATTTCAAGTTTTCTCCTAGATCCATTTCCAAGGCTACCAAAATCCGTTATGTCGGAGAGAAGTGGTTTAAACAAAGCCACCTAGAATCAGAACAGTACAAACCATTTTTGAAGCCTGAGCATAGAGATACATGTCCATCCATCTTTCCCTTCTCATATCTGTTGACTAGTTATGCCCCCCTCATGAAGATAATCATGAAATACTTCACTTGCGAGGGAAGATTCTCCTGGGTCTATGCTTACCATGTCCGATTTCTCATGCATTTATCAAGAACCAAATTGTTAAATCTCCCTTTCTTCCTCCATAGAAGTATTGAAAAAATGGCCTCCACTATTCAGAAAAAACCTCCTTCTCAGTAGTCAGCTTGCCTTTTCCATCATTCTCTCATCAAGGTTATCATTCTTCATCAGCTTGAGAAGAAGGAAATCTCTTGGGACACTTTCATTGCACATCAGGATTTCGCCACTGTTCCTTCATTTCATCCATCTCCTTCACCTTTTCACTCACCATCATTCTCCTTCTTCAAGTAGGCCCATTCCCAAGAAGCTCAAATTTCCCATAATTGAACATGAGGAGGAACAACATGATGAAGAGGAGGGGCAACATGATGAAGAAGGCCAGCATAGTAATGATGAACATCAGCAGCATGAGGAGGAAGAAGGGCATGATGAGGAAGAAGAACATGATGAAAAACAACATGATGAGGAGGAACAGCATGAGGAGGAGGAACAACATGATGAAGAAGAGCATGATGATGAGCAACAAAATGAAGATGAACAGTAGCAACATGAGGAGGAAGAAGGGCATGATGAGGAATAAGAACATGATGAATAGAAGCGTGATGAGGAGGAACAACATGATGAATAAGAGCATGATGATCAGCAGCAAAATGAAGATGAACATCAGTAGCATGATGATGAACAACATCATGATATAGCAGGGCAACAAGGGGAAGAAGGGCAGCAAAGTGAAAAAGATCATAGTGAGGAAGGGCAGAAAAGTGAAGAGCATCACAGTGATAATATGCAGCAAAGTGATGAAGAGCAGCACCACGAAAAAACTCAAAAAAGTGGCAAGAATGATGAGGAAATTAACAAGGGAAAAGAGCTAATAGAGCATGTGCTAGCTGCCTCTCCTAGGAAAGGGGCCATGCTTTCTTCTCCAAAATTGTCCAAGCCCCGGACATCAAGGAAAAGGGTGCCTAAAACTATAACTCCAAATGTTACTAGGGCCCTCCGAAGCAAGGGGAAATTTCCCAAGCATCCCATTATTGAATTACCCAAGAGGAGGAAGATCAAGAAGGCTACCCAAAGCAAGGGAAAGGAGAAAGAAGAAAGCAACCATGAAAAGGAGAGAGACTTTGAC
The DNA here is from genome assembly GCA_034641835.2 of Pinus albicaulis. NCBI lineage: Eukaryota > Viridiplantae > Streptophyta > Pinopsida > Pinales > Pinaceae > Pinus > Pinus albicaulis. Next base: position 1,421,620,338 of record CM076574.1, on the reverse strand, counting down.
ATAATTCAAATCCAAAGTGATGATAGCGACAATGAGGCCCAAATCATAGAGACTCTCTTAATCAATAGAGAAAATAAAATTGATGCTTTGAGGAAATATCTAGAGAGGGCTAGAAACTTCAATCACTTTTTGCAAACACAAAATAAACAGATGAGTGTCCACATGGCGGTATTTGAGACACGTGCCATCAAATACAAAAAGGAGGCCTCCAAGGCGCAAGTTAGATTGGATGAAATCATGGGCGAGTTCAATGATAATGAAGATGAATATCAGCCCAGAAGAAAGAAGCCAAGGACCATGGGACTCAAAATATCCCTTGAGAAACAAAAGGAGGAAGAAGCTGCCCTTCTCCAATCTTTTCCTCTCACTACATTGTTCACCCAAGAGATAGAGAACAATCAAGAAGCATGGCTTGAGAGGGTAAATGATCACTTGGAAAATAATTTGGAGAAGGCCAATAGATATTTGGACCTTCAAAGGAGGATGACCAAGAACTATAAGAAGCTCAATCAATTTTCCCCGCAGAAATTGAAGGCCACACAGGAAAAACTCAAGGAAGCTCAAAGGAGGCACCAGGCACCAAAATTGAAGAAAGACACCTCAAAGCTCCAAATGTTTGCCTCAGCTTCACAACATGTTTCTGAAAACCCTTGAGGGTCATGCTTGCCAAAATTGGGCTAAATTCAACAAGTTTTGGTTTTCTGTCATTTTTGGGTTTTTGGATAAAACTCATGGGCATCGCCATTTCTGTTTGGGGCATCCTCAAAGGATGAAAATGGTATCACTGGATGCCATAATTTTAGGGGCATATAATCAGAAATTTTCAGATCAATTGAAGATGATTTTCTCCCCCAAAATGGCGAAAAACACTCATTTTTTCCACACTCTGCCCCGTTTATCAACAAGGTCTATTTTTTGGGTTTTTACACACAGGTCAGTTTTTGATAGACTTTTAATGATCATTTTGGAGAAAAATAAGAATTTTCATAAAATAGACATTCATATCTTTCCAACAAGCCATCACAGGCCTCGTTTTGACATTGAGAAGGCCTCCAAAAGTTGCCGGCAAGACAAAGGACTTTGTGCTGATATTTTTCTTAAGTATTTTTGTGAAAAATGTACCTTTCTAAAGTGACTTTTTCTTCATGTTCGTTTAGCTATTTTTGGGCATGATTAGTTATGAAAATTCAATAAATTTTTCTTTTTTATCATTTTTGAGATATTTTATTAGATATTTTGTGCCTTGGGCTTTGCAAAGCCTCAAGGACAAAATCAGATATTTTTTATGGGCCAATGAGATTGCAAGTTGCACTAGGAGGTTTTCCCTCATTTTGGCTTATACATTCCAAGAGAATTCATTGTAAACAAGGCTGAACTTGATGAATAGAAGCAATATATGGCTATACAAGCTTGGAAGAAACACTTGTCTCATGCATTGGATAGTTTCTTGAATGTTTTTGGATGATGAAGGAGGTTTGTTGTTGGATTCCTTGACTTGGTAAAATGGTATAGTGTCCCTCTCTGTTATGCTTCTTAGTTTTCATTCATAATTCCATGTTATTGCTTGCTATAAGATAGTAGAGAATAGATTTGAGACATGCCCTTGGAGGCACCTCAAATTTCTTGTTTCTTTATAGCTTCTATGTTTTCTTCCTTCTTAGTCATATCAAAGAATCCTTGATTGCTCTTTGATAACTGAAGAAATTGTTTGCTTGTTTCATTTATGGTTTTATGCATGCTAATTATGATTCACGGTATGCCCTGATTACTCATGGCTAGTCATAGCTCCACCTCTGAAACCTTTCTTTGATTGTTTGATTTTCATTTGTTGAACCAAGGAGGTCTTGTACTGATCTTGCCCTTTGCCTAAAACTATGCAATCTTGCTTCAAAGTGCCCAATAGCTTGAAATACTATGCTTAGGCATTCCTTCATAGTGATTTAAAGTTTTTTGTTTGTCTTAAATGTATTTCCCCAAAGTTTGATAGCCATTTCCTAAAGTTAGAGAGTCATATATCTCTATGCATGGCTTGAATGTTTATTTCTATGCATTGATCAGTTTATAGTTACATTTCTCATGATTAATGGTTTTCCCTACCATGTTTATGTCGGCTATTAAAGTATTTATGTTTGAAATCCTTTGTTCTTCAGAAATTTAATGTCCATCCCACTCCATTTTACCCAAAGATCCATTTTAACTCGCTCAAATCGGCCCTTCAACAACCTTGTATCACCATCTGAAAGATTTCTTGACCTTTTCGACCCCATAGCCCAGTTATCTGACAATATTTTTATCCATATTATTCTTTGATCAGTTCATCCCTCACAAACCTAAAAACCAAAACCAAAAAGTTACTTCATAACTAGCCTAAAATCAAAAACACAGGAAGCAAACACACAGATATCCCTTACACAAATAGAGAGAGCCCTCTCTGAGTCCAGAAAGGCTAGGTCCTTGGGCTCCAAAGATTGGTTTGATGTTACACTGTCATTTGGCTTGCTAATCAACCAAATCACGGGACCCTAACATAATGGCGATCACGGTGGGACTTTGAGTAAAAAAATATCGGTATCCCTTAGGATCTCTCAAAATCTCAGTCAAAATTAGAAAGCTTAGGTATTGTCTGAAGAGTAGAAACTAGCTCCTTCACCATCTTAGAAAAATGATGATTTAGTTATAGGAAACTCTTCCAAACCTCAGGGCTACATATAGGAAACTTAGAAAACCCCAAAATATCTCTAGATTGGTGTTTATCAGTATTGGTGGTGGACCATACACATATACTCTCAAAACAACTAAACATCCACCTGGCGACTCCACTAGCCTCCAGTAGGCCTTACTACTTTACTAAATTCAGGAAACCTAGTGAAATAGCCATCTCATCGCCACGCTAACATAATGGAAATCATGGTGGGACTCTGAGAGATAAAAAAACTTAGATTCCCTAAACTTTTTAGCATCCTTAGAAATATTATCTGATTGACTTATCCCACCGCTCACTAACATAATGGCGATCATGGTGGGACTAAATGAGTACATAAAAGTCAAGCAAACTCTTGTAGATTCATTAGTCCTTAAAAATTTAAACAGGCAAGCAGTCCATAGAATCATTTAGAGTAAACTCTTTTTGTTTTCACCACCTTAGCAATGTGATGAACCAGGTTTAGAACACTCTAATAAACCATAGGCTGCACATAAAAACTCAGAAAACCCGAAAACATTCCAATATTGGCTTTTCCCTAGTTATTGGTGGTGGAACATAGCTACATCTCTACAAAAAAAACCAAGTTCCACCTGGCGACTCCACTAGCCTCCAGTAGGCCTAAAAACTCCATAAAAAAAAACCAAAAAATTCATAAACCATACCTTTCTGTTGACTCATCCTTTCCAAAACTTAAAACTCATGGTGCAAACTCTGTGATCAGTGACAAACTAAGTATAACTTAGCGATTCAGAAACTTCACCTAAACATAGGATAAACAGAAACAAACTTGCAAATAGAACCATTAGCTTGTCCAGACAGCCTAGCAAACTATTCAAACCAAGTGAATCACTCTTCCTTGCAAGTCTTCATCTCAAATTTTTCTAGAAGACTTTTTCCTGAAACCATATTTGATAGTTTTGGTGGTGGACCATAGTTCTCGAAGAAATCCACCTGGTGACTCCACTAGCCCTCATTTTTGTTTTGACCATCCTTCACATTTAGCAAAAACCCCTAGAGAGGCCATCCATCCAAAACAACCACAAATTCCATCCTCTCTAAACTCTGAATACGAAATCTGGCTTCACAAAGAATCAATACCAGATCTCATTCAGACCCAAATCCCCCTATCATAGTAGATGACCCAGAGAAGATTCTGTGGCAAGCTTCCGAAACTGGAAACCTAGCTACCGATAGGTCCATCCGTAAAGCAAGATCAGTACCTGAACACCTCACATCCTTGCAGGATTCCCCATTTGACTTAAAATCAGCAAAAACCCTTTTTAGAAGCAAGTCACAAAGTAAGGTAAACTTTGATGATCTTGAGCCCCTAGATCTTCCATAGAGTCCTAGTAAAGAAACCTCACCTACTACACCTCCCAACTTTTAGCTTCTCCATCACTTTGGCTCCTACCATCCTAGATCTACTCAAAATCATATCACTAGCCCAAGTACATCCGCCACACCCATCCAAACCACTACTGTTCAAATCACCTCAGCTCATCATATAAACCCTTATTTTGTACATCACCCATTAGCTCCCGCCATGGCAGCTTGGTATGCACCCTTGGTGTTGCCACACCCTTTGGCTCCTTTACAAAATGACTATCAATCCAAAATCCCGCACTTTACCGGAGTTGAGGCTACTACCGCTCAACAACATGTAGATAGAATTAGTGATGCCTTTGAATACATGGAAATAGAAGATGAGACTATAAGAATGAGGATGTTCGCCCAAAGCCTGGGCGGGGAACCCAAAAAATGGTTTAAGAGCTTAACTCCAAACAGCATACACGATCTCCCAGAACTCTATCAAACCTTCATAAATAAGTGGGAAATCAGAAAGAAACCCATTCAAATCCTGTTAGAGTATAACAACCTAAAAAGAGAAAATGGGGAAAGTGTCCAGGAATACTGCACTAGGTTCAACAGTGTGTATAACGCCCTCCCACCTCACTTAAAACCTCCACTTGGCTCAGCCTTAGCAAAATTCCCCGAAGGTTTCGACCCAGACATGACTTATCAACTAAGAGACAAGGACCCCCCAACCTTAGAGGAAATGCAAAAAGTGGCCATAAGTGCAGAAGCCAACTTAGTAGAAAAGAGAGCTAGGACTAGATCAGAAAGGAAATTCACATACCGGGATGAGGTCTCACCTTCAGCCCATTCCTTAGATCCTAGAATAGATGACTTGGTTAAATCCATGGCGAAAATGTGGGAAAAGATGAGTGAAAAGACACCTCTTAGGGACAACCAGCCCAACCCTCCAAACAGAAACTGGAACCAAAAATTTAGGAGAGAACATCGTCAAAACAAACCAAGGGAAACTGACCAACAAATTAGGCCACCCTTTAATGAAAATTATTTTGATGAGGATGAGAGGGATACCGAACCCATTCATGAAAGTCATTTGAACCTAATAGGTTCTGATAACGAGGGTGAGGTTTACCTCACAGAAGAAGAACAAGCTTTCTTCTCCTCGAATCAAAATGAAACCAACTATGCGGACCTCAAAGATCCTGCTATAGATTTTCAGAATGCCATAATAGAAGCTCACCGATAGTATGATCTTAGAAGTAGAAAAAACCAAGACAACTCCAAGAAAGGTATCTCAGACACCACTGTTACTAAAACCCCTGATACCATCCTTAAAAGAGCAGTGGATAGCAACAAAACCATGGTCAAGAAAACTGACCAAAATGAAGATAAAGCTATTCAGACCAACCTTGGCTCAGATTTTCCTAGTACCTCTACAAAAATTCCTGAGATAGATGTGTTGAACCAAATCCCCAACCAGAGTCAGCAAATTAAGAACATAGAGAAATTCATGGCTGAAAAAACTGAAGCAAACCTATCTAAACTACAAGTACCCTTCAGTTTTGAAGGTGAAATTGCCAAAATAAAGATCACCATGCCTCTCATCGAGCTTATCACCCAAAACTCTTACAAATCCCAAGTGCTAAAGGTCCTGAATATAGGAAATGATGCAAACACCTTAAATATAGCTGATGACACCCCTGAAGTGTTATTTGGTCCAAAAATAGAAGGGAAATTCCAAGAAGGAACCACTCTTCCCTTTTACATCAGTCTGAATATACATGACCAAATCCTACACAATGCCATGCTAGACTCTGGGGCCTCGCATAATCTCATGCCAAAGGTTGTAATGGAAATATTAGGCCTAGAAATAACAAAACCTTATAAAGACTTATATTCATTTGATTCAAGTAGAGTCAAGTGTCTAGGCCTAATCAAAGATCTTTGTTTCAGTTTGGCCCAAATACCTGCAAAACACCTGATCATGGACATCGTGGTAGCAGACATCCCTCCCAAGTACGGAATGATTTTATCCAGAACTTGGGGAGCTAAGCTTCAGGGAAATATTCAACTTGATATGTCCTACGCCACTATTCCCGTGTTTAACCAAACTAGAATACTCTATTAGGAATCACATATGAAATATATGGTCAGCAGCCAAGAAAGGCCAGATAACATCACGATGTACTCCTTGCATTCTGTTCTGAACTCTTTCATTTTACACACTGGTGAAGACATTGAAGAACAATTAGGAGAATTTGAAACAAACTTAGACCCACCACATCAGCTACCCCAAGTTCTTTATGATGAACTGGACACTCAAAATTATCATGATCATGAGTAATTATGTCTTGAGGAAAGAGAGGTCGTTCCTCTTGAAACATAAATAGAGAAAGAAGCACAAAACATTATATACCATCAAGCAAATTTCTCAAACCATAGGCAAACATCAATAGTAACATCAGGAGACTTTTTCAGAATAGAGGCATTAGAAGACTTGCATATCACAAACCTCTTCGGAAATCAAGGTCAGGGAAGCTTAATGTTCTTACCATACCTTAAGGATTTACCATCACATAACTCTACCCCTTCAAATGAAACCTTGACTGCAACCATAACAACTCAAAATCTAGAAAAAATTTCTAAAAAATTTCTTATGAAAGGATATGATGACTGCAGTCCAAATATACCTGAGTTGTTTGAACTAGCTAGCATTCTGCCACTCCACCAAAGACTTAGAACTGCTAGAATTTGCAATATTTTTCAAGATACTACTTCATGTAGAGAAAATAGTGAGAATCACTATGACACTGCCATCACTCCAAGAAACAACTTCGACAAAAGAAAATACAAAAATATTGACCAAACAATAGTAATCAAAGATAAAACAGCTGGGCATAGGATCTGTTTTGATTTTAGAAATACAAATACATACCCTTGGGACAGAAATGATATCCTTCCTGCTCAAGACCATGCTATACAAATGATAGGTGCTTCCAATCATGTTTCTTTACAAGATGATGGTTCATGGTATCGCCAAATAATTCCTTTGCAAAACAAATAGCTCAAAGAATTTTTCAAGTATGCTGGAAGTAGTTCCATCTTCAAACCTAGAATTGCAAAACCACCAGACACCAAAAACATGCTCCTAAAAGCCATGTTTCCAGTTCTGAATTTCTACATTCTGATATACCTTGATGATGTCATCATATACTTTAAAAATGACAGAGAATATCTGCATTATTTGAAAAATATGTACAACAAAAGAAGAAGTGGAGATCAAAGGTATAAAGAGGTACAGCGGGAAGATGCGGGGTTGTTTAGAGATTCATGCATGAATCCTTATGTTATGCTTGAAAGAGAAAATTTTCCAAATTTTTCTTTTCAAGAGCTGAGTGGACCAAGAGTGGTAGGAGATCCTTATGAAGATAGGATGCTTAAGTTTCACCATTTCCAAGATTTCTGAGTTAGAACATTTTCAATCATTGTATATACCATTGTTTGAAAAATAAATCAAAAGCAGAAAATTCAAAAATAGTAGAAAAATAGAAAAAGAGGGCGGTTTGAAAAATAGAAAGAAAGCCCCATGTTCAAAAAATAGTCATTCGGAAAGCGCGCAAGTCTAAATGCCGCTACTAGTGCTCAAATGTCTTGTTCAGTTATCTAGCCTAATCATAACTAAACATATTTTAAATTTATTTGCCGATAAGTTAGTGAGAGGAAAAGATAGTCAACATTGTGTAAGCTTGAATTATCAAAGAGATTAGATTGGGAAAAGATACTTGTTCTACATGCTCAAAACAGAACCAAAGAGGAAAGCAGGGATGAGAAACAAATTGTGTATCCTAGCCTTGTTTTTCTAGATTTCATTTTATGCAAAATAATATTTGTGTACAGCTTGTCTTTCATGCCACAAGTCCATGACAAATCAGACTGTCTAATCCTGATTTGGTCATTTTTCAATTTCATGTTTTAGAATAGAGAATAAAATTTTGTCAAACAGCTTAACCTTGACAGTCAATCTAGCATAGGTAGAGAAACGAAGGAGTTCATCAGCTTAATCTGAACTCCCAACGGATATAAGTGTAGAATTAGATAGTATCATTTTTCAAAAATATTATGTCAAAGGGTTGTTAGTCCAGATGCACCCAAAATAAGAAAAAAATGTTAGGAAATATAGTGGGGTAGGTAGAAATATCATTGATGCTAATCATGCTGTCAATTTTCAGAAATGGCATCAAGGAAGAAAGAAATTTGCCAATGGATAAAGGCACTGGTCTTCAAAGAACCGAGATCTGAAATTTTGGACGCCTCCTGAAAAGGAGTTGCCCTCCCCAAATGGAGCCACTATTAGTCATCAATATTTTTCACCTGTTGATGATGACTAGTTTTTGAAGCCAAGTTTTCTAGCAGCTGATCTCCAATTTGTCAAATTTTCCAGCTAGAAAACACCCATAAACATTTTTTCCCTCCTACCTTTTAAAATCATCCCATGATGAGATAAAACCTAATTTTCAAGCCCTATCTAGTCTCAGTCATACAAACTTGTCCATCAACTCCAAAGAGAATACTCCAAATCTTCCAAAAAGTCTCCCCTATGTTAGGTAGTGGCGCTTTAGGCGATCCTCCCTTGGAAAACTATCCTAAAGCCAAAATAACCTCTGTCTAATATCAACCAGTCATAGATAACCTTCCTATTCTGCAAATAAATCTTGATACACTTTTAAGTCGCGCCATTAACAAACCTTGATGTCTCAGCAGTGCATATGCCACAGGTCAAACTGATATTAGGTGGATTGACAGTGTTTCAATGTCTTTTTCAAGAGCAGAAGTGTACCAGTGTTCCAGAAGACATTATTAAACTTAACATGAGAAGACAACTGCTTCTCATGTGGTTTTGAGCCTGGGATGCAAGTACTAGATAAAGAGATATTTCAATGAGCTCCTACAAACACAGTCAAAAGGTTAGTGACTTATGACTAGCAAGTAATACTCTGCAGATACAGATCAGGTTGCTTCTGATGTCTAAAGATGCATAATGGTATTTTAACAATAGAATAGACATCTCAGAGCATGCCTCTCATGGCATATTGACAGTTTTACACCTTATTACTTACTGTGATATATCAAGCAGAGATGGGAATTAAAAGGAAAGATGACATAGTTTGAACAAAGTGATGAAATAGCATCACTATGTAAAACCTCCTCCAAACATGAGCAGAGGGTTGGATGACTGTGTAAAAACTCCTCCAAATATGAGTAGATGGTTAGGTCATTGGTTAAAGTCCTCCTTCATTTAACAATCAGAGGGCCAGGAACAAATGTATGGCCTCATTTAAAATAGCACAAGGCTAACAAAGCTGCAAATAGCCTTAAAAGCTTGTTTTACACCTTTTTCTCCAATAGATGAAACCACTAACACAGCATTGGTGTTTAAAGGATTGATTATATGGTTTCACTATTTGAAAGGCAGATTTTGAGTGCAGTGGGAAACAATTGGTGATTATGAGTAGAAAATGTTGTTAAGCATATGGCCAAGTAGTGATGTCTTGATGTTCAAAAAAGCTTTGCTTTTCCTATCCATGAAGACCTTTTTCAAAACCTCATCAAATTGACAAGAAGGTAGTCTAAGCCTTGCTTCTGAAGGGGACTTTGCAAATAAAAACATAGAGACAGTATGTGTGAAGGAAAGGGTATGGCATCTGTTTTAAATTCAGGGACAACATTCAAAGGAATGAAACATGCCATTGTCACAAACAAAGGCCTTTTTTATGAAACATGTGAAGATACCTTGTTGTTGCATATAATTGTAGGAAAGGTCTTTAAAGGATCTTCTTTTTGATAAACAGATGTTTGTAAAAACCAGGTGAATGCAACTAAGGTTCCCATAGTCAAAGAGAAATATTATTCAAAGGATGCATCTGCAATCATTGATATGGTTTTGAGTAGGGTTTTTCCTTTAAAAACAGATATGGACAAACAGTGACAGGGTTGCTGCCTTAATGAAGGAACTGTGAAAGATATTTTAGCTTTTGAGATGGCTTCTTAACTTTGGGAAAGGTCATATCTATGAATACCTTCAAAGGTAGCATCCATGGCATATTTTTAAGAATCCCGATCAAATGTAAGTATTTATGACGGTTTAAGGCTAAAAAGTGACAAAGACAGTGATTTAAGTTTTCTATGTAACAAAGAACTTTTTCAAAATGCATCCAAAACCCTCATCAAGTAGTTTCAAAAGGTTGTAGATTTTTTATTTTAAAGAGGTGGGAAGACCATTTAAAAATCTATTATACATTTTCAAGGCCACGAGACAAGTGTCCATTGGTTGCTCACTGCAAGAAACAACAATTTTCGGCATTTTTTTTCAGAGTTTCAGGCTTTCAAACTTGCGTGGCACGCCTGGAAAATCGCACGGAGCGCCTGTGAATGAAGATACAAAGGGTATACGTTGTTGCTTGGTGCACCTGTAGTGGCGTGCGGTGCGCCTGTAGCACCGTTCACTCACCACCCAAGGCCGACCCGACTACTTTTCCATTGCGCGACGCTCTTTTTGTGAACATGCCGCTCACCCAAAACACCCTCAAAAACACCTTTGGAGCTGCTCAATAAATCAACCAAGGCCATAAGCATTACTTCAAGGTATTCTCCATTGCTCCTTGCTAGTTTTTGAAATCTTAAAGGGGTGACAAGGTTATTTTCTCAAGGAAGAAACAATGACTATAAGGTTGGGTTTTTTGGTCGAAAATCAAAGGTTCTTGTTGACTGTGGGTGTCAAACATCCACACTGTGATAGGAAAAGGTGTGTTTAATCAGTTTTATAGAATCCTAGCTGCCTTCAAACACGATGATAACCCATAGTTGCTACAAGGAGCTGACTTTGTCAAAAATTCAGAGGATAAAACAAGTGACTGAAAAAGGAGGTGTGTTAGACCAAAGTTGAAAGCTCTTCTAGGGTTATTAAAAAGCCAAAAACTAGCCCACAACTGCTAGACAGATAAACAAGGTGCAGAGACCACAAAACATTTTTAGGTGATCATCTATATAGTGGCAAAAAGATGAAGGCTTGGTAAATATAAAAACTTCATGTTTATGTTTGAGACAAAAAACTCTATACAGCCTCCATAGTTCAAAAAATAGAGTGTGTTGAAATATTTTTCAAAGTCAGTTAAGAGTGTTTTTGTCTACCTTCGTAAAAAACAATGAATAGAAAAAAGGGTATTGACTGAAGAGAAAAGTGCTCTTATCAAAACACAAGATTTTCTTTCTTCACCAATAAACCACAAACACATCTTTTCAGATTTATTTTCCCAAGCACAGTGATAAGTTGATTTTGTTTCATTTGAAAAATACTTGTTGTTTGGCATCAAAAAGGATTAAACAATGACTTATAAGGAGGACAGGGTGTGTTCTTGAGAAGCCATTTCAAAGACCATTTGAGACAACTTGTTTTTGTCAGTCAGCAAAGAGTATTCAAAACAAAAATGCCTCCCAGGAAAGACAGTAGAAGTGGCCTTCCTAGGAGGTTTGAGCCTCTTTCAACTAAAGAGGTAAATGCTCATCCATCAGTCTTGTTTAACTTTCATGAAGTTGGATGTCTAGAGTTTTGTCAAAGGGTGGAGGAGGTGAAAAGCTTTTCCCCCTTGACACATATTTGTGCTTTGAGATTTCGAGGGAAACACTTTCAGCTGGCAGGATTGGATTTAAAGTTTTCTCCTAGATCCATTTCCAAGGCTACCAAAATCCCTTATGTCGGAGAGAAGTGGTTTAAACAAAGCCACCTAGAATCAGAACAGTACAAACCATTTTTGAAGCCTGAGCATAGAGATACATGTCCATCCATCTTTCCCTTCTCATATCTGTTGACTAGTTATGCCCCCCTCATGAAGATAATCATGAAATACTTCACTTGCGAGGGAAGATTCTCCTGGGTCTATGCTTACCATGTCCGATTTCTCATGCATTTATCAAGAACCAAATTGTTAAATCTCCCTTTCTTCCTCCATAGAAGTATTGGAAAAATGGCCTCCACTTTTTAGAAAAAACCTCCTTCTTAGCAATCAGCTTGTCTTTTCCATCATTCCCTCATCAAGGTTATCATTCTTCATCAGCTTGAGAAGAAGGAAATCTCTTGGGACACTTTCATTGCACATCTGGATTTCACCATTGTTCCTTCATTTCATCCATCTCCTTCACCTTCCACTCACCATCCTTCGCCTTCTTCAAGTAGGCCCACTCCCAAGAAGCTCAATTTTCCCGTAATTGAACATGAGGAGGAACATCATGATGAAGAGGAGGGGCAACATGATGAAGAAGGCCAGCATAGTAATGATGAACAGCAGCAGCATGAGGAGGAAGAAGGGCATGATGAGGAAGAAGAACATGATGAACAGTAACATGATGAGGAGGAAAAACATGATGAAGAAGAGCATGATGATGAGCAGCAAAATGATGATGAACAGCAGCAGCATGAGGAGGAAGAAGGGCATGATGAGGAAGAAGAACATGATGAAAAACAGCATGATGAGGAGGAACAACATGATGAAGAAGAGCATGATGATGAGCAGAAAAATGAAGATGAACAGCAACAACACGATGATGAAAAAAACCATGATATAGCAGGGTAGCAAAGTGAAAAAGATCACAATGAGGAAGGGCAATAAAGTGAAAAATATCATAGTGAGGAAGGGCAGCAAAGTGAAAAATATCACAGTGAGGAAGGGCAGCAAAGTGAAAAATATCACAGTGAGGAAGGGCAGCAAAATGAAGAGCATCACAGTGAAAATATGCAGCAAAGTGATGAAGAACAGCGCCATGAAAAAAATCAAAACAGTGGCAAGAATTATGAGCAAAGTAACAAGGGCAAAGAGCCAATAGAGCATGTGCTAGCTACCTCTCCTAGGCAAGGGGCCATGCTTTCTTCTCCAAAAGTGGCCAAGCCCCGGACATCAAGGAAAAGGGTGCCTAAAACTATAACTCCAAATGTTACTAGGGCCCTCCGAAGCAAGGGGAAATTTCCTAAGCAGCCCATTGTCGAATTACCCAAGAGGAGGAAGACCAAGAAGGCTACCCAAAGTAAGGGAAAGGAGAAAGAAGAAAGAAGCCATGAAAAGGAGAGAGACTTTAAAATAATTCAAATCCAAAGTGATGATAGCGACAATGAGGCCCGAATCCTAAAGACTCTCTCGATCAATAGAGAAAAGAAAATTGATGCTTTGAGGATAGATCTAGAGAGGGTTGGAAACTTCAATCACTTTTTGCAAACACAAAATAAACATATGAGTGTCCACATGGCGGTATTTGAGACACAGGCCATCAAATACAAAAACGAGCCCTCCAAGGTGCAAGTTAGATTGGATGAAATCATGGGTGAGTTCAATGATAGTGAAGATGAAGATCAGCCCAGAAGAAAGAGGCCAAGGACCATGGGACTCAAAAGAGCCCTTGAGAAACAAAAGGAGGAAGAAGCTTCCCTTCTCCAATCTTTTCCTCTCACTACATTGTTCACCCAAGAGATAGAGAACAATTGAGAAGCATGGCTTGAGAGGGTAAATGATCACTTGGAAAAGAAGTTGGATAAGGCCAATAGATATTTGGACCTTCAAAGGAGGATGACCGAGCACTATAAGAAGCTCAATCAATTCGCCCGGCAGAAATTGAAGGCCACATAGGAAAAACTCAAGGAAGCTCAAAGGAGGCGCCCGACACCAAAATTGAAGAAATACACCTCAAAGGTCCAAATTTTGGCCTCATCTTCACAACATTTTTCTGAAAACCCTTGAGGGTCATGCTTGCCAAAATTGGGCTAAATTCAGCAAGTTCTGGTTTTTTTTCATTTTTTGGTTTTTGGCTAAAACTCATGGGCATCGCCATTTCTGTTTATGACATCCTAAAAGGATGAAAATGATATAATTGGATGCCATAATTTCAAGGGCATATACTCAGCGATTTTAAGATCAACTGAAGATGATTTGCTCCCCCAAAACGGCGAAAAACACTCACTTTTTCCACACTTTGCCCTGTTTATCAACAAGGTCTATTTTTTGGGTTCTTACACATAGGTCAGTTTTTGATAGACTTCTGGTGATAATTTTGGAGAAAAATAAGAATTTTCAGAAAATAGACATTCATAACTTTCCAACGAGCCATCACGGGCCTCATTTTGACATCGGGAAGGCCTCCAAAAGTTGCCGGCAAGACAAAGGACTTTCTACTGATATTTTTCTTAAGTATTTTTGTAAAAAATGTACCTTTCTAAAGTGACTTTTCCTCGTGTGCATTTAGCTATTTTTGGGCATGATTAGTTATGAAAAGTCAATATATTTTCCTTTTTTAACATTTTTGAGATATTTTATTAGATATTTTGTGCCTTGGGTTTTTCAAAGCCTCAAGGACAAAATCAGATATTTTTGATGGGCCAATGAGATTGCAAGTTGCACTAGGAGGTTTTCCCTCATCTTGGCCTATATATTCCAAGATAATTAATCATAAAAAAGGCTAAACTTGATGAATAGAAGCAATATATGTTTATACAAGCTTGGAAGAAACACTTGTCTCATGCATTGGATAGTTTCTTGAACGTTTTTGGATGATGAAGGAGGTATGTTGTTGGATTCCTTGACTTGGTAAAATGGTATAGTGTCCCTCTCTGTTATGCTTCTTAGTTTTCATTCACAATTCCATGTTCTTGCTTGCTATAAGACAATAGAGAATAGATTTGAGACATGCTCTTGGAGGCACCTCAAATTTCCTATTTCTTTATAGCTTATATGTTTTCTTCCTTCTTAGTCATATCAAAGAATCCTTGATTTCTCTTTGATAACTGAAGAAATTGTTTGCTTGTTTCATTTATGGTTTTATGCATGCTAAGTATGATTCACAGTATGCCTTGCTTACTCATGGCTAGTCATAGCTCCACCTCTAGAACCTTTCTTTGATTGATTATATTGTCATTTGTTGAACCAAGGAGGTCTTGTACTGATCTTTCCCTTTGCCTAAAACTATGCAATCTTGCTTCAAAGTGCCCAATAGCTTGATATACTATGCTTAGGCATTTCCTCATAGTGTTTTCAGTTGTTTGTTTGTCTTAAATGTATTTCCCCAAAGTCTTATAGCCATTTCCTAAAGTTAGAGAGTCATATATCTCTATGCATGGCTTGAATGTTTATTTCTATGCATTGATCAGTTTATAGTTAAATTACTCATGATTAATGGTTTTCCCTACCATGTTTATGTTAGCTATTGAACTATTTATGTTTGAAATCCTTTGTTCTTCACAAATTTAGAGTCCATCTCACTCCATTTTACCCAAAGATCCTTTTTACCTTGCTCAAATCGGCCCTTCAACAACCTTGTATCACCATTATTAGTCATCAGGATTTTTCACTTGTTGGTGATGACTAGTTGTAACAGTCAAGTTTTCTAGCAACTGATCTAAAAAATTGTCAAATTTGCCAGCTGGAAAGCACCCATAAATAGTTTTTTCCCTCCTACCTTTTCAAGCCGCCCATGACGAGATGAAGCCTCATTATCAAGCCCTATCTAGCCTTAGCCATACTAGCTTGTCCATCAGCTCTAAAGAAAACAATCCAAATCTATCCAAAGAAATCTCCCCTAAGTTAGGTAGTGGAGCTTTAGGCATTTATCCCTTGGAAAACTATCCTAAAGCCAAAGAACCTCTATCTGCTACAGACCAGTCATAACAAACCTTCCCCTTCTGCAAATAAATTTGGTTACACCCTTATGTCACGCCACTAACAAGCCCTAAAGTTTCAGCAATGCACATGCCCTAGGTCAAACTGATATTAGGTGGTTTTACAGTGTTTCAATGGATCTTTCAAGAGCAGAAGTGTACCAACATTCCAGAAGACTGTATTTGACTCCACATGAGAATATAACTACTTCTCATATGATTTTGAGCCTGGGATGCAGCTACAGGGCAGAGAGTTATTTCATCAAGCTCCTGCAATCACAGTCAAAGGTTAGTAAATTATGAATGACTAGAAGTGCTTTGAAAATACTAGCCAAACTTCTTGTGATGTCTAAAGAGGCAAAGAGATATTTGAAAATCAGAATTACATGTCTCAGAGAAGTGCCCATCTTGACTATCATCAATTTGCCATTTTTTATTTGGTCAAGCATGAGAAGGCAGTGAAAGGAAAAATAACACTGTTAAAAGATGATGAAATGGCATCACTGAGAAAACCTCCTTCATTTTATAAGCAGAGGGTTGAACACTGAGAAGGCCTCCTTCATCTATAAGTATAGGGCCAAGGATAAAGTCTGATTTTAAGAATTGCACTGACTATAAGACATTTTTTGGGTACAGTGAGACAGCAACTGAGGGTTTCTAAAATAAAAATGATGTTAAAGGCAAAGGAAAAGTAGCGGTGCTTTTAAAATTTGTTTGTATGAGTTTCACTGTTATCGAATTACAATGAGAAGCTAGTGGGTTGATTATCAATGAAGAAATGTTATTAAGCAGATGGCCAAAGGAGTCAAACAGTCTTGGTCCCAAGCTAACTTTTTCCATCATGAATAAAGGAAACCACTATCAGTATGTTCATCAAACATTCTTCATTGGGTTGAAATAGAGGTTGAAAGGAAACCAGGCATTTGTCAAATTAGGCCTCCTTCATAAACAAAGTAAAAAGGTTCACCCTTGTTTGAGGATGAAAAGAAATTATTGCAGGTGGCAAAGATCTCAAAAAGGACCATTCTAAAAGAGATGAAATGAATGAAAACCCATGTTTCTTGCAGACCTCCTTCACAGAAGAACAAAGGGAAAACCTTCCCTTGTTCGCTTTTCAACTCTAGTGCATCATCCCTTGTTTTATCTCCTTAAAGTTGAAAACTGGATCATTTTGTCAATCTAAGGATAGTTAGTGGCTTTGGTGATGGAGACCTTTTGTAAACAAGATTTTCACTTACAGTTTCAAATGATTTTTTTTTTCCCACAGTCAAAAGAGAAGCTCAAACAACACCGAGCAGCTCAATCAGTTTTACAATGGGCATGACCACCTCCAAAGCATCAGGAGCAGACACTGTCAGTTCACGTTTCAAAAGGGTGAAGCTACCTCCTTCAAATGTCAAAGAAAACCTCACATAACACAATGTATCTTTCTACAGTGACAAAAAATGAACAACGCAAAGACAAGAGGTGGAAAAGGATATGGATATTACAGTCAGCCATAGATAATAAAGGAACAAAATCTTGGTGGACACATAGCAAGATGGCATTAGGGTTCCAAAGGGTTACATTAGTGGTTTCAAAAAGTGATGATCTCCTTGATTTAGAAATAGAGGTTTTGATAATATTTTTAAAAAATAAAAAACTTCCTATGGCACAAGCTATGAATTACCATATGATTTTGAAAAAACATTCCATTCAATATGACAAAGGTTGCAAAAGACAGAGGTTAAGGAGCGCCCGGGCATTGTTTTTGCAAAATGTGTTTATGATCAAACAGAGATGAAATTTACAAAAGTGAGAGAGGTTTTTGTTCCTCATAGGCTCAGTAAGAAAAACCTCCCTCAATTTCTACACAGGTATCATGGTTTGTGAGAAATGTAAAAAATACATATGTCACGAGAGAATTTCTGCACCAGGATTCACCATTTTGACCAGTGTTGGGACAGTCAGATTTTGAACAAAAAAATGGATACCAAATGAAAAAAATCAAGAATATTTTGAAATTAAACTTCTATTTCTTTCCAACAATCCATCTCGGGCCCAATTCCGACAAACAGTAAGGCATCCAAAAGTAGCCTACAAACAACACTATGTTTTTCTGCACCAGCATTCACCATTTTTAACAAGTGTTGGGACAATAAATTTTTGAACAACCAAATGAAACAAATAAAAACTATTTGGAAATTATACCTCCATAGCTTTCCAATGAGCCATCTCAGGCCCAATTCTAACACCGGGAAGGCATCCAAAAGTGGCCTACAAACAACATTACACATTTCTGCACCAGGATTCACTAGTTTTTACCAGTGTTGGGAAAATAAATTTTTGAACAACAAAATGGACACCAAATTAAAACCTTCAATTTGTTCTGGAAAGTAGACTTCCATAGCTTTCCAACGAGCCATCTTGCACCCAATTTAGACACCGGGAAGGCCTCCAAAACAAGCTTCAAAAGTGCGCAGCGTGTTCGAAAAATTGCGTGACGCGCCTGGGAGAGAAAATCCAAAGGTTTTCTATTGATGCACGGCGCGCCTGCAGCAGCGCGCAACGCTCTTTCTTCTGAACGTGCTGCTCACCTAAAAACCTTCAAAAAAACTCTTTTTAGAGCTACTCAACCAATCAAACAAGGGCTGCCATCGATCTTCAAGGTATTTTGTTTGCCTCCTTGCTAAATTCAAGCTGTTAAGTGGTGGTGAAAAAAATGAAACTCATGGTGTAAATCAAAGTGATTTGTGAATATTTCAAATAAAGTTGTTAAAGTGGGAGAATGGTGGAAGGTTCATTTTAGCTTCAAAGGACCTAAACTGCCCTAAAAAGTGCTAAAACCTCACACTCCCCGCAAAACACAATAAACACCATTTTAGTGGTTTTGTGAAGTATTGAGGGTATCCTAACTGTTTTAGCAAAAAACCATAAACTCTGTCAGCTATATGTATTGGTGAAAACAATGGTAAGGAGGGTTGAACTTTTTTTTTTAAGGTCCCAAATTGCTATGGCTGTCATTGCGTGACATTGACATAGTGAAAGTGGTGGGTTTATGATGATGTAAAAAGGCCTAAAAACTACCCTCAATACAGTGCTAAAAGCATAAACCAACAAGTCAAAATATACACAGTAGTGGAGGTTTGTGAAATTGTTGGAGGTGCCTAAACTGTGAGAGGGAAAAACCATAAACTCTGTCAGCTATAGTGTAGTGGTAAAAGTAGTGGTAAGGAGGGTTAAGTATTCTATTTTAAATCTGAGTTTTCTGTGGCTATGATTGCCCAAGATTGACATAGTGAAAGTGGTGTGTTTTTATTGATATCAAAAGGCCTAAAAACTGCCCTCAAAACAATGTTAGTAGGTGAAGCAGTTTTTGAAAGGAAAACACAGTGTTCCTAGGTTGAAACAGTGAGCCTAATATAACAACAGTGATCATGCATGAATGACTTTGTCACTTTCAAAGGTTTTCTCGGTGTGGAAAAAAGCAAAACTAATACCTCTTTATCCATGAAACAGACTGTAGTGAGTGAAGCTATTATTACAATTTGAAGGTGTTTTGTCAAACTGTGTGTGAGAAACAGTGAAGTACAAAGAGGTTGTTTTTGATTGCGAGGAGTGTTTTGCCTCTGTCTAAATACAAGGTTGTCTTATTTTTATCCAAAACATAAAGGATCCTTGTAAACTTACCCAGCCACAGTAACATTTTGACTTTGTGCTTGTTATTTTGATAACCATTTGTTGATTGGCATACAAAGGGAAAAAAGCAGTGATTTGTAAGGAGCAGAGAGCTGATATTAAAGAACCATTTCACACAGCATTTGATGCATTTCCATTGGTCAAACAGTGACTAACAAAGAGGACAAAGTTGTGTGCTTGAGAAGAAATTTCCACAGGCTATTTGAGGCAAGGCAGCAAGGTGACAAAGAACACATTGATGATATGCAGCACAGTGATGAAGAGCAGCACCATGAAGAAACTTAAAAAAGTGATAGATGATGAGGGCTTTGCAAGTTTGAATGAAGGAATTTTTCTTTGAATAGTGAAGGATAATGCAGTACCAGGGAGGAGGTTTTAGGAGCTAATTTGAAAATATTTCCTATGCTATAAATGACTTAGAACACACCTAGTCTCTAAGAGAAAAGTAGACTTAGGTTGAGGTCTTTAAATCAGTTTGCAAGGGTGTTAAAACATTGATTTCAAAGCTTCTTTGATCATTTGAAACCACAGAGAGAGACATTTATTGGAGATAGGGCTTTTTGTCAAAATTATATAGATCTTCTTGCTGTGAGTGTTGAAAGAAAATTCTTGGCTGAAGCAAGGATAAAAACAATGATCGAAGGAAAGAGGTTTTTGGTCCCAAAAACACAAGGATACTTCCCGTCAAACAACCACAAACATGTCTTGTTAAAGACCTCTTGGCTCAAACACAATACTGAAGAGATGACTTTAGTGATGATGAGGGAAAGCAAATACAAGACATGGATCATGAAGGGAATTCTCCAAAGCATGTGCTAGCTACCTCTCCTAGGCAAAGGGCCATGACTTCTTCACCAAAGCTAGAATGCCAAACAACAAAGAAGAAAACCAAGAAAAGCTCAAAAATGCCCAAAGAGGGCGCCCGATGAGAAAAAAGGGAGAAAGACACCTTTAGGCTTGGAATTTTGGCCCAATATTCTATAAATGTTTATAGAAAGCCTTGAGGGACTTGCTCACCAAAATTGAGAAAATTTTGACATGTTCTTGTTTTTCGATATTTTTGGGCCTAATTGCGTAAAATCATGGGCATCGCCATTTCAGTTTGGGGCATCATCAAAGGATTAAAATGGTATCATTGGATGCCATAATTTCAGGAGCACATACTCAACGATTTTCAGAACATTTGAAGATCATTTTCTCCCCCAAAATGGCGAAAAACACTCGCTTTTTCTACACTTTGCCTCGTTTATCAGCAAGGCTTATTTTTTCGGTTTTTACACGCAGGTCTATTTTTGGAGGACTTCCAGTAGTTAGTTGGAAGAAAACTAAACATTTTTAGAAAGTAGACACTCAGATATTTCCAACGAGCTATCATGAGCTTCATTTCAACATCGGAAAGGCTTCCAAAAGTTTTCGGCAAGTCAGGTGACCTTTTGCTGATGTATTTTTTGAGTATTTTTGTAAAAATTGAACCTTTCAAAACTGCTTTTTCCTCATGTGCGTTTAGCTATTTTTGCACATGAGAAGTTATGAAAAGTCAATTTATTTCCCTCTTTTAGCATTTTTTGGATATTTTATGAGATATTTTGTGCCTTGGGCTTTGCAAAGCCTCAAGGAAAAAATAAGATATTTTGGATAGGTCAATGAGATTTCGAGTTGAACTAAGAGGTTTTCCTCACTTTGGCCTATATATTCCAAAGGCTTTCATTGTAAACAAGGCTGAAATTGATGAATAGAAGAAATATATGGTCATATAAGCTTTGGAAGAAATACTTGTCTCATGCTTTTGGATAGTCTCTTGGATGTTCTTGGATGATGAAAGAGGATTGTTGTTGGATTCCATGACTTGGTAGAATGGTATAGTGTCTCTCTCTTTGTTTTGTTTCATAGTTTTCATTCATAAATCCATGTTCTTGCTTGCTATAGGACAGTAGAGAAAAAATTTGAGACATGCCCTTGGAGGCACCTCAAATTTCCTGTTTCTTCATAGCTTCCATGTTTTCTTCATTCTTAGTCACATTAAAGAATTCTTGATTGCTCTTTAATAACTTAAGGATATTGTTACTTGTTTCATTCATGGTTTTATTCATGCTAAGTATGATTTACGGTATGCCCTGCTTACTCATGGCTAGCCATAGCTCCATCCATGAAATTTCTCTTTGACTGATTAGATTGTCATTTTTTGAACCAAGGAGGTCTTGTTTTGATCTTGCCCTTTGCCTAAGACTATGCAATCTTGTTTTCAAAGTGCCAAATAGCTTGAATTACTGTGTTTAGGCGTTCCAGCATAGTGATTTGAGTTGTTTTTCTGTCTTAAGTGTATTTCTCCAAAATCGGATAGCCATTTCCCAAAGTTAGAGAGTTATATATCTCTATGCATGGCTTGAATGTTTATTTCTATGTATTGATTAGCTTATAGTTACATTTCTCATGATCAATGGTTTTCCCTACCATGTTTATGTCAGCTATTAAACTAGTTATGCTTGGAATCCTTTGTTATTCACAAACTTGATGTCCATCTTACTCCATTTTGCCCAAATATCCATTTTACCTCGAATCATTCAACAAACTTGTATCACCATCTAATAGCTTTCTTGACCTCTTCGACCCCATAGCCTTGTTGATCTGAAATCTTTTTACCTATCTTATATCTTTGATCGGTTTCATCCCTCACAACCTAAAAACCAAAACCAAAAAACTTACTTCATAACTAGCCTAAAATCAGAACATAATAAGCAAACACACAGATATCCCTTACACAAATAGAGAGAGCCCTCTCTGAGTCCAGGAAGGCTAGGTCCTTGGGCTCCAAAGATTGGTTTGATGTTACACTATCATTTGGCTTGCCAATCAGCGAAATCGCGGGACCCTAACAACCATCTGAAAGCTTTCTTGACCTTTTCGACCCCATAGCCTAGTTGATCAGACATATTTTTACCTATCTTAGTATTTGATCAGTTCATCCCTCACAACCTAAAAAACCAAAACCAAAAACCTACTTCATAACTAGCCTAAAATCAGAAACACAATAAGAAAACACATAGATATCCCTTACACAAATAGAGAGAGCCCTCTCTGAGTCCAGGAAGGCTAGGTCATTGGGCTCCAAAGACTGGTTTGATGTTACGCTGTCATTTGGCTTGCCAATCATCCAAATCACGAGACCCTAACAAGTAGCAAGAGGAGGCATTCATTCATACTTCTTGTTTCAGCCTTATGACTGATTGCAAGCTTTAGCTGTTTAGCCGGAGTTGTAGCACTATTTACTGCAAGAATTCTCATGCGGGAATTCTAGTTTCATCATTATTGTAGCTGATTGGGAGATCTAAGGAGGAGGTCTTGAGTTCCATTCTCATCAACTATCTTGAGGAAAGCCATCCTCTGACCTTGACAGCGTATTCACTTCCAGTGAGTGTGTTATTTCTGCAGTAGCTATAGTAGTTGGGGTTGTATCTATCCATTTGTGCTTATTTCAGAAGAGGAGGAGGTGATTTCCACTCCAGGAGTTATATTGAAGGAGGCCTTGAGCCAATTCTTGTATTGTGTGTCCCTTTTTGAGAATATCAGATATTTCTCAATACAGATTTGCTGGGTACAACGTTATTTTTTGCAGTGTTGTATCTTGTGTTGCTATTTTTTCGGAAACCCTTGCCGGGGGATCCTAATGTGTTTGTAAAAGAGTTCAATCCTCTCATTTTTTATTTTATAATGAATGAAAGCTACAGATATATGTTATTACATCTATTTCTGTAGTTTCCATAATAAAAATAACGTTGTTGCTGCCTCCGACATTTCTGTTTTATGATGTACTGGGGTTGTGATGCTTTTTAGCATATTTGAGCTAGGGAGATCTGTTTAATGTAGCTAGAGTTATTTGTTTCTGATGCCATTCTACATTTAAGCTACATACAGAATATTTTAGAGGATCCCAGCCCTGGATTGCATTATTCTTGCACTGGTTTCCTTATACAGCATCCTCATTGGAGATATTATTGAAATTACTGAAAAGGAATATTACATACCATCAATCCTCTTTGGATCTATCCTTATTCCCTCTTCTGATATGATATGTCCAAGAAGTTTACCTTCTTGGAGACCAAACAATGTTTTCTTTGGATTTAAGGACAACCCAAATTTTCTGCATTTTTCAAAGACTTTTCTCAAGTGTATTAGGTGTTCTTCATCTGTTTTAGAATAAACAGTAATGTCATCTAAGAAAATCACTATGAAGTAACCTATTTCTTCTAAAAATGCAATATCCATGGCTCTCTGAAATGTGGCACCAGCATTCATTAAACCAAAGGGCATTTTCAAATACATGAAAGTACCCCAAGGTGTAATAAAGGTTGTTTTAAGTTGATCATCAGGATGTACAAATATTTGATTGTAACCTGAGAAGCCATCTAGCAAAGAAATTCTTCTAGAACCAACTACCCTTTGTAAGATATGATCCTTTTTGGGTAAGGGATAATTGTCCTTTAATGAGGCTTTGTTTAAGTTTTTAAAATCAATGCAAAGCCTTGTTTCTCCTATTTTCTTCCTAACATATACAAGATTAGACACCCACTTTGAGTATCTAACAGGTAATATAATTCCAGAATCATACGTTTTTCTAATTTCTTTCTCCACCAGAGGTAATTGAACAGGGTTAATTCTGTGCAATTTTTGTTTAAAAGGCTTCTAGTTTTTTTTGAGAGGTATCTTATGCTGGATTATTTCTGTATCATATGATTTCAGATCTTCATAACTCCATGCAAACACATCAGAAAATTCTTTAAAAATCTCAATGTATATCAGTTTATTGTTAGCTGGCAGTGTCTTGGATAATTTGATCGTTTTGGGCTTTTCCTCACTGCCTATGTTGCATTCTTCCACTTCAGTTTCAATAGGTTCCAGTTTTGGATTTTTGGCAGCATCATTCAAGTCAAACAATTCTTATAATGGGACTAGTTCTCTTGGAAAGCTATGATCTTTAGATTTTAGCACTTCCAAGTCTTCATTTTCTACATCTGTTCTTTTTTTTGTTGTATGTTTGGGTTGATAGGTTAATATATTTATTTCAGCAATCTTAGGAGACTTTTCTTCTTCAAAGAGTGGATTTTCTTCAGTAGGACAATCTTGTTCATACTGTGAATCTGAGTTTGGTATTTCAAATTCATTTTTGGACTGGAGGAAGTCTTCTATTTGTTTATCTCCATCAAAAACTTGCCAATATTTTTCATTAGTTGGGACAACTGGTCTATATTTGACTTGGGTGGTGCATTGCTTGGTTTCATAAGGTGTTAGACAAGTTCTAGCAGAAAAAGCTAATCCATTAGCTAGAATGTTTAGTTCCTTGGGACAAAGATAAGTTTGAATTCAGAAAATGTTTTTAATGAGTCCATGGAATCATCTCTATAGGATCTAAGTCTGGGGTGTTTAGCAGTGTATTCCCCATTTACTTTTTTAATTATCAATTCTGCATCTCCATGAACTTTTATTCCGTTGGCCCCTAATTTCTTCAATAAATGCAGGCCTAAAAGGAGAGCTTCATACTTTGCTATGTTGTTGTACATTGGAAGTTTAATCTATAGGAATGACCCTCAGCATGATTGTTTTCAGTGTTATGCACCCATATGCCTGCTCCTGCACCAGTTTTAGAGAAAGACCCATCAAAACTCATATTCCAAAGAGGATTGTTTTCAGAATTATCATCAATTTCCTCCCTTTCTTGTTTATTACAGCTATCACTGCGTTGTTCTTGTAGGTCTACATCATGTTGCATTTTGTTTTGTTCCTCAATATTTTCAGTGTTTTGAGGATTTGTTTTTTGATGTCCATGATTGGTATTATTTTTATGACTGTTTTGGACCTTAAGACCTGCGATCTGTTTTCTGTAATTTTCTGAATTAACAAATTGTCTTTTAGTTTTCTCCTTGTTTTCCTCTTCATCTATGGCTACCACTATGTTTGAATGTGGTGGGAACACTAGATTAGGTGATGTTTCATTGACTAACTCTTGCTCATTAGGAATCTCATCATTATAAAGAATGAATGAATCAAGGTTAGTGTGTATGGAATAAAGAGGAGAGTTTTCTAGTCTTTCTTGGTTACTTACCATGTATTTCATATGTCTTTCCCTATAGAGTCTTCTAGGTTGACTAAAGACAGGGATGGTGGCATAAGTCATATCCATCTGCATAGTACCTTGCAACTTAGCACCCCATGATCTTGAAAGAAGCATGCCATATTTGGGGGGTATATCAGCCACTAAAATGTCCATCACTAAGATTTTGGCTGGAATTTGAGCTAAGTTAACACATAGATCTTTTATCAGGCCTAGGCATCTTACTCTACTTGAATCAAAGGAATATAAATCTTTATAAGGTCTAGTTATCTCAAGGCCTAGTTTTTCCATTATTACTTTAGGCATAAAGTTATGTGATGCCCCTGAATCATGCATGGCATTGTGCATAATATTATCATGGATGTTCAAACTTATGTAGAATGGAGGGGTAGTTCCTTCTTGAAATTTTCCTTCAATTTTAGGACCAAACAGAAGCTCTGGTGTATCATCATTCAAGTTAATAGTATCATGAATTTGTTCTATGTTTAGAGCTTTCTAAACCTGAAATCTATATACATTTTGAGTGACTAACTCAGTGAGTGGGAAAGGGATTTTAATTTTGGCAATTTCACTTTCTAGGCTGAAGGGAATCTGATTTTTAAAAAAGTTTGATTCAGCCTTCTTAGTCACTGATTCATCAGCAAAATCAACTTGTTGATTTCTACTATTTACAGTAGTTAAAATGGTATTTTTAGGAGCATTAGTTGAAATACTAGTGTAGCTAGGGTCACCACTGTGTTTTTCATTTATTTGGGTGTTTTTTCCCTTGTTTAGATCAGAACTTTCAGCCATTGTTTGATGATTTTCCACTGTCTTTTTAGAAGTATCTACAGGGTTGTTTTTGGCAGAATTTTCAGAGGTTTTCTTCTTGGGAGTTTCTTGATTCTTTTTATTTCTTAGGTCATATTGTTTAGGTGATCCTATGATGGAATTTTCAAAGTCTGGTTCATAGTATTTAGTTTCTGGTCTTCTATCATCATAGGGTGTATATAGACCTTGTTTTCTTTCATAATTGAAATCAAAATCTTCATTGCTTACTCCCAACATGTTTATGTGCTCATCCTGTGTTTGTTCATTCATTTCTTCATCCTCATTAACATAATTTTCTTGAAAAGGAGGTCTAATCTATTGATCAACATCTCTTTGTCTATTCTAAGGTTGATTTCTCCTAAAGTTCTGATTTTGGTTTTGGGGCTGATTTCTATTCTGGGAATTTGTTTGGACAACTAACCTCTCCATCATCTTTTCCAACCTGTCCATGTTCTTGGCTAGATGGTCTAATTTTGAGTCAGATGTGGAAGGAACAGTTTCTTCCCTATATGATACCCTTTTCTTAGTCCTCATTCTAGCTCTCTTCTCAATCAGATTTGTTTCCACACTAAGAGATCCCTTCTACATGTCTTCTAAAGTTAAGGGATCCCTTTCTCTTAGCTGATAGGCCATTTCAGGATCAAATCCTTCAGGGAATTTGGCCAAATATGAGCCTTGTGGAGGTTTCAAATCTGGGGGCAGTGTGTTATAAACACTATTAAATCTAGTGCAATAATCTTGCACACTTTCCCCAACCTTTCTCTTGAGGTTGTTATAATCTGAAATTATTTGGAGAGGGTTCTTCCTAACTTGCCATTTGCTTATGAATGTTTGATGGAAATCTTGGAGATCATAGATACTATGACGGGTTAAGCCTTTGAACCATTTTCTTTCTTCTCCCCCTAAACTTTGAGCAAATAATCTGAGTTTAATGGTCTCATCATCTATCTCTTTTCTATCAAAATAGTCATTCATCTTGTCCACATGTAATTTAGAAGTAATGGAACCACTAGCATCATATAATGGTATTTTGGAATGATAGTCCTATGGAAAATTAGTTAAAGGTAAAGGAAGGACTAGAGGAGCATACCATGCTGCCATGATAGGAGGTTGTAGAAAAAATGGGGGGTTTACAAGTGGAGGTTTTATGAAAGGAGGGGGAGGGTGGAATGGAGTAGTTTGAACAGTGGGTGTATGGATAACAGAGGTACTTGGATCACCAAGAGACTGTTGAGAAGATATAGGATGAGAAAAACAAAAGTTATGAATGAAATGAAGGTCAGGTGGATTGGTTTCTCTATTATCAGTATGTTCACCACTCTGTTGGGGTGAGGGTGAAGACTCAAAGTCTATCTGATCTATATCACTAAGTGACTTAGTTTTGGATGGGTTTCTTAAGTTTGCAGAGCTGAAAGGTTTTCAGGTACAGAGTTAGCTCTATGAATTGGTCTGACAACAGTTGGATTCTTGGATTTAGGAGAATTCCTAAGAATACTTTCTGGATTATCAACTATCTCAGGAGGATTTGGGTCAGGATAGGCTCTAGTATAAATTCTTCTAGAAGCCATTATGTGGTGTTTTTAGACCCAATTATGAGAAAATTTCAGCCAAGTATGACAGTATTTTAAAGGCTAACTAATATTTTTAAAGAAAACTCGATCCTCAAAGTCTTATTAACTAATTTGGTATGATGTTATGATAAAAATTTTCCTAGTGGAGTCTTTGGAAAAACCAGTGGGGTCAGCAGGCCTATTGAATACCAATGGAGTCGCCAGGTGAAGGATTTTTACTTGTTTTTCAAGGTTTGGTTGTTGTTCACCATCAACAATCAATAATAACCAGTCTTGGTGACACTTGATTCATTTAAAACATAGGGGTTAGCTGAGTTGTGAAGTTATCTATTACTCAATAATCTCCCCAGTATGGTCGCCAGTATGTTGGGCCTCCATAGTTTGCAAGATTGGTAAGAACAAATGTTGCAGAGCCTATATCAAAACCACTTTGGAATCCTAGGATATAGACCTCCTGGATTTAGAGAGGGATATCTCTATATAAGTGTTTTCAAAAATATGATCTTTAGGGCTTATGATATGATATTAGGCTAGTTATAAATCACAAGGGTTTTGTTTGTTTTGGTTGGGATGAATATCATTAAAATGAAAGAAGTCTTTTGAGGGGTAAAGATATAAGTAGGTTGACAGAATGGTTCAGCTGATAGGATAAGTAAGAAATAGTATCAATCCATTGGGCTATCGAGTCACAAAAGGATTTAATTGCACAACAAGTTTCAAAAGTGGTTGTTGTGGAGGTAAATCCCCTCTACGGACAGAGGAAATCCCTACTAGCCCAGACCAGGTCTAGCAACAATCGTTCATGCTATAGTGCAGGTTCCTAATTGCGAATAAAACAACTAGCGATGAAGGCTTACCTAGAATCCAACGCTGTCGCTCGTAGAGAAAGTAGCGCTCCCATTCCTTAGCTCTGGAAGATCACAATCCTCATGATCTCCGTGATCAGACACCTGCACATGCAAGAAACAAAACAAACGCAAGCATAAAATCCAGTAGATGCAACTATATGTCAGTCAGAAAGGACATAAATCATCATTATAAAAAACATCAAGAGTGGAACCATAACCAATAGTAATTTATTATTAATCAATCAAAGGAAAATTACAACCAAGTTCTGACGCTGAATTCTCCTTTGGAGGGTCGCCAGCAGAACACATCTCAAAAATCCTGTCAAGGATGGGACAAACCTCTCTCTTCGGATCTTGACAATAGTCTCCTTGCTTGAATTTGGCCTTAGGGGAATAATCAAGGCTCTTGGGAATTTGGGAACTTGAAGACTAGCTTGCAAAGGAGATGAGCAATCTTTTATAGATGGAGGAACGGGAGTTGGGATCCCTATAATCATGGGATTGGCCCTATCATCAAGGAAGCTTCCATGAGAGGTGGAAAACCACTTCCTCTCTATGGAAATATGTAGCCAAACCTCCCAACTCAAGATAGATATGTAGCCAAACCACCATTTATTTTTAAAAAACACTCCTTAAATTGGCTGGCACGAGTGTGACTCTAGGACAGAGCGCCAATTGGCACGACCTCTTTAAAGGATTTTCCCCATTGGCGCAGGCACTGAACTGGCTGCCTGCGCCAATGCAAAAAGGGGTGTTTTTAGGGTTTTTCAGCAGGAGATGTCTTCAGGGGGATGAAATTACATGTTCAGGGGAATTCCATGAAAGTATTTTCAAGTTATATCACTTCTCATAGGTCACAAAATAAGCCCTCCAATGTGCGAGATGGGGAATGGTAGGGACGGTGAAAAATTGCTGTGTAACAGTGGTCCATGGGGAAAGTCATCTATGTCAAAGGATTCTTTAGAATGATTTTGTGATATCGAAACATAAAAAGTGTTGTGAGAGAAGAAAACACACAAGAAAAAAAAAGGACAACCTAAGATCAGGTAAGTACTTTTAAACTAGCTTGCTTTTGGCATGCTGTTGTGTAGATTAATCTGTCTTGCGGACAAGACCGATCTCTCTAGTACTAAAAGTAACTAGCAACAAACAGCCAATTATACTAATCTCTCTCTAAGCATACAGGATTCATAAAAATACTATATAGGTGTAAGGCCTACCTTATGTCCAGCACTTGCTTGATCTCGTTGAAGTCCTTCCCGTGCACTTGAAAGAACGTTCCTCATGAATCTGCAGTCACAAACAAGCAAAAATATTACGCAGCACCTGTATAGACATTATTATAAACCATACTCATCATAATGATCAAGGAATTTATGAAATAAACCATGAATAGACAGTTTAATGAGAGAAATGAGTATATTTGTATTAACTTCAAATAAAGAAAACCTTTACAACTTGTGCCTTGATGTTGTGCAGGTCCTCCTGGGGTCCGAAGCAGGAATCTCTTCTAATTTGAAAAGCATTGCACTCTTTGAACCAAGACAAATAGAGATGAGTGATTTAACCTCACAGAAAATCTTAGTTAACTAAGTCTGAATCTCAACAGCATTTAACTTCAAATATCATAAGCTTCAACTCCCTTTGAGGCTACCCAAGGCCTCTTTTTATAGTGGAAAAGAGGAGGTTTCTTGTTCCAAATATGAAGGGATAGAATCCTCTTTCAAAGGGATTAGCTCCTTACATCAAGGGGTTAGCTCCATCAAGTGAGGGATGCATGAACCTTCTCAAAGCGTATCCATTCCCGAAAATTCCCATCTAGAATATTCTAGAATTCATCTGAAATCAAATTTTTATCTTTACTTTCTTGCCTTTTTGAGTTTTACAGAGGTCCGCACCCATAACACAAAGAACGTGCGGTATGGTTCCGCAGGCAAGCTGAACTTTAGGTGCGGGACCGCAGGCAATGAATAGAGAAAGTGTGATACCAATGTTTAGGGGATTTTTAGGAACTTTTCTCTGATTTTGAAAGCTTGACATGAGGAACTGATATGTTAGACTTGCAAAAGGAGGAAGTATGAGTAATATTGAGCTCATACTCATAGCAAAATGTCAAGATGACAGTTTTTAGTGTAAAAAATTGCCCCCCTAAAGTGAAAGTCTGGAATAGATGACGCTGAAGTCTGTCATATATGAAGAGTGCGGTACTTTATCATTTCAAAGATCATCCTGTGGACACCCCAGTCGGAACCTGTAAAAACATTCAATGCAAAATATATACATATATATGTCATCACTGAGGTAGGCATTCCCATACTCGGATTAAAACTAACTAGAAACTAACTCAAATCGTTCCGATACAGGAATGATTTTAATATTACATCAATAACGTAGACACAGCATGGGCACAACCATTTGTAATGAATATTCTACTGTATAATAATAAAACTCCTCGCAGCCTGGATGGTGGAAACTAGATCCAGGGTCTTGATTTCCGCATCTCGAACTAGTACGATTCTATCCATGTGAATAAATGTGTTGAAGTCGAACATGGTAGAAACCACTTGATTACCAGTCAATAATGTGAACTGTTCACAAGTGTGAGAGAAACCACCAGTAATGTCAATGGCTCTCAAATTACTCAGTACAATTCATGAAATGTGAATGAATGAGCTGAAGTCGAACATCTCACGAAATCATTCGATCGAAGGTCAATGATGCAACCTGTTGTCGAAGGCGAGAAACCTGCCATTGAGGCATGCAGATTTCAAGGTATTGACGATTTCTGGATCAACTTCCTAGATAATGTGCTGATGTCGATAGAAAGTGATCTGTCGTAGGGAAGCCCACAACACGAAATCATAGATCAAGTTTTGAAAATATATTGGCAAGGACTAACTCAGGGATGGTCAAAATGGATGACAGATATTTTGCAGATGAATGGTTTATTTGAACTGTTCTCTTGAACACATAACGACACTGCAGATGGCTTGGTAACGATTGACCCAAAGCTAATACCCAGAAACCGGATGAATACTTTCAATGTGGTTTGATTAACTGTTAGGCAAAGGAATTCCCAACCCAGGTAAATGAAAGTGTCATGTTCAAGAGTGGTTGACTGAATTTTCGAAAAATTTAAAATACAACAAACACGCCCATTTTTCTCTCTTTTTCCCCCACCATTTCTGGCAAGTACCTCTTTATTTTTGACAAGCTTGAGGAGGATAACATTTTCTTGGTTATAAGCTCATCCTTTGGATGAGTCCAACTTAGTTTAAAATTCGAACCCTAAGAAGGAGTGGTTCGTTCCTGTTGAAAATTAAACAGGTCCTTTACTATTAAGTTTTAACGAGTCCAGTATAGGAGAAACTCGGTGTTTTTCAGTTTTAGGGAGTCAGAAGAAAAACTTAAGAAAACTCCGTGGGTGTACTTTTTCATAAATTTAGTCTCTCGAGCCCGAAAAAGAATAAAATAATGCGGGAGAGAACTCTATTGACCGTAATTAGTCAACGTATACCTTTTTCGTAAATAGTCCATTTCAGTCCGTAAAAGGGGTAAACTTATACTGAAGGGATGATCATTCATTTACTTTAACGAGTTCGAATAATCAAGTACTCGGCAATCTTTTCATATTTAGAGAGTCTGAAAAGGGCTTAAAAGAGGACTCCAAGGTTTCGCTTTTTCGTAAATTTTTTGAAAGAGTTCGAAAAAGTGATAAAAGTATGCTCTTTGTTGAAAAACGATCAGTTCACCTGAAAAATCCAGTTTCTGCACAAAAACTTGAAACATTACACATACCTGTTTTAAGATAAGTAAAAATGCTTTCAAAAATACCCTTTTTAAAGTGAAAAATAAATAAATTAAAAATTCATCCATTCGAAAAAACTTATAAAAAGGACGTTTTCTATTTCATTTTTACCGTTCAGTTTCAGAGTGAAAAGTAAAAAGCTTTTGGGTAAGCAAGTTCCTGTGAAGATTCTGGAAAATTCGTCCGTTGGATTCGAGAATCGTCAGTCCCAGGTAATCCACAACCTCTCTATCTTGTTTTTCATCCATTTCAAATTTGTTTTTAGGCTTTAGTTTGAATTTTTGGGGCAAAAAATGGTTAAAAATTTCGCTCGCGGGGTCTGCAAGTGGGACACATGCTACCTGCAGACCCCGAATTTTTCCTATAAGGAAAAAGTCGTGGGTTCCGCACCCGGCACACATTGCGCATGCGGAGCTACGCTCTGTGTATAAAGAGCGGGTGCGGTACCCATGCGGTTGGATTTAAAACATCCCATTCTCATTTATTTGCCAAAAAAATTCAAATAAAACTATTCTAACTTTCCTTTTTCTGTATTGTAGGATTGACAAGATGCTTATATGGCGAGAACATGAGCACGAGGAAGTGGATGAAGCTGCCATACTCCATTTTCCCACACAACAGGCATTAAGAGCATGTGGCTTGTACAAATTTTGGGCCATCTCAGGCATGAGGGCACAAGTAGAGCTCTTGACATGGTTGGTGAACAGATGGAATGTTCAGGACCAGTGCTTCTTCATTGGTGGCCACCGGCTCGAAATTGAGCTGGAGGATATATATTTCTTGACTGGTTTGTCCAAGAGGGGCGAACAAGTTTCTTTGTTTGGGACTAGGCCAGGTGGCCAGTCTGTCGCTAATCTCCAACTAGAATTCTGCAATAATCAAGAAAATCCTCGGGACAAACGGATTGACATAAAACACATCATCCATCCTGAATTGAAAGTTATTGCTTTTACTGTTACCAAACTATGTGGGAGTAATGCGCTTCATGTAGCTACTGGTTCCCAAATGCGCATTGCCGTGGACTGTTTTCGCGGCACCATCTTTAACTGGTGTGAAGCTGTGTTGGCCAATGTAAAAGGCCAACTAACTAGAGCAAAAAATGGGAAAATGAATAACTTTGGATATGGATCCATTGTTGTTTCTTTTGCTCTGGAGAGGATCCCCATGTTAGCTCCACAGAGTATTGCTGTTGATGCCGGTCGACCTCGAGAACCGAGAATGGTTCGTTGGTCCGCGTTGATGGCTCGTCATGCTATTGAGGGTACTGAGATTGTGCGATTTCATCCTTCATATTTTCGTTGGCTGGATCGCCAAATTTTTGTGATAGAGGATTTTCCATATGCCGAGATAGATTTCCGCGGCGACAGAGAGATGGCTCTCCCTACCGGGGAACAGTGGGATGATTCAGGTAAAATTATTTTTCAACGTTTGCTAAATTCTAATTTTTTTTATTTTTATCGTCTTTGAAAACTAATAACCAAAAGTTTTTTTTTTTTGAAAACACATGTGGGTCTACAAAGACCAGCTCATCTCCAACCTTACGAGAGAAGACAACCAGTTGCGCCCGCACCAGCCCCAGCAGGCCAATCAGCGGAGATTCTGACTGATTTGGAGCATCATCTAGAGCGTTTGACTCTAGATATTCCAGAGACCAGCATAGATGACATTCCTCTCAAGCTGCAAAGGTATGTGATTGGAGTTCCAGGACCTTTTAGGAGGTTCCTATGCAGGGTAGCTCGGGAAGTGGTTTCTTATCGTGATCACCATCAGTGATGGGATGATCGTGTAGACTCATATTTTTTACTTTTGTATTATCATTTTTTTCGATCATAAGGTTTTTCCAACCTATGATCGAAGACGATGTATATTTTTTGAAAAAACTCCTATACTATGATATATCACTATTTTGACGGCTATCTGTGTACATATGTAAATGTTGTTTGTTTTACTGCTTTTGATTATTGCAAATGTCTATTTATCATACTAGAAGCAATTGAATCTGCTAATGTATTTAAATGTCTTGGAATATGCTGATATTCAATGTAATAAAATTCACGTTCCAAGAGATGAACTCTTAAAAATAACCGTAATAACACTGGATTTGTAATGGTATAAACCCTGTTAAGCTGTAATACAACAAGTTCAGAATCCAACCTTACAATCAAACTCCGAATTCCAAATGATATGGATTCAGACAATAACTCAATCACTGCACTATACTCGGCAATGTTATTCGTTGTTTGACCAAGGCTTACCCCATGCATGGATACTAACTCGTCAGAGGGTGAATAGATAACCCAGGCTGCGGAAGAAATGTTCTGTGTACTACGACAAGCACCATCAGCAAAACCAATGTAGGTTTGAAGAGACGTCGACATCTGCAATATCAAGAGTAAAACTCAGATAAGCAGGAATAGTGACAAAAACACACTCTCTAAACTAGGCACACTTTTCTAATCTAAAACACACCAGCAGTAAAGAAATCTAAACTAAAAAAAATCTCCACACCTCATTTAAGCATAATATCGCTTTAGATAAAGCCCATTTCTGGGTTTATCCAAAGGGACACCGTCAAAATCTATCAACTCATAGGCCCCTTTTGCTAATTTTCGTTTAACAATATAAGGACCATGCCACATAGGCACGAATTTCCCAGCTCCTAGCTTGTCGTTAGCTTGATCATAAAGTAAAACTAGGTCTCCTTCTGAAAAATTTCGAGGGGTCACACTTCTATCATACTGAGCTTTTATCCTTTTAACATGAGCTTCGTTTGCTATTGCAGCATTTCGTCGATTCTCATCTAATTGGGCTAAGTACAAGAAACATTTCTCCTCTTCAGACGTAGCTGGAAGTAATTCTACGGCTAATTTTAGTGACGGTATTTCGCATTCAATCGGCAACACAACTTCCAAACCGTAAACCAGTTGAAAAGGAGTGAAACCCGTTGATGTTTTGACTGAGGTTCGATATGCCCAAAGCGCTGAAAATAACATGGAATGCCAATTCGTCTTATGAATACCGATGATTCGTTTGATCATGGTGACTAAAACTTTGTTAATAGCTTCAACCAGACCATTGGCTTGCGGATAATACGGAGTGGAACTATCGTGGCGCAAGCCAAGCTGGTCTGTCAGTTCAGTCATCATGACATTCCGAAAATGACTTCCATGATCCGTAATAATAGCTTGAGGAACACCGAACCTAGAAATTATGTGATTAAATACGAATGTTGCAGCAGTCTTGCCGTCAGCTGAATATGTAGGCATCGCCTCGGCCCATTTTGTAAAATAATCTACTGCTAGAATAATATAGGCATGCCCCCCGGCCGAGTGAGGGTTACATGTGATAAAATCGATACCCCATTTTGCGAAAGGACCAACAACAATTATAGGGTGAAGAGGAGCGGGTGGCGCGCACATTTTTCGATCAAAAATTTGACAGTTGTGGCATTTCCGAACCGCATAAATGCAATCTTTGAACAACGTTGGCCAGAAATAACCTGCACGCAATATCTTTTGGGTTGTGGCATACCCAGACATATGACCGCCACATGCTCCAGAATGGCAGTCATTTAACACCTTTTCGGCTTCTTCATGAGTTAGACAACGTCGGAAAACAGAATCCGCTCCACGTCGATAAAGTGTATCACCAATGATATTATACTGTTGGGATTGGAAGCGTATTTTCCGTCGCTGAGTTCATGAAATGTCAGGCCGAAAAGATTGGGTTTGGAGATAAAAAATAATATCTCCATACCAAGGATCAAGTGTACTGATGAGAAACAAAGATTCGTCCGCAATGGACTCTTCTGCCACTGTTTCAGTATCAGTAGAGGGGAAATCGCACATCAGTTCTGCAAATACCAAAGATTTCTTTGCCTTGAATTTTTCAAATTCCAAGTCAAATTCCTGCAGGATAACTATCCATTTGGAATATTTTCCCCCTAGCAATTTTTTGGTCAAAATATACATCATAGGGTTGCAATTAGAAATTACCGTGGTTTTACGTAACAAGATGTAATGTCTAAAACGTTGGACAGATTGAACAGCTGCCAAGGCCAATTTCTCCACATGTGTGTATTTGATTTCAGTCGGATGCAAATTTTGACTAAGATAATAAATCACATGTTCATTGTGAGATTCATCTTCCTGAACTAGTACCATCCCAATGGTGGAATGAGAAGCAGCGAGGTACAAAATGTAATCTTGGTTGTAGTTGGGAGGATGCAATAACGGTGCATGGGTCAACGCGTGTTTAAGTGCATCAAAATATCGATCAGCAATCTCGTCCCAAAAGAATGGAATATTCTGTTTCAACAACCGGGTAAAACCCTTTGTAAGCTCGGCATAGTTAGGAATAAACCTACGTAAAAAGTTTGCTTTCCCCTGCAAACTTTGGAGTTGGCGCAAAGTCGAAGGAGGAGGAAATTTAACAATGGCTTCGACCTTCGATGGATCGACGTGAATGCCTGCTTTCGAGACAACAAATCCCAGTAATCGACCCGATTCTACGCAGAAAACACATTTATGCGGATTCAGCCTTATCCGATAATGCCTACATCTCATAAAAATTGCTCATAAATGAGTGGGATGATCGGCCCTACGTAATGAATGAGCAGGTAAATCATCGAGATATGGCTGGACAATGTGCTTAATGTCATGAAATGCATAAGACATAGCCCGTTGAAAAGTTGCTCCAACGTTCTTTAGTCCAAAAGGTAGTTTACAATAAGCAAACGTTCCCCATGGACAAATAAAAGATGTTTTGGGTTGATCAGCAGGGAGTATGTTTATTTGATTGTAGCCGGAAAAGCCATCCATGAAGGAAAACAATTCACTGCCAGCACAATCATCGATTATTTGATCGATATAGGGAGTTGGATAATTATCTTTTGGACACGCTCGATTAATATCCCTATAATTGATACATACTCTTATCGTTCCTTGTTTTTTAGTCACAGGAACAATATTTGATACCCAATCCGTTAAGGGAATTGGATAAATGAATCCTGCTCGAAGTAATTTTTCAACTTCTGTTTTTATAGCAGCAGCTTTTCTAGGATGAATTTGACGTAATCGTTGACGAACAGGTTTAGCATCCGGGTAAGTCTTAATTTCATGAACGACGATTGATGGATCAATTCCTGGCATTTCTTCATAAGACCAAGCAAACAGGTCACGGAATTCTTGAAATAGGGCTTTATAAGTCTGAATTTCTTCATTTGTACAACAAGCACCTATATGAATGTTTTCAATTATTCCTGGTTTTACTGAAATGTCAATTGGAACTGTTCTAGATATATTTTCCAAATTTAACTCAGAATCAGGATTTTGTAATGGATTCTGAGGTTCCTTGGCATATTCAACAGTAAAAATTGAAGCGAAATCATTTTAAAAATGATCTAATTCAGGTAAAAATGAAGATCGGTGATGTAGATCTTCCCATGGTAAATCATCAACAGACAAAAACTCATGAATTTTCTCATATGTATGAACAAGTTCAGGAAATGTCGTTGTAACTGAACTAGATATAGAAAGTGATTCCTCTTGGATCCCATTCATTGGATCGGTTTCGGTTGAAGAGGGGTCAGAAAAAGACTGTACAGCCTGGTATGCAATTTCAAATGGACTCAAGGGCATCACGCCATCAAATGAATCTATCTCGGATTCTGAAGGTATAATCCAAGAATCATCAAACATAACAGTGTCTGACGAAATCATATGAATACTTGCAGTAGAAGGCAATACGTTAGGAGGAGGAAAGGAAAAAGTTCCTAGTAAACCAGAATCTTTAATCAAACCTACTCCAACATCCTTATAAGGGATACCCGTTTTACCAACATGCTGGATTGTTTCTGTAGAGGCTGGGTCGGACGAGAAATAAGTTAACTGATCTATTGTCACGATCTTTCCTTGATATGGAAATTTTATGAGTCGAAAGACCGAAGAGACAACAGCAGTCATAGCATAGGACCAACTACGACCCAGAAGAAGGTTGTAATCTAGAGGGGCATCAACCACTTCCACATCTAGATTAACTATTTTACCTTCGACCCCTATGGGTAAATCCTACAAAATACCAAAAGGTTGAAAACCTCGACCATCAAAAGCCTTTAGAATTGTCGGGGATTGGTTAAGTGTAGGAGATCCAAGTGATTTCCAACACTGCATCGACATAATACACGTTGAAGCTCCCTCATCAATTACAGTCCAAAAAATAGGTTTGTTTTTTACTAACACTGGAATCTGGAAAGCCATTTGGTGAGGAAGACATGGTGTACTATTTTCTAAATCGAAGATTATAAGGTTAGAATCCTGAACATCAACAGCTCCTATGGTAGACAATAATAATTTACGCTGTGCTGGACACGATTGCAGCACTTCCAAAGCCGACATTGCTGAAGGAGAAACAACTAAGTCTTCAACAATGTTGTAATTCTGAGCAGCTCTCGCATGTGGATTGAAAGCTGATTTACGAAGAACACCTTTAGCAGGCGGTTTGATTATCAAGTCTGGATTTTGTTTCTCAATCTGTAGCGGACCGGAAACAGGAGGAGGTGTATTTGATGTATTTGCATTAGAAGATTCTGCTTCTTTGCCATCAACGGGATTCTTAGAACCGTAATCTTGCGATCGCGTCGCAATCCTTACATGAGACATCATCATAATAGGCTCTTCTAAAGTAGTCGAGGAAGAACCAATCATTTTACTATCTTGAATTGGAAAAGGATCCTTCAAGACAGTAGGTTGTTGCGATCCTTTAACGAATTTCGTAACTTCGTCTCGATATGGACATTCTTTCGTGAAATGATCTTATTCACAAATGAAACAAGGATAGCCAGGTTTACGTTTTTCGTCATTGGATTCATCTTTATCAGTTTTCTCTTTCGAATTCTTTTTGTTTTTGTTCCTCCCCTTATTTTTACTACTGGATTTTGATTTTGTCGTAGATGTTTCAACGACATGAATGTCGGCAGAAACTTCGGGAGAAGATTCTCCTTTCGGGGAATCAGGTAAAGTTATAATTGGAGAAGAATTCTTTGAAGAATTCTTCTTGCTTTTAGAATTAACTATACCAATCATACCGTTAGCGGCATGAGACCCTGAAGGAGCTGCAGCTATTTGACCTTGTTTTGGAAGGTCTGGGATTTTTTCATGTAGAGTACCTGACTGTGTATAAACGAGGTCAAGGTACTGAGCCTGAGCAATTAATTGCTCTTCAGTAACAACACCAGCCTTAGCTACATCTTCAGTTATCTTGGGTAACAATGATTTAACAAACCATTCTGCCAAAATTTGATCCGGAATATAAACTTTCACCAAACGCCTCCTACGTCGCCATTCATGAATATGATCAGAAATATACGTGGACGTAGATTGTTTTAGTGAAGTTAATAATTCTGTGCCATTGTCGTATCTGACAGGAAACTAAAAATGAGTCAAGAAAGCTGTTGCCAACTGACTGAAATAATGAAACGAGCTGCGCGGTAACTCAATGTACCACTTGGCAGCAACACCTATAAGGGTTCTTTGGAAAAGACGTAAGCGAATCGAATCATCAACGATTGAATTAGATGCACACCAAAGGTGATAAGTCATAACATGATTCGATGGATCCTCTCTTGACTTACCTTCGAATTTTGGTATATCACTGGGCAACTTATGAGGCATTGGCGGCCAATTCTGATAATAAAAAATAGGATCATTTGTAAGGCGCGTCAAATCAGGTAAGTCCAAAGTTGCGATAAACGGTA
This sequence comes from Pinus albicaulis, assembly GCA_034641835.2. Classification (NCBI taxonomy): domain Eukaryota; kingdom Viridiplantae; phylum Streptophyta; class Pinopsida; order Pinales; family Pinaceae; genus Pinus; species Pinus albicaulis. The sequence goes on along the minus strand of CM076574.1, from coordinate 1,421,580,054 downwards.
ATTGACGGTTAGGGTCACGAAAACCTTGAGAAGCCAAAGCAGATCCAGGAGGCAGATACCCAGGATAACTAGGAATCGGATTTGCATTAGGTATTGTGTAACCTCTCGGAAAACCAGGATGAACCGGACCATACTGAGGTTGTTGATAAGTATAACCGGGGTACGGTTGATACTGATAGCTTGGATTCTGTACATAGGGACCGAATTGCAGCTGTCCCTGGTACGGTTGATACGTAAATTGAGGTTGACTTGTAACAACTGTACTTGTACCAGCTTGTCCTGCAGGCATCTGAACTGTAGTCTGAATGGAGGGTCCTGACTGAGGTACAGAGACTTGAGGGATTTGCACGGATACAGGGATAGAAGAATTCGGTGCTACATATACTCCAGAAATAGTTGTGACAGGTTGAACAGACGTTACAGCAGTTGCAGCAGTTTGAGGCGGAGTCTGAGGTGTACTAGGCCCAGTCTTCTGAACTGAACTAAGTGCAGGAGTTTGAATAGCTGGTTGAACAGGTTGTTGGGTTGGACCAGAAACCAATGGCTAGCCAGGTTGATAAGGCAACTGCACATTAGGCTCTAAAGGCTGTTGATATTGAGATGGATCCCACACCATCATTCCGGGGTATTGTCCCGTAGAAGGTTGAACATAAGGACTATAACCTGGTTGAACGTAGGGTTGATAATTAAGAGGTAAATTTCCGACTCCTTGAATAGATGTTTGACCAGAAGGTTGTTAGTAACCTTGAATTGGGTACTGCCCTTGAGGTTGATAACCCTGAGGCGCGTACTGAGGCTGGGGTTGATAAGGACCCTGAGGAGCATATTGAGTTTGGGGTTGACCTTGAGGCATGTATTTTCCTTGGGGTTGCCCCCCAAAATAATATGATTCCACAGTTTGTCCTGGGAAAAATTTACCTTGAGGTTGTGCCCCGGGTGGTAACTGACTACCCTAAGGTTGCCCCCCAGGCAGTAATTGAGTTCCCTGAGGTTTCCCCCCAGAAGGAAATTGACTGCCTTGAGTTTGAGGATTGGGAATATTACCAGACATCATAAAAATTTGCTCTGCATTCTACATTTCAATTTTAAGTCCATCAAGACCAGATGATAACATGTTTTCGATGGGTTGAGGAGTTTCTCCCGAGAAAGTACCAGAAAAACACTGATATCCCGAAGGAACAGAAGGACCACCATGTAAAAATGATTCCGGCGTTTGAGAAAACATGGATGACTCTCCAGCCATAAAAGATGATGGATAATAACCTCTGGGTGTAGGATGAAATGGAATTCGAGGTGGATAAAAAGCAAGACCCGGATTCTCTAAAAAGTTTGTTAAAGAGAGATACCAAGGATTATTTCGAATGGGGCTGTAGAAAATAGATTCACGCTCCCTAAGATTTAACGATTGAGGGGAGTCGGGAAGAGATATGTCTTCGTCTGGATTCGTAAGTTCTTCAATAGAAATAAGTCCAGAGGGAAGATTGTCTGTAATGATATTTCTTACCCTAGGTGAACCTGGATCGCTAGAAGTTGGTGTGATAAATCCTGAGGATGTTTCTAACACAGAAGATTCAGTTTTAGGTTCAGAGATTTCAGGTTCGTCAGATAATTCACCAGAAGGAGAAATACTTTCAGTAACTTCAGAAACTGAAATCGGTTCTTGAATGTATTCTGTTGTAGGTATTTGATGATCAGGATGTATAACTATAGATGAACTTCCAATTTCTATTGATCTAATTCTACTACTACTGGATGCTACCAGAGCACGAAGCCCTTCAAGTTGACTTGGTGAATATTCAGGGGGTTTCCCTTGTATTCTTCGGGATTGTCTCGGCAATTCCGCCACGATTAAAAATTATCTAATCACACGCAAACAAAGAAAAATTTCAATGAAAACACCTAAAGTCTCTAAGAAACAAACAATTGAATCATTCGCTTAAAAAATTTAAGAGTTCAAACCACACACAAACAGGTAACTTTCCGTACTAAAAATACTAGTTGGTGATGAAATCCAACTTAGTAGAATTTTAACACGAAAAGGGCAGTTGGAACAGTTACCCCGACAACCTGCTTAATGAAACAGACCAATGCAAGTTTCTCCACTATACCATCTCGAGTGAAGATAACCCTCCGGAGAGTCCAAGTGAGTCTAGCCGACGTCTGTTCCAGGTACAGTGGGATCTTCCCTCCACCGTCACCTTAGGAAAGAATCCTAAAGATTGTGGCCTCTAAGGTTACCAACTGAAACAAATATACCTGAGGGAACAGTCTACGATCCGACACACATGCAAGGGCAGAGTAACAAAGCTCAATCCCCTTGAAGGCTCCTTGAAATAATCCAAGGTTTATCGACAAGTGACCCCAGGCTCCTCGACAATGGTCTATCCGAGGTTTACCGTTTTTAATACGTGTATATCTTCTATCGTTCCCAATGAGGAAGGATTGATTACCTCACTGGTTCAGATATGATCTCGTGCTTAAGTCCTTTAAGAGGAGCTTCCCAGAGCATACATGCAACAATTGGAATTCTTCCTACCGCAAGATTCGTCTACTTGTTTGTTTTAGCTATCTTGGAGAGTTAATTACTCCCTACTCAAAGATACTAGCCTAAGCTATGTTGGTGATAAGAGCCCTAGAAATAAAAATATTAATAAATGAATTTTAATTAAGCGTTACTTTTATGAGATGTTTCTTAAGTCAATGGGTGCGGAAATGAAACTTTGGATGATGTGAAGACTCGACTTCCAAAAAACACTAAAATGCACCTAGAATGATAATCGATTCTTTTTCTTTCAATGAACTTTCTATCTAAAGAAAGAGTTGGAGAATGAAATTCTTTTAATGAACAATTCCTTCTTTAAACATGAAAAATAATTGAAAGAAACTACTTTGTCTTTTCAATAATAAGATAAATGATCAAAGCTCATAACAAAAATCCTTTTCCTTTCCAAATTAAAAGCTACAAAAACTAAAACTACTCAAAACTACAAAATCTAATCTTGAGATCTAAAATCTAAATTGAGTAAAAGCTTTTAAGATTTTTTTTTATGAATGTTTTCCTTAGTTTTTCAGCAAACTAAGAATCTATTTGTTCAGAATAACAAACAGATCAAAAACACTCAAAATATGTTTTTATAAAAATGAAATTCAAAATTTTCAACCAAGTTTTTTCGGAGATTTGCAAAGAAACAAAAGGCTTAATTTCTCAATATAGGATGTTTTCACAATCAGGTCGGATTCAAAAGACAAAAAGAGATCAATGTAATCTGAGATACTGCAAATTGTCAAAAGTTCGAATCGCTACAAAGACCTAGCGGAAAAATAATCCAAACTGCAAAATCTTCTAGAAAATCATCAAAACATCAACACTGTTGGAGTTCATTCACAAAAAATTCTTGACAGAAACAATACTTAGTCTGGGCAGAAACCAAAGATCTAAACAAAAATAAAAATAAACTAGAAAAAGAAATCTAGAGATTTCCTAAAATTTTTATAGGGTCCGCAGGCAACTAGTATTGACAGGTGCGGTCACGCACTGTATTCTTTACCGAAAGTGCGAACCTGCCCGCACTGTCAAAGTAAGGCAGAGTGCGGTCCTAGGAAAAATGATAGAAAAACTTAAAATATTTCTAAATTTTCTAAAACAGGGAAAATCTAAATTACCCAAACAGAAATGTATCAATCAAAAACTAGGAAAAAATGTTTCCTCAAATCAAAAATAAAAGAGAACCAAAAACAACAAGTTCTTTCCCCAGTATGGTCGCCATTTTGTTGTGTAGATTAATCCGTCTTGCGGACAAGACCGATCTCTCTAGTACTAAAAGTAACTAGCAACAAACAACCAATTATACTAATCTCTCTCTAAGCATACAAGATTCATAAAAATGCTATATAGGTGTAAGGCCTACCTTATATCCAGCGCTTGCTTGATCTCGTTGAAGTCCTTCCCGTGCACTTGAAGAACGTTCCTCGTGAATCTGCAGTCACAAACAAGCAAAAATATTACACAACACCTGTATAGACATTATTATAAACCATACTCATCATAATGATCAAGGAATTTATGAAATAAACCATGAATAGACAGTTTAATGAGAGAAATGAGTATATTTGTATTAACTTCAAATAAAGAAAACCTTTACAACCTGTGCCTTGATGTCGTGCAGGTCCTCCCGGGGTCCGAAGTAGGAATATCTTATAATTTGACAAGCATTGCACTCTTTGAACCAAGACAAATAGATATGAGTGATTTAACCTCACAAAAATTCTTAGTTAACTGAGTCTGAATCTCAACAGCATTTAACTTCAAATATCTTAAGCTTGAACTCCCTTTGAGGCTACCCAAGGCCTCTTTTTATAGTGGAAAAGAGGAGGTTTCTCGTTCCAAATATGAAGGGATAGATTCCTCTTTCAAAGGGATTAGCTCCTTACATCAAGGGGTTAGATCCATCAAGTGAGGGATGTATGAACCTTCTCAAAGCGTATCCATTCCCGAAAATTCCCATCTAGAATCTTCTAGAATTCATCTGAAATCCACTTTTTATCTTTACTTTCTCGCCTTTTTGAGTTTTACAGAGGTCCGCACCCATAACACAAAGAAAGTGCGGTATGGTTCCGCAGGAGGGCTGCACTTTAGGTGCGGGACCGCAGGTAATGAATAGAGAAAGTGCGATACCAATGTTTAGGGGATTTTTAGGAACTTTTCTCTGATTTTGAAAGCTTGACATGAGGAGCTGATATGTTAGACTTGCAAAAGGAGGAAGTATGAGTAATAATAAGCTCATACTCATAGTAAAATTTCAGGATGACAGTTTTTAGTGTAACACATGCACTTAATGAAAAGCCACAAAGTAACCTAAGATCAGGTAAGTACTTTTAAACTAGCCTGCTTTTGATATAATTTTAAGGGAAAACATTAAAAAAGAAAGAATATATTAATATCAGGTAAGAACTTTGAATCTAGCTTGCTTTCATCATATTATCAAAAGGAAACATTCATGATAAACATAAAAATTAGCCTAAGATCAGGTAAGTACCTTTAAACTAGCCTGCTTTTGACATACTCTTAAGGGAACTTTTCAAAGCAACTATTGGAGAAGAAACTAGAGGATAGGGCTAACCATAGACTTCGCTAATTCAACTTTATTTAGCAAAATTTTTAAGAACATTCAAGGACATAATCTCAAGTTTTACTTAGCAAGACATGGACTCACCAACATTTCTTGGCTGATTACACTCTATTGAATTATCCTTAAATACACAATTAACAGAAAACATTAAGATAAAGATTTATCAGTGAGATTTAGGGTATTTGATTGTAAATCCTAATCTATATTTTCTTTTATTTATCAAAGAAAATGGACAGTATGGAAAACATGAGAAAAATAATAATTAGAGTAAGAAAAACATCACCATTGACATAGACCAGGATCCCAAAAATCAGCTTGTGTATTTGATGTTCAAACCAGTTATAATCTTCAAATCCAATGGGTCTTTTATAGCTTCAAACTTCTCATCTCAGCCTATCTTTCTTCAATTACAAAACAGAGCTTCAGCAGCCTCAAAAGCTATTTACATTCAACAAGTATGCAACCAAAAATAATACTAGGCTCCTCATATGATATTTATAGATGAATTGAGGAGGTGGAGTGAAAGAAAGGTTTAATTGTTCAATTAATATAGAGTAAATGCTTCTCGGCCTTTGGGAGGCCAAATGGAGAAGTTTTCAAATTTTTTAACTCTGCTAATTGATTATTCCATTAAAGTTCATCAACTTCAGACACTTTTGTTGACTTTGGGTGATTTTGGTAGGCTGGCAATTAATTCTGATCTGTCTTTAGCAAATATCTCTGAATGTGCATTAACTGTGTATTATTTTTAGGTTGAATAGACCTGTAGGTGGCATTTCTGATCTTTGGAGTAGTAAAGGCTTTAATGATTTGACATTTAAAGCCTTCTTTTGGGTGATTTGTCTGTATTTGATATTTTAAACTCTGTTTAGGCCTTTTGGTATTTATTTATGCCTTCTTTAATCATATTCAGGCTTTAAACCTTTTCTGCTGACTGTTTTATCCTTGTAAATCATTGGTTAAGTCTATTTAGTCCTTCGTATTTTGACTTTAACCTTTAACTTTAATCTTCACTGTCTTTTCCCTTTTTTGCTGTGTACAAGTGGATTTAGTATGCGGAGGGTTTCACTGAAATTCAGAATGGGCATGATCTATTTCTTGTGACATAGAATTCATCCCTTTGGCCCTTTTTTCTTTTGTTTTGGGCCACGAGGATCATCACCCTCATCCCTGTCCCTTTACTAAACTGTGGGGAGGGTTTCCACTTTAAAAACTACCATGAAACCTACAAAAAACCAACAAACATGTTATTAAAACCTATGGGGGAGGTTTTCAACTATTTTGGAGGTTGGCGGAGATGGGTGAGCATATGCAAAGGAGCCGAGGAGGTTTTATGGAGAAAACCTGTGAAAATCAGGTTTAAAAACTGTATTTGGCGCGAAATATGGCTCAGTGGTTTTGCAAAAACCGTCGGCGGTTTTTGCACAGCAAATGGGTGGTAAGTGGTTTATGTTCTATTGAACGCGATTCAATTAGAATATGATGCATGGCTTCTGCAAAACCAGTGGTTTTGCATGAGTTTTGGTGTTTAAACCCTTGACGGAAAAGTTATGCGAAATTGATCGCAGGCCATTGGATCTGGGGGGGAAGATCCAATGGCTATGGGGGAGCATGACATATGGAAAGGTGCTTGGGTGAGTTTTTTAGTGGGAGCCAGGTGGCAAGAAGTGATTGGGAGAGGCGTCTAGGTAGTGGGAGGTGGGTCTGAAGGGTTGGATGGGAAGATTTTATCGAGAACTGTTGGATTTCAAAGATCGACAGCGGGGATACGTTAGAGAGGAGAATAGATAGAAGAGTTCAAGAAATGGGGAGGTGGCGGCTACCATCCAATCTAATGAGATCAACAGTTGAGATTGGTTATGAGAATTGCAGTGAAGGGAAATAGAATTACGAAGGGAGGGGGCTAAACAAGGCGGAGGGAAAGGTTTTGTGGGAGAAAGGATGACTGGGGCTAAGGGAAGAGGAGCTGAGGGCGAAGGATGATGGCCACTGATCTTTAAAGATCAATTGTGGGGATGGTTTTGTGGAGTGATAAGGTGGGGGGTTTAAGGAATAATGAAGGGGAGGGTCTGATGGAGGGATAAGGTGACCTGAGGCAGAGAAAAAGGGGCTAGGTCATAGAGGAAATCGCATCGACGGTGGAATCATGTGTAGGAACACAAGATTTTTTGAAATTGCGATGGCCGATGAGAGGGGCTAAAATTAGGTGCTGGGGCATGGTCTTGTGGAGGAGAAAGTGACCAGGGGCCAAGAAAAAAGGGGCTAATCACATCGGGAGATCACATCAGAGGGGAAGAGGGAGCGTTGCGATGAAATTATAAAAGCGCCGATGCGATGGGGTGATAAGTGCTTAAGTTTTTAGTGCGAGGTTTTGGGCCTTGGTTCTTTGATGGAAAAAAGAAAGGGGGCTTAAGCCAAGGGGGCTTAAAGCCTTTTTTTAATATAAAAGAGCAGAACAAGGTTTTAAGTGGGTTTTTTGAGTTTTTTGAGGTTCCGATAGGAAAATAGGGACGATTTAAACCAGAAAAAGGGGTTTTCTCGGTCTGAAAGGGATTTTTGATGAAATGAAGGGTAAATGAGAAGGGGAAAAGGGGATTTTTAAGAGGAAAATGAAGGACAAATAAGGGAAAAAATGAGTGAAATAGGCTTAGTAAATGATGGTAAATGGCATAAAAAACAGTCTATTTTGATATCAGTAGGGTTTCTTGGTGGATTCTTGAATGAAACAGCAGTGAACATTACTCTTTTAGTTAGAAAGCATTAGAAGGCTTCAAGAATGAGAAATTTTCTATGAAAATAATCTCTTGGAGGCTTAAGACCTGTTTTAGCCATCATTTTCTATAACAAAAATTTACTGATGGCTAACAGATCCAATCTATCTACACTCTATCAACTGTGTCTGGTTCCACCACATCCCCGATGGAATATTTTTCTTGTCTCTCAACTAGCTCCACTCGGATTACCCCCATTCAGTATAAACCTACGTACGAACAATCCTCCTTTGGGTCCTTGTCTCATTCAGATGAGGATATCCTAGAAGCCATGACGGAGCCAGATTACCCATGGGATGCAATGCATCACCATTCGTTTTTTCTCCCCAAGAAAACATTCAGTCCTAACAAGAAAAATGAACCAAATATATATGCAATCGAATCAAAAGACTTCTTGCCATCAAGAAAGGTCAACTGGTTCAAAAACCCCATCCCATCACCCGATGCATTCGAGGAAGGAAATATGTCAAATATTTCACCTACCATTAAGGTGAACATATCGAAAAATCCGACAAAGGTCGTAGAAATCTCATTGGGGACAGCATGTTCTCCCAAAGAAATAGTCTCTTACACCAAACTATTACAAGAGTATAGAGATATCTTCGCATGGGACTACTCATAAATGCCTGGGCTTAGTCCTACTATAGTAGAGCACCATATTGACACTTGGCCTGACGTACCTCCAGTATGCCAGAAACAATGTCAATTGCACCCATCTAAGGAAGAAGAAATAAAGAGATAAATCAACAACCTTCACAAAGCCGGGTTTATCTACCCCATCGCCTATACATCTTCAGTTTCCAAACTTGTTCCCGTCATGAAAAAACAGGGCATGATACGTGTCTGCACCGATTTTCGGGATTTGAAAAAAGCTTGTCCCAAAGACAATTACCCCACACCATTCATCGACGAGGTCATCGATGCATGTGTGGGACACGAGGATTTATCCTTTATGGATGGATTTTCCAGATACAATCAAATCCAGATCCGTCATACGGACCGGTACAAAACCGCGTTCACCACCCCCTGGGGCACATTCACATATAAGGTGATGCCATTTGGCTTAAAAAATGTAGGAGCCACCTTCCAAACCTAGCACACCTTATCCTTTCCTACTTAGATGACTTAACATTACACTCTAAGAAGCACTTAAACCATCTCAAGGTCCAAGCCATCAAACAAGTACCTCCACCTCAAACCCTCAGACAACTTCAAAGCCTACAAGGAAAAGCCAATTTTCTAAGACGCTTCGTCCCAGACTATGCCACCTGTGCTCAAGGGTTCTTGTGCCTCCTTTGCTAGGACATTCCCTTTAAATGGGATTACCACACCCAAAAATCATTTGATGCACTGAAGGAGACATTATCCTCAGCACCACTCATTAGTCCCCCAAACTACGAAAAGGATTATATCCTATATCTATATGCTTTTGAGTCCACACTGGCCATAGTATTGATTTAGGAAGGGCTGGATAGAAAGGAACACGTAATATATTACATCAGAAAAACCTTATCAGAACCAGAATTGCGATATGAAACTGAAGAAAATACTACCCTAGCATTAATCTACGTAGTCCAAAAACTTCGCCACTACATCATCTTAAAAACCACTACAGTTGTCACAGATATTAACCCCATCAAATACCTTCTCACGCATTGCTTAATGAATCATAAGTACGCCTGTTGGATAGTCATTCTCCAAGAATACGACTTACATTTTCGCTCCCCCAAGAGAAAAAAGGCACTTGCCTTAGCAGAGTTCATTACAGACCTCCAAAGACATTCCAAGGGATCACCAGTAGACTATTCACTACCAGATGAACATCTCTTCTTTGTAGCAACCGATGACCCTTGGTATTGAGACATCCTCCTATTCTTGCAAACCCAAAATTTTAGACCTCACCTCACACAAGATGATCGTTGGTGCATACGCCACCAAGCCCCTCGATATCTCCTTCTGGGAGATGTCTTATACCAGCAAGGCATCAACACCATTTTAATTCAATGTCTTACTCATAAACAAGTGGAGAAAGCCCTTAATGACTGCGATGGAGGGGCTTGTAGCAGCCATCTATCAGGAATGGCTACTGCCTAGAAAATCCTACGAGAAGGATACTTTTGGCCCTCCTTGTTTTGTGACTACATCATAGCTTTCAAAAGATGTGAACGATGCCAGCGCTTCGCTCATAAAGCAAGAGCACCCCCTGATCCTCTGCAGCCCATCATAGTAGCCAGCCCCTTTTGAAGGTGGGGGATAGACTTCATGACTTTCAACCCCACCTCGTCAGGAAACCATAAATACATCATCATTGTTGTTGACTATTTCACCAAGTGAGCTGAGTCCATTCCCACATTCGATAATGCCGCAGAAACCGCCGCCTGATTTCTATTTAACCACGTCATCGCCCGATTTGGTGTACCCAAAGAGCTAGTCTCTAATCACGAAAAAAACTTTGAAAATGAATTTTTCTAGGAACTACCTCACCACCTCGGATTCACCCATGAATTCACTTCACCATACTACCCCCAGTCCAACGGACAGGTAGAAGCTATTAAAAAAGTACTCAAAACTATGTTACAACGCATGGTGAATAACCATAAAACAAACTGGCACCATATGCTCTTTTCTGCCATATGGGCATAATGCACGACGGTAAAGACGTCCACTGGTTTTACTCCCTTCCATTTGGTATATAGGGTCGAGGTCGTGATTCCCATAGAATGTGAAATCCCGAATTTGCATGCTGCCATTGAACTCCTCAATGACACTCAACCTATAGACCAGCGCCTAGTACAAGTAGAGCTTGTCAATAAAAATCGATGATAGACGCTATAGCACAATGAGGCTCACAAGAAAAGGGTTAAAGCATCATTCGACCGCCACATCACCCCTCGCTTGTTCATTGAGGGAGAATTAGTCCTCCGCTATGATGTCACAAAAGAGGCCTTAGGGCCAGGAAAGTTTGAAAACTTGTGGAAAGGACCCTACATCATCAATCACTACCTCTGACAAGGGGCATACATCTTGACAGAACTGGACGGGACTTTCCTCACTAACCCCATCAACGGCCTTTACCTCAAGAATTTATACCCATAAGGGCCCCAACAGCCCTTCCCCTAAAGTGAGAGTACACAAAAAACCCACCCACTCAAAATTTTTGAGCCAAAGAATTAGTTAAAAGCACTCAAAGTATCACCATGGATCACCAAAATGAACCATATTTCGGATTTGTTGATGGAGCATCAAGCTGGTCTCAAAATTTAGCCACAACTGCCTGGGTCATTTACCGCCTTGATTGATCACCACTATGTTCAAATGGTGTGTGTATCGGTTCAGCAACAAACAATCAGGCAGAATATGACGTCGTCATCAGACTTATGTGTGATGCCCTCCATCAAGGCATTCACCATATGCATATCTACCTTAATTCCCAGTTAGTAGTTTCGCAGCTAAACCAAACATTTGAGACCAGAGACACACATCTATTTAGAAAATATTTGCCTGCCAAAATATTAAGCATACAATTTGATTACATTACATTTTAACATGTACCAAGGAATCAAAACCAAACAATTGATTGCATAGCTAACAATATCCTAAACTAGAATGCATCTCGAATAAACCATCATACATAAAAACCAAAAATATAGGCATCCATCAGCATACCATAACACATAAACTGATATAGGTGATACATCATGTAGCGCTGCAAAAACATCTCTCATAAATATATCAAAAATATGTGTATCTAAGTACAAAAAAAGTGTCACTGGCCCACTGGCCAGCCCAAAGATACAAAAGTCGTCAAAAAAATAAAAAATAAAAATAAAGGAAGCATCCTCATAACGGGTGCTTTCCCTATGTACAAAACTGCTCTAGGGGGGTGCCCCCTCAAAAGGGGTACCTGGACCCACCACTACTCCTAGTACCACCACCGGAGTCGTTGTCGCCACCGCAATCGCCACCCAATGTAGAATGGGCTGATAATCCCTCTCACGAGCCATCACTGTCTCTAACCAAACCTCCTCGAGGTTGTTGGGATCCTGTGATTTAGTAGATTGGCATACTAAATGACAAGGCAACACATAAACCAGTCTTTAGAGCTCTACGATCTAGCCCTCCTAGTCTCAGAGAGGGATCTCTCAATTTTTTTGCAAAGATATGACTTGTTTGCTTGTAAAAGGTTGATTTTAGGCTAGCTATTAAGCATGATTTTTTTTTATTGTTTTGTGGGACATGATGATCTAGGCAGCATACATAGAAAATGGAAATCTCTAATTCATTGGGAAATGGATTCAAGTAGAAGTTTGTAACAAGTTTGTAGATGAATTAGGGGTATCAAAGGGAAAATCTAACTTGGCTATTGGATCTACAAAGTTTTCAGGTGAAATGAAATGAATATTAAGGTTTTATAATGAAAAGTAGAACTAAGGGTAGTTAAGAATCCTTAATTATATGTACTTCTCAACAAAGAGACTTAAAACATCATTTGAACATGAAGAAGTATTTTATAGACAGGACTAAGCATGAATTCTACAAATCACACTTCAGTAAATAGCAATTTCAAGACAAACTTTCAAAATGAAATCTAAGAGTCGAGGAATGATCTATTTCATCAACGATTTCACTTTCAAGTATAAGAAAACATTCAAGATTCAAAAATAACTGCATTCATAGAAGAGGGAACTACTAGACATCTTTCATTACATCTATAAAGACCTTCAAAAAAATCATTCAAGAAAGAACAAAGGGTATGATCAAAACAGACCTCTTTGGCAGACTATAAACAATGGTACTTTAAAGGGAGACTTCAAAAATATCTTTTAAGTAGCAACAAGTAGCAGGGAGAACCATAAATCATTCTTGAGGCCACTGTATTGAACTGTTTAGGAAATAAACAAGCATAAGGGTTGAAAAGCAGTCAAACTACTTAAATAAACCTTTAGCAGATGAAAACATAAAGACAGTGAAGAGTAAATAGGTCTACGGTGCTTCTAGGAGACATTTATTAGCCTAAAATTTTTACTCTACTGTAAGTAAGAAAATAATGAAAACAAAATGGAAAACAGGAAAAAACATCAACAATTTAGAATTCTTCACCAACATTCAAGCTTAGGGATCCAATGACAGAGCTTTCTCCATCAACAAACAAGTCCAAACATCAACCGGTTCCAGAACATCAAATTTCCTTCAACTTCAGAAAAACTATGTATTACTTCAAAGAGTTATCAAATTCCCCCCATACAATGAGTTCAAATGCAATATTTGCTGCTGAAAATGAGGAGGTAGAACCATCTAGTGTTCAAAATGTTATTAATGACATAGCAAATGCACTCCTATCCTTAAAAACCATGCAAGGCATAAGGTAGGAATGTCTCTCAGCTACTTCTTTGTGTAATAAATATGTCTTTACTTCCTAAGGATGAAATAGTTGAAAATATTGACTTTGAGACCTTTTTCTGTGTTTACGTTAATTGTTCTGACAGTTTATAATATCTTCTTTAGTGTAATAACTATTTATTTGTCTTTTGAGGTATAAAGTAAGTGAAAGGTGTCACTTTTGATTTATCAAGTGAATAACTTCTCCTTTGATGTATCTGAGGCTCTCTTTAGCCTAAGTTCCCTTGATTTCATCATAAAATTGTGTTTTAAGGCCTCCCAGCCTTGATCTGCTTTTTTAATTAATCTTCTTTGTTGTCTTTTGCTTTATCACTTCTTAAACCATTTGTTCTATTCCTTTATCTCCTTCCGGACCTTTTAAACTTCTTCCAACCTTTCTTAGTTTATCTTTAGCTGTGTCTTTTTCCTTCTATCATCAAATTAATCTTTTAATCTTCATCTTTTATTTTGAACTTTGGCTTTCACTAATTTGCTGGTGTATAGGTGGCCTTGGCGCATTGGAGGGTTTGATAAATAGTCAATATTCATGATATATTAGTTAAAACGTATATTTTCACCCCTTTTGGTCCTTTTTCTTTGATTTTTGGGCCACTGAAGACTATGATCCTCGGCCTTAGCACTGTCTTGGACTGTTAATAGCCTCCTCTGCCATTGAACCTGCAAACAACCATTAAAGACATTATAAAATCCTGCGCGAGGGCTTAAAACTTCTTTACAGAGGCTAATGGAGGGTTGAGGGGCTTTGCAAAGGGAGGCGGAAGCAGGAGTGGTGGTTTTTAATGGCGGAGGGAAAAAAAATGGATTTGAATGGACTTTGGCATGAAGGAATGAGAATGGGCAGTAATGGAAAACCACCGGAAATTTCCACACTGCAAAAGAGTGGTAAGAGGTTTACGTTCGATCGAATGCGATTCAATCAGAAGGCGACGCGTGGCTTCTGTAAAACCAGCAGTTTTGTGTGAGTTTTGGTGTTTAAACGCTTGACGGAAAAGTTACGTGAAATTTAACCTAGGCCGTTGGATCTGGGGGGAAGATCCAATGGCTACGGGGGAGCGTGATGGATGAAAAGGTGCTCGGGCGAGGGTTTTAGTGGGAGCCAAGTGGCAGCCGAAGATTGGACAATAGCTCTATGGGTGGATGGTAGGGCCCGACTGACGTAAGAAGTTTTGTTTTGTAGTGGGATGGTTGATCGGTGGGGTTAATCTATTGATCTAACGAGGGTCATCGGATTAGAGGTTTTAACAGCACAAATGTGTTTATAGGGATGGATGAAAAGGGATGGTTGGGAGAGAGGAGGGAGGTGACGGTCGCCGTTGGATCTACATGATCAACAGTTGAGATCGAGCTCAATTTTTATGGAGTGGGGTAAGGCAAAAGGGAAGGGGGATGCAGTCTGGGCCGTTCGATCAATGTGATCGACAGTGTAGATCATTTCGAAGAAATGAACAGATGGGGGGTAAGAAAGAAAAGGAAGAGGGGCTTAAGAAAGGGGCTGGGGCATGGTCCCATGAAAAAGTAAGGAGACCGGGAGTGAACGAAAAGGGGCCAAGGGCTAGCACGGAGCGTTTAAGTGCTTGGTTTCAAGTCTGGGGCATATGGAGAAAAGTGGGTGAAATATCTAAGACCTCGGGGGCTTAAACCCTTAATAGTAAAAAGACTGCTTTTTAGGCCAAAAATGAGTTTTTTAGGCCAATTTAGAATTTCCGATAGGGTAAAATAAGCATTTTTAAACCAAATAAAAGGGTTCTATCGGTTTAAAAAGGGGTTTTTAAGAGGAGATGAAGGTTAAATGAGAAGGGAAAAGAGGGGATTTTCAGAGGAAATGGAGTTTTTATGAAAGAAAGAGGTTCTTTTGAAGGGGAAAATGTCAGTTGGGATAGGAGTAAATGAGTGAATTTTTCATGAGAAAATGGATAACTTAGGGATAATGAACATAGTGAGATTTCCAAAAATAAGAAATTTTCATGAAAATTTTGTTTTGGAAATTCATGGACTGATCTAGTCATCATCAGATATGACATAATTTATAGATGGCTAGTAGTGGCTCCACTTGGGGAGGACAGTTGTCCTTCTAGATGTCCAGAACCTTAGTTATCAATCTCTGGCTTTTAGCAGACCAGTCCCTTATCCATTGGGTAGATTTCTTCTTTTCTTGCTAATCTTTCCCTCTAAAGGATCAATTTTATCAATCTGCAACATGTAATTTCTTCAAACAACATCTCTACCTACCTAATCTTACTTTGTCCTAACATTTTTTCTTCCTTTTTGAGTGCATTTGAACTAGCAAACTCTTTGACATTTTATTTTTGAAAACAAAAACAAACTATCTAATCATATCCTTATTTCTTCCAAGAGTCTATATTAAACTGTTGAACTCTTTATTTTTCTACCTAAGCTACTATCTGTCAAGATTAAGTTGTTTGACAGATTTTATTCTCTATTTGTAAAACAAGAAATTTAAACATATTCAAATAAGGATTAGGCTGTCTGATCTGCTATGGTGTCTATGGCTGTATGTACAAGCTACACATAGACTTTATTCGCACAAAAATAAAACAAAATTGTGAAGGCTTAAGATCTGAAAATTATAAACATCCTTCTATTCTTCTCTCAGCTATGATTTTGATCTATTTAGAGCTATCTTTTTCCTTTTCTTGGTTCAGATTTTGAGCTTGTTAGAACCATTCTCTCTTCTATCCTAATCTATTCTACTGATAAGCCAAGATTAAATTGTTTGGCAAATCTGATTCACTAACCTATCAGCAATAAATTGAAATCTATCTAGTCAAGATTAGGCTATATGACTAAATAGCAGTGTTTTCTTTAAGTAGTGGCATTTAAGCTTGCACACTTTCATATTTTCTCTTTTTTGGGTATGGGGCTGTACCTCTTTTGAATCTGCCCTCTTTTCTTTTCAAATGTTTTTATGTTTTTTCTTTTTCTAGATTGAAAAGCAATGTTATACACAGTGAAAAATAAAAGTTTTGATATTTAGGAATCTTGGCAAAAATAGTGCTTGAGTATCTTGCCATTGACAGGACCTCCAAATAGATCTTCTCTATTCAGCTCTTACAGAAGGAATGCATTATGACCCCTGATAGAATGAATAATGTAGGGCCCTTTCCACATATTTTCAAATTTTCCATGTTTTCCCTTTTCTTCTCTTCTAGAATCCCACTTTAGAACTACATTTCCAACTTAAAGATCATTTTCTTTAGTCCTATTGTCAAATAATTTCTTGATGCTTTCTTGGACTGTTTGTGTTCTCTTATATACTTCCTCTCTGGACTGCTGTAAATGGATGGTCTGATTTATCCTTCTCTGCATATCATTTTCCTCAATTGGTACTTCTTGAAGGAGTTTCATGACTGGAACTTCTAAAGAGGTTGGGAAGACTGCATCCATGCCATAAACCAGCTGACAGGGGGACATATTTATTGAATTTTTGGTGGTTAATCTATCAGCCCATAAAGCATGAATAAGCTTAATATGCCATGATTTCTAATTCTATTCCAACATTTTTTTGATAATATTGACAAGGCTCTTGTTGGAGGACTCAGCTAATCCATTTCCTTGAGGATAGTATGCAATGGAATGACCCAAGGTGATATGGTATTTATGGCAGAATTCAATCATTCTATTAGATTTGAAAGCAGCAACATTATCTGTGATCATTTTTCTAGGACAACCAAATCTAGATAGTATGTTGGTTTCAAGGAACTTGATAATGACAGAGTCAGTAGCATTCCTAGTAGGTATGGCATCTATCCATTTGGTAAAATAATCAGTGGCAGTGAGGATCCACGTATGTTGGGCTGATGAAGATGGGTGAATTTCCCCAATGAAGTCCAAACCCCATTGTTGGAAAGGAGCCTCAACACTGATGGGATGTAAAGGTAAAGGTAGGAGTTTTCTCTTGTCATCAAAAATTTGACACTTATGGCAAGACATGACAAGTTTCTGAGTGTCTGGCAAAAGGGTGGGCCAATAGTAACCAAATCTGAGGATTTTATTTGCTATAGTCTTCTAATACAGATGTCCACCACATTCTCCCTCATGCAGCTCATGCATGATTTTCCCTACATCAACCTCAAGAAAAAATTTAAGCAATATTCAAACAACGTTCTTCCAATATAAAACCCCATCTAGTATGCAATAATTTAAAGCTTTCTGTTTCAAAAATATAGCTTTAGTTTTAGATAGAGAAGGAGAGTTATTTAGATAAAGCAGCACATATATGATATCAGCATACCAAGGTGAAGTAAAAAAAGTTTCTTCAATAAATGGACCTGTAAATTCTTCTTTTTCTTCTAAGACATCAACCATATTCATATCTAGTGCTTGGAAGTTTGACTCAGCCATGAGTTTTGCTAATCCCTGCCCTTTGATTAGTTTGGTAGGCCTGATTTATAATTCATATTCTAGAATAATAGCAACCCATTTTCCCCTTTTACCATCAGGGTCTTGACTTAGAGTATCCTTGACAATAGTATGTGGGATAAAAGCAATGATATGAGAATGCAAAATGTAGACTCTAAAGTCTTTCAATGCTTTTACCAAGGCTAAGGCTTGTTTCTCCATGATGTTATACTTGAGTGGAACATCTCTTAAGGCCCTACTAAAAAAGGATATTGGTTGTTCATGCCCCATGTCATTCTTTTGCAGTAACACTGCAGCTATTTTATGTTCAAACGCAAAGGTTTCTAGTGTGGCTAATTTTCAATATGCCATCAATCCTTTTAGGGTCTACTTTGATTACCTCTTCAGAAATTATGTGTCCAAGAAGCTTCCCTTCTTGGAGACCAAAGAGTGTCTTTATGGGATTCAAAGATAAGTCATAGTTCCTACATTTCTCAAAAACTTTTCTTAAATTAATCAAGTGTTCTTCATCAATTTTAGAGAAAATCGTAATGTCATCAAGGTAAATGATTATAAAATAGCCTATGTCTTCTAAAAGGGCTATGTCCATGGCCCTTTGGAAGGTGGCCCCTGCATTCATTAAACCAAATGGAATTTTGACATACATGAATGTACCCCAAGGTGTAGTAAAAGAAGTTTTATGTTGGTCACTTGGGAGTACTAATACCTGATTGTAACCTGAGAACCCATCCAGCAGTGAAATTCTTTTAGACCCAACCACCATTTGAATTATATGATCCATTTTTGGCAAGGGATAGTTATCTTTAAGGAAGGCTCTATTTAGATTTCTGAAATCGATGCAGAGCCTAATTTCTCCAGTCTTTTTCCTAACAGATACTAAGTTGGAAACCCATTCTGAATACCTGATAGGAACTATGATCCCAGCATCATACATCTTCTTAATCTCTTTCTCAACAAAAGGAAATAAAATAGAATTTATCCTTCTGAGTTTTTGTTTGAAAGGTTTCTGATTTTCCTTAATAGGAATTTTGTGTTGAATGATGCTGGTATCATATGATTTTAGATCCTTGTATCCCCATGCAAACACATCTTTAAATTCTTTGAAAATTTCTATATATTGTTGTTTGATATGAGCTGGGTGAGTGCTAGATAGCTTTATCATTTTGGGTTCTGCTAGGCTGCCTATGTTATGTTCTTATATGTTTGTTTCTATAGGCTCCATTCTTGGTTCTTTGGCTACATCATGAAATCAAAAATTTGTTCTAATGGTGTAAGACCTCTTGGAATTGTATCATTTTTGGATTGTAGAAATTCTAGGTCTTTATGGTCTGCATTGTCAACTATTTCTACTCTAAAAGGATGCACCAAATGGTTTACATTAGCAAAAAAAAACAGCTTTTCTTCAGGGATTTGTTCTTCATTAAAACAATTTTCCTCATGGATTGAAGAAGGTGTTGGTATGGAAAATTCATTCTTTGATTGCAGAAAATCATCTATGTGTTTGTCTCCTTAAAATACTTGCCAATAATCTTCATTGTCAGGTATTGCAGGTTTGTTTTTTACCTTTATATCAGATTGTTCATTTGTCTGTGGTATTTGGCAATTACTAGCAGCAATGGCAAGTTCATTTGCTAGATGATATTGAGCTCTTGGGATGAAAATGAGTTCATATTTTTCAAAGGATTTTAGGAGATCAAGGGTAGCATTTCTATACTCTCTGAGTTTTGGGTTTTTCATTAAATATTCCATTTTAATCTGTTTGATAATTATCTCAGAATCCCCTTGGACTGATATTCTTTTGGCTCCTAAATCTTTGAGTAAGTGTAGGCCAATAAGGAGGGCTTCATATTCAGCAATGTTATTTGTGCATGGAAAATCCATTTTATAGGAGAATCCTTTGTTTGTGTTCTGTATCCATACACCAACCCCTGCACTTATTTTGCTACAAGAGCCATCAAAGTTTATTTTCCAAGGTATTTCAATCTCATTTTCATTTTCTTTTCGCTATTCAAGGCTACTAAAATCTGGACTGTTCTTTTCTTGAATTGATGGTAGATGTGACTATTCTGGTAGACTAAATTCTCCTTTGTTTTCCTTTTCTTGTTGGCTGATTTCATCTTCATTATATAAGATAAAGGAATCCAAATTTGAATGGATGGAGTAGATAGAAGAATTGTTTGCTCTATCTATGTTTCCCACCATGTATTTCATGTGGGATTCCCTGTATAATCTTCTAGTTTGGTTAAATACTGGGATGGTGGCATAATACATGTCCATTTGAAGGCTCCTCTATAGTTTGGCTCCCCATGATCTAGATAGAAGCATGCCATACTTAGGGGGAATGTCAGCTACTACTATGTCCATTAATAGAATTTTTAGCAGGAATTTGTGCCAAGTTGACACACAAATCTTTGATTAGGCCTAAGCATTGACCCTACTTGAATCAAAGGAGTATAGATCTTTGTATGATTTAGTAATTTCTAAGCCTAGGCTTTCCATTAATACTTTGGGCATAATATTGTGTGAAGCACCTGAGTCTAGCATGGCATTATGCAAGATCTTGTCATGTATATTCAGGCTGACATAGAAGGGAGGGACATCCCCTTCTTAGTATTTTCCTTCAACTTCAGGACCAAATAATAACTCTGGTTTATCATATGTTAGGTTTAAAGTATTAGTGTCACTGCCTATGTTCAAAGCTTTCAAAACTTGGTTTTTATATACATCCTGAGTTACTAGTTTAGCTAAGGGTATGGCGATTTTAATTTTGGCAATTTCCCCTTCAAGGCTGAAAGGAACTATTGGTCTTGACACATTTATAGGTGTTTTGTCATTTACAATTCTTTTAGCAATTTTGATTTGTTGATTTTTATTTGGACTGCTATTTGGGATAGATTTGTTAGGGCCACTAGCAGAAGTACGAGGGCAGCTTTGTTCAACACTTTGCTGACTATTTTTGTCCTTATTTATATCAGTTTTCTTGGCCACAATGTTGATGTTACTGGCTGTCTTTTTAGGCTGATTTTCTGAAGTTTTCTTAACAGCAGTACTAGTGTTTTTGTCATTAGAAATATCTGGGCTCCCTTTTCTTCTAAGATTATATTGTTTGTGTACCTCCATTATTGCATTTTCAAACCCCAATATGTAATATTTGGAATCTTCATGGTTGTTTTCAATTTGTTCTGAAGAGAAGAATCCTTGTTCTTCTTTAGTGAGAAAAAAATCTGTCTCACTGTCAGATCCTATCAAACTCACATGAATTTCTTCCAACCTTTCAACTTCCCTTTCTTCTTCTTGATCAATATAGTTTTGTTGAAATGGATGCCTAATCTTTTGGTCATTATCTCTTTGCCTATCTTGATTAGGGTCTCTTTTGAAATTTGTATTTATATTCCTGTTTTGGGGGTTGTTTTGGTTTTCTCTAGCGGGCACTCTATCATTCAGATTTATCTTTTCAAGCATTCTCTCCATTACCTTCACTAAGTTATCAATTTTAGTATCTGATGAAGAGGTTGATGCTATTGTGTCATCTATGTATGTAACTCTTTTCTCTGCTCTCAACCTAGCTCTTTTTTCAATCAGATTTGCTTCTACACTTAGGCTCCCCTCTACATATCTTCTAAAGTTGAGGGGTCTCTTTCTCTTAGCTGATAGGCCATTTCAAGATCAAATCCCTCTGGAAATTTAGCCAAGGCTAAGCCTAATGGAGGTTTCATGTATGGAGGAAGTGCATTATAAAAACTATTGAATCTAGTGCAATATTCTTGGACACCTTCTCCACTGTTTCTTTTGAGATTGGTATATTATGAAAGGATGTGGAGAGGGTTCTTCCTAATTTCCCATTTGTTTATGAATGTTTGATATAAATAAGGGAGATCATTTATGCTGTGAGGAGTTAAGCCCTTAAACCATTTATTGGCTTCTCCTCCTAAACTTTGAGCAAAAATTATCATCTTAATGGTCTCTTCTTCTATCTCCTTGTAATCAAAGGCATCCTCATTTTATCTACATGCCGTTAGGCAGTAGTGGATTCATTTCTAGTAAAATGGGGAATTTTGGATTGGTAATAATTGGGTAAGGGAACTAGAGGTTATGGTAACACAATTGGAGCATACCATGTTGCCATGATAGGAAATAATGGGGGATTTACAAGAGGTGGATTTATAAGAGGGAAAGTGGGATGAAATGGAGTGTTTTGAACAATGGATGTATGGATAGGAGTAGAAGAAACACTTGGGCTAGAAAACTGATGATGAGCAGATTTGTTATGGAAGGAGCTGAAATGATGAAGAAGTTAAGAATCAGGTGGAGTAGAAGGTGAAGCTTCTCTGCTAAAGCTCTATTGCAAATCTGTAGTTTCAAAGTGAGCTTGATTTAAATCACTTTGAGACTTATTTCTGAATAAATTCTTAGTGTAAGGTAAGTCAAAGTGAGGATCTTTCAAGACTGTAAGTTTTTTAGGGATAGATCTTGTTCTTAGGATGGTCCTAGCATTAGTTGGTTTTCCAGATCTAGAAGTTTCCCACAAAATCTTCTCTAGATTTTCAACTATGGTAAGGGCATTAGGATCTGGATGGGATCTAGTATGGACCCTATGTGAAGCCAGAATTCCGTTTTTCAAAAATTTAGAGAGGCTGAGGTTTTTAGGACTATTTTTCAAGATCTTTCATCTCACAATTATTTCTATAACAGGGGACTAGGTTTCTAAACTTCCTCGAGGCTGGTTAACACAGTTTCAAGGAAATATGGAATACTAGTAAGGTAATAGGCATACTGGGGCTTAGTGGAGTCACCAGGTGGAAATTTTTAGCTTTTCTGAAGGTAAAATGTTTTATGGTCCACCACCAATGGTTTATTTGAAAACAAATCTGAAATGTTTTGGGTTTTTCTGAGTTTTTATGTGGTTATTTGGTTATGAGAGTGTCCTATACCTGATTCAACACCTAGCTAAGGTGGTGAAACAAACAGAGTATACTCTATGGTTTATTAGCTAATTTCTTCAAGGTTTGATAAGGGTCTCTTAGAATCCTAAGGTTTACTTAGATTTCCACTGATTCAGATAGATCCTATCATGATTACCATTATGCTTGTAGTGCTTGAAGAAGCTATATTTCACTTGAATGAATATTGAGTGTCTTGTTTAGGGACTTTTACTCAAAAAGGTCCCACTGTGATTGCCAGAATGTTGGGATCCTTTGATTTAGCAGATTGGCATAATAAATGAAAAGGCAACACATAAATGAGTCTTTAGAGCTCTAGGATCTAGCCCTCCTAGTCTCAGAGAGGGATCTCTCAATTTGTTTGCAAAGATATGACTTGTTTGCTTATAAAATATTGATTTTAGGCTAGTTATTAAGCATGAATTTGTTTGATTGTTATGTGGGACATGATGATCTAGGCAGCATAGATAGAAAAGGAAAATCTCTAAGTCATTGGGAAATGGAGTCAAGTGGAAGTTTGTAACAAGTTTGTAGATGAAATAAGGATATCAAAGGGAAACTCTAACTTGGATATTGGATCTACAAAGTTTTCAAGTGAAATGAAATGAACATTAATGTTTTAGAATGAAAAGTAGAACTAAGGGCAGTTAAGAATCCTTAATTATGTGTACTTCTCAACAAAGAGACTTAAAACATCATTTGAACATGAATAAGTATTTTATAGACAGGGCTAACCATGAATTCTACAAATCACACTTCAGCAAATAACAATTTCAAGACAAACTTTCAAAATGAAATCTATGAGTTGAGGAATGCTCTATTTCATCAAAGATTTCACTTTCAAGGATAAGAAAACATTCAAGATTCACAAATAACTGCATTCATAGAAGAGGGAACTCCTAGAAATCTTTGATTACAGCCATAAAGACCTTCAAAACAATTATTCAAGAAAGAAAAAAGGGTATGATCAAAATATACCTCTTTGGCAAACTATAAACAATGGTACTTTAAAGGGAGACTTCAAAAACAGTTTTTAAGTAGCAACAAGTAGCAGGGAGAACCATAGATCATTCATGAGGCCACTGTATTGAAATATTTAGGAAATAAAAAATCATAAGGGTTGAAAAGCAGTCAAACTACTTAAATAAACCTTCAGCAGATGAAAACATAAAGATAGTGAAGAGTAAACAGGTCTAAGGTGCTTCTAGGAGACATTTCTTAGCCTAAACTTTTTACTCTACTGTAAGTAAGAAAATGATGAAAACAGAATGGAAAATAGGAAAAAACATCAACAATCTAGAATACTTCACCAACAGCCAAGCTCAAGGATCTAATGACAGAGATTTCTCCGTCAACAAACAAGTCCAAACATCCACGAGTTCTAGAACATCAAATTTCCTTCAACTTCAGCAGAACTATGTATTACTTCAAAGAGTTATCAAATGCCCCCCATACAATGAGTTCAAATGCAGTATTTATGCTGCAAATGAGGAGGTGGAACCATCTAGGGTTCGAAATGTTATTAATGACATATTAAATGCACTCCTATCCTTAAAAAACATGCAAGGCATAAGGTAGGAATGTCTCTCAACTACTTCTTTGTGTAATAAATTTGTCTTTACTTCCTGAGGATGAAATAGTTGAAAATATTGACTTTGAGGCCTTTTTCTATCTTTACATTAACTGTTCTGACAGTTTATAATATCTTCTTTAGTGTAATAAATATTTATTTGTCTTTTGAGGTATAAAGTAAGTGAAAGGTGTCACTTTTTATTTATCAAGTGAATAACTTCTCCTTTGATGTATCCAAGGCTATCTTTAGCCTAAGTTCCCTTGATTTCATCATAAAACTGTGTTTTAAGGCCTTCCATCCTTGATCTGATTTTTTAATTAATCTTCTTTGTTGTATTTTTCTTTATCACTTCTTAAACCATTTGTTCTATTCCTTTATCTCCTTCCGGACCTTTTTAAACTTCTTCCAACCTTTCTCAGTTTATCTTTAGCTGTGTCTTCATCCTTTAATCTTCATGTTCTCTTTTGAACTTTAGCTTTCACTGATTTGCTGGTGTATAGGTGGCCTTGGCACATTTGAGGGTTTGATAAATAGTCAATATTCATGATATATTAGTTAAAATGTAGATTTTCACCCCTTTTGGTCATTTTTCTTTGATTTTTGGGCCAAAGAGGACTATGATCCTCGGCCTTAGCACTGCCTTGGACTTTTATTAGCCTCCTCTGCCAATAAACCTCCAAACAACCATTAAACACATTATAAAATCCTGCGCGAGGGCTTAAAACTACTTTACAGAGGCTAATGGAGGCTGGAGGGGCTTTTCAGAGGGAGGCATAAGCAACAGTGGTAGTTTCTAATGGCGGAGGGAAAAAAATGGATTTGAATGGACTTTGGCATGAAGGAATGAGGATGGGCGGTAATGGAAAACCGCCAGTAGTTTTCACGCTTTAAACGAGTGGTAAGTGGTTTACATTCGATCGAATGCGATTCAATCAGAAGGTGACGCGTGGCTTCTGCAAAACCAGTGGTTTCATGTGATTTTTGGTGTTTAAACACTTGACGGCAAAGTTACATGAAATTGAACGTAGGCCGTTGGATCTGGGGGGGAAGATCTAACGGCTACGGGGGAGTGCGACGGATGAAAAGGTGCTCGGGCGAGGGTTTTAGTGGGAGCCAGGTGGTAGCCGAAGATTGGATGATAGCTCTATGGGTGGATGGTAGAGCCCGACTGACGTAAGAAGTTTTGTTTGGTAGTGGGATGGTTGATCGGCAGGGTTAATATGTAGATTTAACGAGGGCCGTCAGATGAGAGGTTTTAATGTCACAGATGTGTTTATAGGGATGGATGAAAAGGGACGATTGGGAGAGAGGAGGGAGGTGATGGTCACCGTTGGATCTACACGATCAAAGGTTGAGATCGAGCTCAATTTTTATGGAGTGGAGTAAGAGAAAAGGGAAGGGGGATGGGATCTGGGTCATTCGATCAATGTGATCGATGGTGTAGATCGTTTCGAAGAAATGAATAGATGGGGGGTAAGAAAGAAAAGGAAGAGGGGCTTAAGAAAGGGGTTGGGGCATGGTCCCGTGAAAAAGTAAGGAGACCAGGAGTGAAAGAAAAGGGGCCAAGGGCTTGCGAGTAGCGTTTAAGCACTTGGTTTCAAGGCCGGGGCATATGAAGGAAAGTGGGTGAAATATCTAAGCCCTCGGGGGCTTAAACCCTTGATAGTAAAAACACTGCTTTTTAGGCCAAAAATGGGTTTTTTAGGCCAATTTAGAAGTTCCGATAGGGTAAAATAAACTTTTTAAAACCAAATAAAAGGGTTCTATCAGTTTAAAAAGGGGTTTTTAAGAGGAGATGAAAGTTAAATGAGAAGGGAAAAGAGGGGATTTTCAGAGGAAATGGAGTTTTTATGAAAGAATGAGGTTCTTTTGAAGGGAAATATTTCAGTTGGGATAGGAGTAAATGAGTGAATTTTTCATGAGAAAATGGATAACTTAGGGATAATGAACATAGTGAGATTTCCAAAATTCAGAAATTTTCATGAAAATTTTGTTTTGGAAATTCATAGACTGATCTAGCCATCATCAGATATGACATAATTTATAGATGGCTAACATAGGTCATCCATGAAACCTCGAGCAGGCATAGCCTGGATCAAGCTGTCCACTTGACCCCGGAAGTCCTCAAGAGTGGCCACCAGAGCTGTTAGTACTGCATTCCGAGCCTCAGCCGCATCAGCACAACCTCGCTCGGCCGTAATCTCTACTGTAGCCGAGCTGTTACGCTCATTAGAAGGGCCAACACCATCTCCTCTAGGTCCACCGGCACCACCACCCAATCCACCTGCATCACCTCCTCCCTGACCACCTCGAGGTTGTAGCGGAGGGTCGTGAACCACTAGTCAGGCCACAGGGTGACCTACCTCACCAAAATCTACACGAGTAACCAAAAAAATTTCAATTTCGATAACAAAACTGTAATATCCCAAAATCTGGATAGCTCAGCAAGCATGAACTAAAAATGCATTTCCAACAACTTATGGTATAAAATAATAAAACTAACTCTTTTATCCTATATATAATCCAATATAAAACCTAAATCCAAGAATAGAGATGAAACAAATCAAACTAGGTGGGTTAAAAAGATCTCCCACACCTAGAATTGCCAAAAAGAGCTAAAACCCCAATCACTACAACACAAGAAATACTGCATAAAAGTGACTGCGTAGTCTAAGAGAGGGATTGTACATAAAAATGATAGATAAGAATATATATGGAATTATATTAGTCAATATTCTCATAATAATGAGATCTAGTCTCCTTTATACAAAATGCAAGAGAACCCCGCAAGGGTTTCTTGTCAAACACTCTGAATGCAAATGGTGATTTTCATAAAATTACTGAATAGTCACTGCAACTGAAGCACATGAGTGTAAAAGGCTATAAGAATTAAGATCTAATGCATATCTTATCAAGGTTCTTCCCCCATGGAAGAATCCATCCTCCAATCATAGGAAAACTCCCCAAAAGAGCCACAAAAGTCACTACTAAAACTGCCCTGCTAGAATAACGCAATTCTTGAGTGGAATAACGTTGGAAGTTATGGTAATGTGTTGGCCTACTTCAAAAGATATAATATCAACCCAGGAATGCTCCAAACTGATCCTCCAATGGAAGGAAACCTCCCTCCTATGCAAAACCACTTCAGAAAATGGGTTTCTCAACCCTCCTCGGCAACACCCTGCAACTCAACTCAACCTCCTGCGGAACTGAACTGAACCTGTAGACTAAAGCTTGGAACCAATTTTGGATGTGATTAAGGATGGATCAAATCTCTCCCAAGGGTTACCCAAAGGGAAGAGAAGGAATTCCTGAACAGGAATCCCTTAGTGCTAAGCAGCACCAGCAATCTCAGCTAAACAACTAAGAGAGAAAAAATCTAAGCAGACATGAAAATGTAATACATAATCTAACCCCAAAATGGCTTCCATCCTCTTCCTTATAAACTAAGTTAGCCTTATCACCTTGGGTCCCACTCAATAAAGTTTCCACCTTCACAAAAACAATCTCCCTCCAAAATTGCGTTATGTCTTCATTAGAGCCACTCCTCTAAATTGCGTTGTTTGATTTTGGTCAAAGATGACCTCTTCAACTTGCTTTAGCCCTTTTCACACCTAAGGGTCTTCAATCTAGCTCACATATAGCTATCTAGGCTGAGCCTTATTCACATTGATCTCTTTTATTTGTTGATCCACTCCTCCTACATTTATGTTGTTGACTTGGTCAAACTTGGCCTTGTCCACATGAAAAATATCCCTATTCACACATGAGAGTGTAAAATCCAGTTGAAATTACATTCCCCTTACACAACGTGAGGGATTTTATCCTTATTTTTGTAATTCATGGGTCTTCTCACCCTTTTATTCATCTCTTAAGTGACAATGGTAAAATTCAATATTCCAAATTGATGCATGCAAACTTTGGAATATTATATTCCTCCCCTCCCAAATTTTTCTTTTCCTCAAGCAACTGCAAGGATGGGACTGAAGAGCATCCTCTTCTCCCCTGTAGCAACCTCATAAGATAAAACCCTCCAAGGATCAAGGTGTTGCATCAACAATCTATCTCCAAGTTTCCCCTCCCAAGTAAACAAGCTAGATTTTGGTGTACATCCCAAATAACTATCATTATGTGACAGTAAGATATCAATGGAGGCAACAATGGGTGGTCTAAAGGCATTCTTGAGGCATGTGGTATGATATATATCGGGATCTACCATCCCCATGTGAATCTCTCGTCCCCAAGCTATCATCCATACAAAATGAGTTTCCTCCCAACATGGCAACTCCTGGAAATCCTCCTCCACCTTGAGCTCCTGCAAAGTAGGTGCACTAAAATTCTGAACATGGTAAACAAAGTGGCATACCCCATGTTTTCCTCCCATCCACTTAAGATAAGTGCAGATAATTTTTTTACCTTGGGCTGCAATAATGTTGCCCTCAAATGGCAAGAAGGAAACTAGACCTCCAAAGGTCCCTTTCCCAACTTTGTGAATCAAGCTGGCCCAAACCATCTCATACAGGATGGATAACAAATCACCATCATATGGCACCCCATCAATCTCATGGCCCTCCTCATAGAGACATCATTTTTTTTTTGTAATGGCATACCTCTTCCCATGCTCCTCTTATAACATGTAATGTAGAAAGTGTGGGGATCCTCCTCCCCAAAGAACACATCCATCCAATGTTTTCCTCCTCCAATCATGCTCCCTATAAAGGCAAGAACAACATCAAAAAATTGGTTCATTATTAGCATCATAATTAAGGGAGTACTGAAGGTTTCATGTGGTTCTGGAAGGTACCAACAGTTTCCCCAATGATCACAATGCAGTCTTTTCCACTGCAGCTTTAGAAAATAGCATGGCAAGTTGTTTCTTGACAGATGGCTAGTTGTATATGTCATCACATCTACTAGAAAATAGTAAACGACTGAATGTAACAACTGAGCACACAAGGAGTAACCAAACACTTGCCCCAAATCGTATAGTAGATGGTTGTCTCCATCATAATAGTTGGCCAAAAATGGTCCATGGAGCCTAAAGAAAAACTTTCCCCTTTGTAGAGAAATGCACTGCAAGGAAATGGTAAGAGCATGCAAATATTGTGTTGAACAATCCATTAATGCAAAAACAGAATTCTTACCATATAATGAGAGAAAGATGGTGACATGATCCATAAATCAGCTCTCCATAGTGGTATGGCATACTCCTTTGAAGAGGAATAAACCATATGTTGCATGAAGATTAACCTCCTCATGCTTGGAAGTCCAAGTCAAGAAGAAAATACTATAGCAACAGATGAATCCGTCCACTAATCTATCAATCTCACCCCCTTCATGTCCACCAAGTGCATCAAATGTGAAGTGATGCTGGGAACACTCCATCAACCAGTTCCTGCTCCACAGTGACAGTGCTATGGGCCTATGCAAATAGGCTCCTTCCAACTTATAACTCCATTCTTTGACATGTTCAATGTCAAAGACTCCTCCCATAATGTTTCCATCTCCTCCTACTGCAATATCATGTAAAATGTAAGAGAAAATCTATCCTTGCTCTCTCTCAATCCTCCAAACCAACAAAAGTCTTTGCTGCCTTCTCATACCTCCATCATACAACCCATGTGGTGAAAACATAATGACCATGTCATCACAATTTATCCACATTCCTTGTTGCTCCATGATGTAAGTACCCTGCCAAGTTTTTTCCTCCCACATACCCTTGGAAAAAGGATATGTCTCATGATGGCCAAACTCTCTCAAGAGTAGCCAACGTATTTTTTCCTCTTGCTGCCCAGTATCATAAATTTTAAATTATCTCTCCATCTTCTTGCTCTCTATCCACATCCACTTATTCACCGATGGATGCCTCCTACCATTCTCCATCTTGGTACTCCTCCAAAGAAGACAACCATCCTCCCATATCATATTTTCCTTATTTCATTTCATGGGATGCTGAAATGCAACTCCTTGGAGATCTCCCAGAAAATATCTCATACCAATGACCATCTTGAATCCATAAGGATCCAAGTGAGCTGAAGGAAAGGCCTCCTCACTACTACCCCTTGACAGTGCTATAAATCTCCTCCATGGTGTTTTGGCTATCTCATGTCTCAATTCAAGGATGAACATAGGGATTGGTATGAATTTGTTTGGGACAAAGTTCACCTCATCCTCCAAGAATTCACACCCCACCCTCACATGTGGTGTGCAGCCCATCAGTGACCCATTAGGATGATGTCTTATCCCTTCCTTGATCAAACCAAGGTTGCACAGTGCAGTGCAATCATGTTGTCCAAATTGAGCAGTGTGTAATGGTACACAATCCTCCATATGATTTGCTGAAACAATAGAAGATGAAAAGTTAGGCATACCTTGATGAAATTTTGAAGTATCTTGTATGGTTTTAAGGGCTTCTCCTTCCAATAGGTTGGCTCCTCCAAATGAATATGTTGAGGACTACTAGTTGTGACAGCATTGCTACAAGTCTCTTCCACTAGTGGTGAGGGCTTCTTCTCCTCTAATTTTACTTCATTAAATTTTCCAATCAACCTTTGAGTAAATTCAGCAAAATTAACCACTCTTGCATGGCTCAAATGTCTGGACCACAAAATATTTTCTTCTCCCTCTAGGTGCAACATTGTAATCTCTACAGCCTCTTCCTCTACCACTGGACGCAGTAGGAAAAATGCATCAAGTTTCTTTGCCCAAAACCTTGCTGCAGATGACCCATCAAAAGTAGACAATAGGAACCTATTTCCCTTGATCCTTCCTTGGCCACAAGGTCTTCTTTCTTCCTCCAAATGAATGAATTGAGGGAAAGCTAGAGTCTCCCTGAAGGCTCTCGGTTGAGCTTTGTACTCAACAAGGTATTCACTTAGAATCATGTGATCCAAGTGTCCTCCATTTTCCAGAAATTTCTCCTCCATCTCAAAAGGAAAGGATATGTTCCACTATTGTGGAGCTTTCTGCAACATTGGCCTTCTCTTCTGATCATAAGAAGTGCATGGCTCTTCCTCCTCTCAAAACTCTCCAAAAGTTTCACTGCTCTTTCTCTCTTCTTCTTGTTCAACCTCCTCGGAGAGGTTCTTACTGGATCTGAAAAGTGATGAGAGTAAAATCAACCTCTTAATCATGCTAGCCTTTCTCTTTCTTCTATAGCAGTTAGCTTGAAGCCCACAGGCTAAGCCAAAGATCTTGCTTTGATACCACTATAATATCCAAAAATTGGGATAGCTCAACAAGCATGCACTAAAAACGCATTTCCAGCAACTTATGCTATAAAATAAAAAAATAACTCTTGGATCTTGTAGATCAGCCAATATACAACCTAAATCCAAGAATAGAGATGAAACACATCAAACTAGGTGGGTTAAATAGATCTCCCACACCTAGAATTTCCAAAAAGAGCTAAAACCCCAATCACTGCAACATAAGAAATACTGCATAAAAGTGACTGCACAGTCTAAGAGAGTTTTTGTACATAAAAATGATAGAGACAAATAGATCTGGAATTATATTGGTCAATATGCTCAGAAGAATGAGATCTAGTCTCCTTTATACATAATGCAAGAGAACCCGGCAAGGGTTTCTTGTCAAACACTCTGAATACAAATGGTGATTTTCAAAAAATTACTAAATAATCACTGCAACTAAAGAACATGAGTGTAAAATTATATAATAATTAATACCTAATGTATATCTGATCAAGATTCTTCCCCCATCGAAGAATCTATCCTCCAATCACAGGAAAACTCCCCAAAAGAGCCACAAAAGTCACTGCTAAAACTGCCTTGCTGGAATAACGCAATTCCTGAGTGGAAGTGATGGTAATGTGTTGGATTGTTGCCAAATATATGATATCAGCTCAGGAATGCTCCAAAATGATCCTACAATGGAAGGAAACCTCCCTCCTATGCAAAACCGCTTCAGAAAATGGGTTTCTCAACCCTCCCTAGCAACACCTTGCAACTCAGCTCAACCTCTGCAGAAACTGCATTGAACTTGTAGACTGAAGCTTCGCACCAATGCCAGATGTGAGGAATGATGGATCAGATCCCTCCCAAGGGTTACCCAAAGGGAAGAGAAGGAATTCCTGAACAAGAATCCCTTAGTGCTAAGCAGCACCAGAAATCTTAGCTAAACAGCTAAGAGAGCAAAAGTCTAAGCAAACATGAAAATGTAATACATAATCTAACCCCAAAATGGTGGCCATCCTCTTCCTTATAAACTAAGTGAGCCTTCTCACCTCGTGTCCCAGTCAATATGGTTTCCACCTTCACACAAACAATCTCCCTCCAAAACTACGTTGTGTCTTCATTAGAGCCACTCCTCTAAACTGTGTTGTTTGATTTTGTCAAAGTTGACCTCTTCAACTTGCTTCAGCCCTTTTTACACCTAAGGGTCTTCAATCCAGCTCACATATAGCTATCTAGGCTGAGCCTCATTCACATTGAGCTATTTTATTTGTTGATCCACTCCTCCTACATTTATTTTGTTGACTTGGTCAAACTTGGCCTTGTCCACATGCAAAATATCCCTGTTCACACATGAGAGTGTAAAATCCAACTGTCATTACGTTCCATTACACAACGTGAGGGATTTTATCCTTATTTATGTAATGTATGGGTCTCCTCACCCTTTTATTCATCTCCTAAGTGACAATGGTAAAATTCAATATTACAAATCACTGCATGCAAATTTTGGAATATTACAAAAACACATAGTACATAAACACTCAAGCAAATGCAGAAAAAATATAACACATACTTGCAGGTCCCCAAACATAACCAAAAGGGAGACCCATGTTTAGGTCACCCTGGAAGTCCATCCATGCATACGGGTATGGAAAGAAAATCTATGGGTTGGCCTCAAACCAAGCCTCTATCGTGGTGTTCCAGTAACACCCCACCATGCCACCACCGCCCTGCGGCATCACCGAAGCCCACCTCCTCATCCGTGGCTCCCGTGGTCCCCCAATGGCCACCACCACCATGGGACTTAGTAGCACCACCCACTCACACATGATGCTGCATAAGATACTGGCGTACACAAAGGACTTCGATCCATGTTGGACCTTGTTCAATTGCGACACCATGCCATCAAAACGAAATCGGGCGAAGTCAAAGAAATGCCCGGACCTCAACTGGTGCAAAACTCCAACCTGCGGGCCAGATGCCCGATGTGGAGAAAATGACCCCACCAATCACATGATCACTTCCAAAGCACACCGCTCTGCCAAATCTATCACTGATGCAATACTGATGCATCCCTCGGTGAGAGGAGCCCCTCCACAATGGAGCCTCCGGAATCTATCCATATTCAATCTCCCAGAGGAGAGTGGGTATCTCAAAGCCTCCCCCTAAGGCAGTAACCCGGTCACGAAATAGATATCTGTCTCAATATGGATCACCAGGTTCATCCCTCGCAACACGAACATGTTGTGCCTCCTACGCCAATGATGTATAATGTAACGTAATAAACGGTTCTATGACCGCAGGAACTCATTCTTAGCAAATTTCATAAGGCACCATGCGACCAACTGACGACGCGCCTCAGCATCAACAGCTAGAGCAGTTTGTATCTCGGGCCAATCTCGCTCTCTCCACACCAACCTACCAAAAACACAAGCACCCATCAGTACAGAGAAAAACTTCAAAAATAGACAAAAAATTAAAATTTTCTGTCATCATGGCCTTTGCGTGCATGTCCCTTAGACAGGCGCACTCTAGTGCACTTGTATTCTTCACAGGCACTCATTTGCACGCAAAAGGAAGGAAACAACGTGCCCTTGCACGCTTGTCCCTCATAATTGCGTGCAAAGAAGGCGCTCCTTTTCCTTGATCTCCCATGCAATCTAGGGAAAAAGTCACTCAGAGGCCATACAAACCAATCTATATGGCCCCCGGCACCATCAATTTGAGAAAATTACAATGCAGGACGTCATGAAAGTTACCTTAGCATAATATTGCTAGTCCCTGATACACAGGTTTTCCACAATGGAAAGAAAGGCTCTGCAAGCACCTCTGATCTCCCAAAACTCAGCAAGTACATATGAAAAGGATTAGGGCTATAATCCCACATTTATCGCCCTTTTCAAGATCTTCAGAGGTCCATAACAAGAGATTAGAACGTCCATTCTACAAACCGTAAGTTGCACCATCATCAGTAAGCCATGATGAATGAAAGAGATTCCACACGTTCGCTCTCTAGAAAAAATAAATTTTCAGCGCCAGCAGGTATGCCCTCTCCCATCTTCCTTTTTAAAAAATCTCATGCCTTTCAATAATATTTGATGAAAAGAAGATGCTTTCACTTGAGGTAGTTCTTTTTGCAGGAAGAACCTGCAAACCACTTACAACACCATCCACTGAAGGTTCCAGAGTAGGTATCATTCTACCCTCAGCATGATAGAGTCATAGAAATATTTGCATATCCTAACATCATTTCTCAATCAGAAATAAACCATAGGGCCCTCATACCCGACCGCGTTTATCATCACCTCACCCTACATATGATAAACATCTATGTTGGTCGGTAGAGCCTCCCCTCCATGGTGCCCGTCACCCAAAGTAGACCATAAATCACAAAAGTGGCGCCATGGCCATACCTCTTCAGTCTAGGAAGCACCTCATCCCCATCCATTCATCATGCATAGGGTCAAGTTTACCATTCGAACTAAAACCCCCTTCCCGGATGACCAGGTTGTACAAGCAGATTGAAAGCGCACCTTTGCGCATCGCATTTGACCCACCATATTTCCATCAGCATAATCCCATCTGCGGTACTTCTTCATCCACTTCATCAACCTCACACACGAGACCAACCAATGGGACCCCCACCCCCAGCAAAACACCATCCTCACACCTTCAGTGAGTGAACCCTTTCATGTTTTGGGGTACCCATCTCTGTGTTTCGTACAAACCAAACCTCATTATTTTATTCTTTTGGTAAGTATAAAAAGACCGAAAACGATGCACTTTTCCGCTTCACCCTCATATTTCGTCTTTTCCCCCATGGAAATAGTCCCTCATTCCCTTGGTCAGAGTATTTCACCCCCATGCACACACCATCACAACATTCATAGCCAGTTCACACCTGCCCTGGAAGTCCTACTGACTCCAGGGATTTTTCCTACAGAAATAACTATGACTGTCGCCAAGCTGCTAAATTATACTCTGACCTTGGGCCACTGAATTCCTATCCTTAGTTTTCACTCACCTCTCACCAACATGCCTATGTTAAACCCATCACATCCAAGTCCCTGACCTCTCAAGTCGGTGACCCGTGGTTCGGTTAAGGCTTCCCTTTTGTCGACTTCTACACCTCTTTTCTGAAAACGAAGTGGTACCTTGGATTACCTGTCCCCATGCAAAGAGGTATCCTCGGGTGGCACTATGGGAGACATCATTTTCCACAGATGTCATCGATCCTCCTAAAATTTGACTATAGAAAAAGCCTTCATGTCACGATGGTATCATACCTTACAACCATTGCACTTTGATTAAGATCCATCAAAGACCCGTGCTTCCATAAGCGTCTC
Source organism: Pinus albicaulis (assembly GCA_034641835.2). Classification (NCBI taxonomy): domain Eukaryota; kingdom Viridiplantae; phylum Streptophyta; class Pinopsida; order Pinales; family Pinaceae; genus Pinus; species Pinus albicaulis. Next base: position 1,421,544,322 of record CM076574.1, on the reverse strand, counting down.
TGTCAACAATGCTTACATGGGAAGGTCCCAACCAGTACATATGTGTGCATTGCGTAGCTAGATTCCATACCAAGTTTACGCATATGGGTACCACATTCCACCTATCTTCAAAGAAAAGAAAAGAAAAACGCCCCTGAGGGCGTCAGCGGTCGTCATCAACAACCGCCAACATCACTACCATAGTAGTGACATAGACAACACATGTATCTGTCAATTTTGTTTAACTAGCCATAGCATCACGAGCATGGGACATGTTCACCTCATTGAAATTTTGAATATATGTTTTATATTTTTTTTTCTTGCAGGGGTCCCTCAGGCCATGGTTATCTTAGAAACAGTGCAAGGTGTTGTCAATTCCAAGATTCACATAGACCTCTCTCTCTCTCTGTGCACGATACAGAAAAGAAACTATAATGTATTTTGGCTATACAGTCCTTCCTAGAACTCACATATTAGGGGGCAACTCTTAACACTGGAAAATCATACAGTGGAATATGACATTAATTAATATCAAGCCAAAGTATTTATAGGGCAGGAAGACATTATGGAATCAAGAAATTATATAAAATCTCTAAGGTTTCAAGAAAATCGGATTTGAAATAGTATTAAATGCTAAATTGTGTGCTTAATACTTCGAGAAGAGCACCTTCTACGCACATTTTTTCTCGATAAGCGCACATTCCTGAAAGTGGAAAAATGTCGCTTTTTGGGACCACACAAAGCAAAGGACAGCCACTCCTTATATAAAGCCACCTAAGGACAGCCACCAACACCTCCTTAGACACTATGTGAGCACACAAAGGAATATTTGGAGCACACAATGGAATCATACCTCTCCCTTGGGTCACAATCCACCATGTACAAAGGGAGGGAAGGAGGATTTGAAATCCCCTATATAAAGCCACCAAGAGATAAAGAAAGGGTGATCACATTGTTATGCTGCCAAAATTTCCCAAGAAATACCAGCAGTGTGTGAACCGGAGCTTGAGACAGAGGGGACTCGATTGTTTGCCACCCAAAAATCCTAGTCCATCACAATGGAGAAAGAGGGAGACCGCATCAGAGGCAGAGCTTGGAAAAACAACATCCTTGCATCGAGACCTAGAACCATTGTCTAGGGGCCCTTTGGAAAGTGGGTAAAATTTCTTCTCCATATCAAACGTTTAATAAGAAGAGGCCTTGAGCTATCATTTGCATTATTAAAATTTTGACATCCTTCAATAGTTTATGTATATTTGTGTTTTATTTTTTAGTTTACTTTGAGCATACATTCGCATATTTTTCCTCTAGATTATATGCTTTTGAGCTCCACCACTTTCTTCCTATTACCAATAATTTATAGAGGTAGACCACACCCCTTAAACTGGTGCGATTTTGTACACCCGTGTGTCAAAACCACCACAACAGAGGGAATTTGGAACATGAGATCCTAAGTGGATACCTAGTAGAATATAAGTCTCAACCTAGAGCTTTCAAAGAGACTCTAAATCTTCCACAATTTATTCAGCTTGAAGAAGAAAGGAGGCCTTGCAGCAATAGGAGAATAAGGGGCAATAGATTTCTATTGTCTACTTTTTATGGGTCATCCACATGTACAGCAAGGACTTGGGTAAGGAAGCTAGATGCATTATCAAGTGGTATAAAGAAAGGTTGTTGAGATTGCAGTGCTACACCTTGAAGGAGAAGGAAACATTTGGTGGTTCAGCCATTTGAGCCATGCAAGAGTGATTGCTTTTGCAGATTTTACTCAAAAGGTGATCAAAATATTTGAAAAGAATAAATCAGAGGAGGAGAAGACTTCACCACCACTTGAGGAGACTTGTACCAGCACTGATACAACTATGAAGGAGAAGCCATCATCATTAGCAATTGGGGGAGCCAACACATTGGAGGACGGAACCCTTGTAACCATACAAGATGTTCCCAAGCTTCACCAAGGTATGCATAAGTTTCCAATTTCGGTTATTTCAGCACATATTATGGAGGGTTGTGGAAATATACCTTTGCATGACCCAGGGTCAAAACAAATTGTTGATTTGGAGCAACAGACTTACACTACGTTGTGCAGCCTTGATTTTTTCAAGGGAGGGATAAACATTTATCCTAATGTGTCATTATTGAGCTACACACAACACTCGGGGTTGGGGTGTGGATTTTTGGAGTATAGGATGTCTTAGAGTCTTGTGAATTGGTAGATTGGCAGACCAAATGACAGGGTCACATGGAACCAAGCTTTGGAGTTCGAGGACCTAGCCTTCCTGGACTCATAGAGGGATCTCTCTATTGGGTGCAAATGATGTGTTCTTTTTGCTCTAGGGTTTTGATTTTAGGCTAGTTGTTAGGTGTAGGGTTTTTTGATTGTTTTGTTTTGGAAATATGGTCAAATGAAATAGGTGGAGTGAGAGTATGTCAAAGCCATTGGGCTATGGAGTCAAGTGAAAGTCAAGAGTGTCTAAATGATGAAACAGAGTGTACTGCAGGGCCAATTTAGCAAGGTCAATGGATCCTTAAGGTGATGTATGATGGTGTAATGAACATCAAGTTGGGGAAAATAATAAGATCTCTTACACTTATATAGTCTGAAGCATAACTCATGAGGTAGGGAAAACCATTGATCTCTATGAACAATACTCAAACTAATAAACAAATAAGATGAACATTCCAGTGAAACATAGAAGCATTAGAACTCCTAACTTTAGAAATTCACCTTCAGATTTTGGGAAAACATACAATATTTAAACAAATAACTTAATTTATGGGGAGGGAACTCTTAAACAGCATATATCAAGTTATTGGGAACTCTGAAAAATGTTTGCAAGCATGGAAAAAGGGCAAGATCGAACGAGAGGTGCCTCAAAGAACATGTCCCAACCTATATTTTTCTGTTTAATAGCAGCTAAGAAACATGAAACATAATAATAACAAAGGAAACAATAGCAAAATTTGGAAAACATCACCATTCACCAAGCTATGGAATCTTGCAAAAAAGCTTCTCCATCATCCAAGAAAACAAGCCATTCATCCACTTCACAAAACCAATTTCTTCTCCAAGCTCATGAAACCATGTATATTTCTCTTCAAGCTCATCAAATTCCAACAAAATACATAGGGGCCTCATGCTCTATTTATGGAGAAAATGAGGACTAAAACCCTAAATGTGGTAGGAAATTGTCAAATATAGTCATAAATATCATTTATGGCCAAGAGATTGTTAGGGCCCCATGATTTGGCAGATTGATTAAACCAAATGATAGGGTAACATCAAACCATCCTTTGGAGTCCTAGGACCTAGCCTTCCTGGACTCAGAGAGGGCTCTCTCTATTATGTGAAGGATGTGAATTTGTTCACTTTGAATGATTAATTTTAGGCTAGTTATTAAGTGTAATATGTTTGCTTGTTTTGGGTTTGGGTAAGATGACTAAGTAGGATAGGCGGAATGAGAGGCTATCAAATCAATAGGGCTATGGGGTCAGATGAAGTCAAGGGTGTCTAAATGATGAAGCAAAGTGTATTGCAGGGCCGATTTAGCAAGTTTAATGGATCCTTTGGGTGATGTATGAGGTGTAATGAACATCAAGTTTGGGAAGAAACTAAGAGGTCTTAAAAATATATAGTCTGAAAGCAATAACTGATGAGCTAGGGAAAACCATTAATCTCTATGAACAATACTCAAACTGATAAAAATGTAAGATAAACATTCCAATGAGAAATAGAAGCATTAGAACTCCTAACTTTGGAAATTCACCTTCAGCTTTTTGGGAAAACACATAAGATAAAAAAACAACTTAATATATGGAGATGGAACTCCTAAACAACATATATCAAACTATCAAGAACTCTGAAACAAGTTGGTAAGCATGGGCAAAGGGAAAGATTGAAACAAGGCCTCTTTGTATTAACCTAATCAATCAGTATTCCATAGAAAAGCTTCACAATAGGGTTTTGAAAACTTTAAATAAGCAGGGCATACCATGAATCATATTTATAAGCTAACATACTAACCTTTCATGAAACAAAAACAAGTTTTAGTGGGCCTAAGGAGCAGTCAAGAATTCCTTAAGATGAATAAAATAATAAAACATCAAAACTATAGCAAATAGGAGGTTTGAGGTGCTTCCATGAGCATATCTCAACCTATACTTTTATGAGCTATAGCAACCAAGCAGACTGAAACAAAATTAGGACAAGAAAACATTAACAAGTTAGGAAAACATCACCATTCACCAAGCTATGGAATCCTGCAAGCAAGCTTCTCCAACATCAAGCCACACAATCCATTCATTCACTTCATAAAACCAATATCTTGTACAAGCTCATAAAACCATGTATTTCTCTTAAACACATCAAGTCCCAACTATTTACAATGAATCCTCATGTCCTATATAACAAATGAGGAGAGGAGATCCTAGAAGAGCATCTAGAAGCCTATTGGCCAAAGAGAAATAAATATATTTTCCAACTATAAATGGAAATAAAATTTACTTTTAGGCCTGACATGCCTAAGAAAACATGCCAAACGCACATTTTTCCTACTCAGCCACAGGAGTGTAACACATGTGTCAAAAAGTGAAAATTTTCCAGGTGCGTAGCACAGAAATAGGCCCTGTTGCAGCAGTCGTTTGGAGGTCTTCCCGACACCGATTTAGCTTTTTGATGGCTCATTGGAAAGCCCGATGAGTCTATTTTCCAAAAATGTTTAATTTGTGTTGAATGGATTCCATTTACCAGCCCAAAAATTAAATCTCCCAACATTTCTCTGTGCGTAACACCTGGTCTGAAAAGGAGGCAGAAAGGTCACATTTTTTTATGTTTTTTGACCTTTTGAGGAGGTAAAAATGCTCCAAATGATCTAAAAATTGGTGAGTAGACTGTTGGTGATGTGAAAAATGCAAAAATGTAAACATTAAGAGCTGAAGATGCACCACATTTATGCATAGCGCCTAGGGTGTTGCGCTCCTAGGGCTCAAAATTTGGAAAAAACAAAAGTTGTCTGATTTGCCACAAAATTGGTGGATAGACCCCTCAAGAGGTTTTGGATACTTTTTGAGAAGCCTCAGCCAGGACTCCAAGGCTGTCATGCATTTTGGCTCTTTTTAGGTCTTCTAGTTCAATGAGGGCCTTCTTTAGCATGGCACTAGCAAGCATGCTTTTCCTTTCATAATGTTTGGCCATTTTCTTTTGTAGGGCAAGGCCCCTCTTGACATATTTGAAATTATTATGTTCCTATTTGTAATATTAGATGACCCTTTGAGCCATCTCAAAATCCATTTCCCACTCCTGAAGTTGTCCATCTTTTTCCAAGAGGAGCAACCTAGTTTTCATCTCTTGGTCTTCATTGTCACTGTCTAGATCAATGAATTGAGATCCCTGAGAAGCCTTCCTGATCCTTTTGCTCCTTCTTACCTGTACCTTATACTGACCTTTGCCCACCTTTCCCTTTCCTTTGTCTTGATGCTTGATTGCTGGAGGAGAGATGGCCCCCTTTTTGAGGCAGCAAACACATCTCTTCTGCCTCTGTGATAGGTGCATGTGAGAGGTTTTATGATGGTGTCTCTACCTTTGGAGGTGCCACAAGCCTTGTCATCTTCTTCATCATAAGACCCACTATTTTGGCCCTTTTGCTCATCATAAGGCTCACTGATTTTAACTCTGTTTTCTTGCTCACTGTTTATGTCTTGAGAGGTTGCCTCTTCTTGGTCATCATCACTCTGTTGTTCCTCTCCTTCACACTCTATTTTTGTCCCATAATATTCATTATTTTTGTCACTTTCATCATCTTTATCAAGCTCTGCATTTGCCTCAATGTTTTCAACCTTTGTCTCACCTGCATCTGTCTCTTGATTTCTGTTGTCATCAATTTCTTTTTTGTTATGGCTATTATCACTTTCCTGCTCACTATTGTCCTCTTCCTTTTCTTCTTCATCTTCCTCAGCTTCTACCTCACTATCCTCTTCCTTTTATTCTTCATCTTCCTCAACTTCTACCTCATTGTCCTCTTTCTCATTATTGTCATATGTTTTCTCTTCATTAGAGCCACTGTCAGCTTCTTCACTTAGTACATTAGGAGAATCGATAGAGGGTGAATTTCTTTATGGAGAAGGAATATGGGGAGATGATGGAGGAGTGGAGCTAGGTGGTTGTGAAGTGGAAGGTAGATTATGCTGAATGAAGGCTTGGGGGTTTTTAAACACATCATGTGAGATGAAGACTTCCCAAGGGATTCCTTGCTGCCCCAGCTAGTGTAAGACAATCATTTTGATCAAGGAGTGGTGGAAAGGGCTCGGAATTTGGCGGTCATAGCTTCTTTTCTTGACAAGTGAGTCCATCTTGTCAATGCTCCAGAAAAGTTAGTATGGTAGTGTTATAGGTCAATTTGGGCACCATTCCCAATGACCTAGTTAACCGGGCATCATCTCCAGGACCATTGATCAAGGGTCTATCATTCCCTATCATCGTAGTTGCTATATGCCCTAAAACAGGAAACAACATAAATCAAATAGGACTTTCATCAAGCAAGCGTTTCCATGGTTTGAAGCTTATTATAAAACATATGAGAGCTCACCAACGCAGGCTCTAAGGGGCTTAAGTGCGTTGCATATGCTGGTAGCCCCATTCAAGGTTGTGCTGCAGAGCACTTCCCGACATTCAAAGGTGCATTGGTCACATTGGGAGCGAAATTCTCATTGTTCCGGAATCTCCACTTAGCCAGTGTCTTCTAGAAGGGTTCAAACGTGTCAAGCTTCGGATCCAAGTGTCCATTTGACATCTACATTACTGAAAACATTTCTTGCCTATTTTTTGAATGTTATTGATTACAAAACAACCTATAGTTCATCTATAAATTGAACACAGATCTAAGTGTTTGAGGAGGAATAATTTGAGTAGAGAAATGTTGGAGAATTTTCAATAGAGAGTTTGATTTGTGGAGCTTCTGCTAGAGAGATTTATGTTGTGATGAGACTTGGGAAATCCACTGGGAGGTCACTTCAAATCAGTCACTAGGTTGTAACCTCTCCTTCTATCATCAATAAAGAGTACTTCTTGTTTTTCCCTACATGCATCTATGTTAAGTTTGATTTTCCATGTTGTAAGATCTTCGTTGATGAATGTACTTTATGCTTAATTGATTTAGCTAACTAGATTGAATAGATATCTATATTATTGCATCTTATTTTGTTTCAGTGTTTTTTCTTGCAGGAAGCATTCGGCCAACAAAACCGCTTGAATTTGAAGCTGTAGTGGAAGCGACAGAAAGGAGCCATTTGGAGCGACTGAAAAAAGTAAGCATCCAATCCTCTCTTTGTATCTGTTATGAGTTAGGAGAAACAGTAGTATAGTATTTCACCTATTTTTCTATGCTAACACCTGCCTAGGGAAGCGTAATTTATCCGTAGATTACAATTCTGGCCCAGCAGGTAGGTTCATTATTTTGACTTTGTTGAAGTGAATTAGTAACCTTATATGATATGGGTAAATCCTGGAGTATCTCCCCTCACAGGTGAAATATCTAATAATTTGCTTCATCAGCAAGGCATACCTCTCTAGCAAGTGGGAAAAAGGAAAAACAGCCTTACATCCTTGTTGACAACTTGGTTTTCGGCAGGGCTCATAATAGCTCAACTCCAACTTCTTTTTTTCAAACCATATCTCACAGATGTATGGTATACCTGTTTCTTTAGAAATGGATTCAGATGGGAGCTCAAACGCCACTCCTGCTAGGCTAACTCGATGATTTTGTAAGCCAAGGATGAACAATATAGTCAGGTCTGAGTGGATTTTGACTTGCTTGACCTTTTCACAAAAATGATAACACCCAACATCCCGAAAGCATGAAAGGATCATGGGAGAGGAAGTAATCTGAATTGTGTCTAAGGGCTCAAAACTATTTTCCCTTCCTCCCTTGTGTTGAGGCTCGGTAGGTCTTTAACTTTCATCACTACTGGTGTGAATCTCTACTTTAGACATGGTGGCTGGTTTTTTAGCAAAGAAGGCTTTTTGAAAATTGTTTGAGGGCCTTTGGGTCAAAAGGTTGTAATGAGTGAAGTGAGGAAAAAATTGTGCAAATGAAGGCAATATGAAAATTTCCAAGAGTGCACTTAGTGTTTAGAGGTTTTTTTGATGTCACTCAGCCTCCTCTTGCACATATAACAATTTTCTCCTTCAAACCCTAACCAAAGGTATTTAAAACTGATTTTTTTGCAGCCTAGGGTTTGGTTTAGTTAAGCCTTTAAATATGACTTTTCTTAGGAAAATGAAAGCTTGGGAGGCAAGAAAACAAATCACCAACCTTGTGTCTTGACTTTTGCAGAGGCTTTGAAGGTGAAAAACTGAAATTTTGAGTCCCTTTAGCAATTTTAGACAAACTCTGTCTGTGTGTAACACTGATGCGTAGCACCGGTGCATAGCGCTGGTGCATAATAGGCAGGAGACAGGCCAGTCGGGCTTTAGGAGTGTATCACCGATGCGTAACAGGCCGTAGATGGGCCATTCAGGCTTCAGGAACGTAGCGTAGGTGCATAACATGCAATTTGTAGACACTATATTCTGTATGTGTGTAACGCCGGCCAAGGTTCGTAGCGCCAAGCCCTAGGTGCATAGTGCAGTGTTAAATAACACTGCGGCCACCCCTCCTATGCGTAGCACCGAAGGCCATGAGCGTAGCGCCGGCCTCGGTGCGTAACGCCTGGAGATTTTCATTGGTTTGCACAGAAGCTCTTGAAATCTCTTCTCAATGGCTTTCTTTGGCTTGGAGATGAGAAATGGTACGGGGGGAATACCCAAAAGGCCTTTAAAACCCTTTTGGAAATAAATTTGAAGCCAAAACCCACTTTTGTAATGTTCTTTGTTTTTTTTACTTTTTCTCACTCTGTCTCTGACTGTTTTGGTGTTGCAGGTGGCATATTTGATTGACAAAGTTGCTTTTCTTCATTGTTGGAGGCCTCTTAAGGCTATTTTAACTTGATACCTTACCTGAAGACACCAAGCTTATGCCTCTCAACCCTTTTTGGAAAAATAACCTACTTTTTGACTTTAATACTTATAAACAACAAACTCATCCCTTTTTGCCATTTCTCCTTTTGACTAATATTCTGTGTTGAAAACATTCTTTCCTTTGACCTTGAAACCATCTGTTGTGATGAAGGAGGTTTCTTTGTCACTATTTTGACCATTTTTGTCTATCTTCCCAAGCTTCTGAGTCTTTAGGAATTTTTAGAAAAACAAACAGTGCTATCTTCTGAGTTGTCAAAAAGACATTTATCAAACTCACTATTTTATGTCTAAAGCCTTCAATGATATTTTGAAGGTTTTTAGGTGTTCTTTGCCTTTTTAGCCTTAGCATTGCTCTATTAATTGGTCAAAAAAGTCATGAATCTTAATTCCCAACAAACACATACCTTGCTGCTGTCTTCTAGGTTGTGAATGGTCTTCTAATGATGACCCTCCTTTTTTACCTCATCTCATGGCTAATCTGATAACATTTTGGTCCTTTTTGTAGGAATATAGGCAAAGGGCAGCTGTCCCTCTACTAGTTTCATGCTTGAGGCCAAACAACCTTTAATGATCTTTTTGATTGATGTATAGTGTTTCTTATGAGCCACTGTCTTTCAGGACCTACATGGACCTTTTGATGGGCAGCACCTCATAACAATCTGTTATGAGATCATGATCTTCCTTGTAAACTTAAACCTACTATATTCTTACTATCAGCTGTGAATGCCTTTATAATTTTTTCAGGCCTCCTTCTTTGACTCTATTCTGTTGTTGACCATTTACAAAACATTTATGTAGAAATGCTTGGACATGGTAAATTGCTCCTTTTCAGGCTTACTGCTTGATCAAGAGGATATCTTTGGAGGTATTTTGATGTTCTTTGGATAATGATAAGCCTCATCCTTGTGTTCTCTTGAATTCACCTTTGAATACTTGTGAAAATAGTGCATTTATAACCATGATTGTGCATAACCTAGGTGACCCTATTTGACTTATGGTAATGATCTTGGAATAGGTTTTTTGACTAAAAACTTCAAACAGGGTTTGGATAAGAAGGTAGGGTTTTTTACACTCTATCATGCACTACCATCCTAGAGAACTAGAAAAACTTGTTTTACTTCAAAGAGCTTTTAGACAGGGAGTTTTGACAACACCATTGCTTGAGGCACTTGGTGAGTAGGAGAAAAGTTTGGTTTACTTGGTGAAACAAGGTGTGAAAGTAGAGGGCTTAGGCAAATAGAGACAGAGTGTTATAGGTAGAGATGGAAAACATAGTGAGAGTGAGGGAAATTGGTCTTTTCTGGGCGATAGATTGGCCATGCTTTGACAAGGAAGTGGGATAGACAGTAAATTTCTCTTTGAGGAGATTTCTAGAACTCACATGATTCTTGAATTTTGTTTCTAGAAATCTTGGACAAAGCATTTAGTCATCTAAACAGGTAAAAATTACTGATGAATAACAGTGGATTCACTTAGGGAGGGCAGCTCCTTTTCAGGAGGTGTCCAGAATTTCAGATCTCTTGGTTTATGAAGACCAGTGCCTCATCCATTGGGCGTATTTTCTCTTTTCTTTTGTTGTTTCTTTCCCTAAAGTAGTGATTTTGAAAATCTGAAAGCATGATCAGCTCAACTTCACTTTTACCTACTCAACCTACTCGCCTAACATTTTTTCTTCCTTGGGTGCACTTGAGCTGGAAAACCCATTGACATTTTTATTTTGAAAGTGAAAAAAATATTTATACTTCTACACTTATCTCTTTTGGGAGTTCAGATTAAGCTATTTAACTCCTTTAATTCTCTACCTATTCTATTCAACTGTCAAGGTTAAACTGTTTGACAGGATTTATTCACTAAGCTAAAAACATGAAATTGAAAACATGACTAAATCAGGATTAGACAATCTGATTTATCATGGGTTTGTGGCATAAAAACAAGCTTCACACAAATGTTATTTTTGTACAAAATAAGACTAGAAAAATCAGGGCTAAGATACATAGTTTTCTATTTGTCCCTTTTTTTCTCCTTGGTTCTGTTTTGAGCATGTGGAACCAGTATCTTTCTTTCCTAATCTATTTTCTTTGACAAGTCAAGTTTCAATGTTTTGACCAGCATTCTTTTCACTAACTTATCAACAATAAATTTAAAACATGTTCAGCCATGATTAGGCTAGATAGATAAACAAGACATTCTTTTTGCACCAGTAGTGGCATTTAGGCTTGCACAATTTCATTATCACGATTTTTTTGGGTATGGGGTTGTACCTTGTTTTGAATCTGCCCCCTTTTCCATTTTTTCTATGTTTTATATTTTTCTCTCTTTTTGACTTTTTCTTCACACAATGGTATGTATAATGAGTGAAAATTTTAAAGCTAAGGATCTTGAAAAATGTAGTGTTTCAACATCCTGTCTTCAAAAGGATCTCCTAACATCTTTTGTCCATTCAACTCTTGAAAATAGAAAACAGAGTTACCTCTATTGGACAACATGGTATCAGGATTATTCCAAGAGTTTTCAAAAAATCCATGATCCCTTTCATGCTTCTTCTTTGACCTTTTCTCTTCCAATCTGTTTGAGTCAAAGATCCACTTCAAGTATGCAAGGTACTCTTTATCATTTTTAAAAAAAATGATGAAGTCATCCATGTACACCATAATAGAAAAATTTAAAACTGAAGGCATAGTTTTTTGGAAAGTATCTCTAGCACTTTCTAGCCCGGGAGGTATTTGTCTAAGCATGCAACTGTCCCAAGGAAATTTGAAAAAAATATTTGAGCTAATTGATCTGAAGTGGTATCATCTGATGGTAACCTGAAAAACTATCATGCAATGAGATTTGGTTAGAAAACCCTACCCTTTGTAAAGTATGATATTTTTTGCTAAAAAGGTATTTGTTCTTTTCGAAGGGTTGCTCCTGGTACCTAAAATATATACAAAACCTATGTCCATTTTCCTTCTTTCTAAGTGAACTCAACTGCTCAAATTTTTTCTGATTCTTTTTGGAAGGAAGGATTTTTAGAACAATGGCTGTGTTACAAGGTTTTAGACTAGCCTACCTACACACATAAGCATTATGAAATTTTTTGCACAATCTTGTATTCCTTTGTTTTGTGTGTAGTGATAAAATTTTAGACAATTTAATTACTTCAAGCCTCTTAAGTTTACCCATGCTATCTTCCTCTATATCAGCTTCATCAAAAATTTCTTTGGGATCTGTAGCAATATTTGTGAAAATTGATAATTTTTCTGTAAGGGAAAATTTCTTGGATGATGAAGTATCTAGGTAAGGTAGAAACATCAAACTATCTAGTTCCAAATTCCCAAAGATTTGTGTTTTGTGAGGGTGTTTCATTTTTTTTGGATTAGCAAAAGGAAGAAGTTGTGTTCTTCTGATTTGTATTTCTTTTGAGCAACTTGTTCCCTTTTCTAAACTGATTCTTGTTTTCTATTGGTATCATTTCCTATGTTCAAAACTTTCAAGACTTGGAAGCAGGAATCTGGAATGAGCTACCGAGTTTAGTGATTTTGTGGTTATTTTTGATTTTAGTGATTTCTCCTTCAAAGGCGAAAGGTACTTGAGTTTTAGACATATTTACATCAGTTTTATCAGCCATAAATTTTTCCACATTTTTAATTTGTTGATTTTGGTTGGGGGCTTTGGTCATTAGAGTTTTCTCAGGGCCACTAGCAGAGGTGCTAGGATAGCTAGTGTCAACTCCTGGTTGGCTAGTTTTATCCTTGTTGGGATCAGTTTTCTTAGCCATGGTGCTATTATTGTCTGTTGTTCTTTTAAGAATGTTCTCAGGAGTTTTCTTAATAGCAGTGTCTAAGTTGTTTTTTCTGGAGTTGTCTTGGTTTTTATTACTACTAAGATCATATTGTCTATGGACTTCCATTATGGAATTTTCTAATCCCAATTCGTGGTCTTCAAAATCTTCATATCTTGTTTCATCTTGGTTTGAGGAGAAAAAACCTTATTCCTCTTATGTGAGAAAAATCTCACCCTCACTATCAGAGCCTATTAAGTTTAGACGATTCTCATCTGGTTGTTCAATATCTCTTTCCCCTTCGTCAACATAGTTATCTTGGAAGGGTGGCCTGATTTCTTGATCATTTTCCCTTAGTCTGTTTTGGGGCAGGTCTCTTCTAAAATTTTAATTCTGGTTTCTGTTTTGGGGATTTGTTTGGTTTTCCCTAGGGGGTGTTCTTTCGTTTATTCTTATTCTCTCCATCATTCTTTCCATGGTCCTAAGAAGGTTGTCCATCTTGGAATCATATGAGGAGGTGGAGGGCATGGTCTCATCTTTGTATGTTACCCTCTTTTTTGATCTTAACCTAGCTCTTTTTCAATCAAGTTGGCCTCTACACTTATAGCTCCCTTTTGCATGTCTTCTAAAGTTAGGGGCTCTCTTTCTCTTAGTTGATAGACCATATAGGGGTCAAAAACCTATGGGAATTTAGCTAAGGCTAGGCCTAATGGGGGTTTCATGTTTGGCGGTAGTGCGTTGTAAACACTATTGAACCTAGTGCAATGGTCTTGGACACTTTCTCCCGTGTTTATTTTGAGATTTCTATATTCTGAAAGGATCTGAAGAGGGTTTTTCTTGATTTCCCATTTGTTTATGAAATTTTGGTAAAGGGAAGGGAGATCATGTATGCTGTTGGGAGTTAGGCTTTTGAACCATTTCTTAGCTTCTCCTCCTAGGCTTTGGGCGAACATCCTCATCTTCATGGTTTCCTCTTCTAATTCTATGTAGTCAAAAGCATCATTCATTCTATCTACAAGTTGTTGGGAAGTAGTGGATTTAGCCCCGGTAAAGTGTGGAATTCTGGATTGGTAATCATTTGGAAAAGGTACCAATGGTTGCGGTAACACAAGGGGCACATACCATGCTACCATGGTGGGAGCTAATGGTGGATTTACAAGTGGAGGATTTGTGCTATGAGATGGAGTGGTTTTCATAGTGGTGGTGTGAATGGGTGTGGTGGAAGCACTTGGACCAGTAAACTGATTCTGAGGAGACATGGGATGAAAAGAGCCAAAGTGGTGGAGAAGTTGGAAATCAGGTGGTGTGGAAGGAGAAGCTTCTCTGCTAAGACTATGCTGTAATTCTATGGGCTCAAGATCGATATGGTCGATTCTACTTTGTGACTTGGTTCTGAAAAGGTCTTTGGTATGGCGCAAGTCAAACTGGGGATCTTGCAAGGCTGTAAGTTGTTTAGGTACAGGGCTTGATTTATGAAGGGTCCTATTACTAGCTAAGTTTCCAGTTTCAGAATTTTTCCACAAAATATTTTCTTGGTCCTCAACTATAGTAGGAGGGTTTGTGTCTAGATGAGATCTGGTATTGAATCTTTTTGGAGCCAAATTTCAATTCAAAATTTAGAGAGGCTGAAATTTTATGACTTCTTTCGGAACGATGATCTCTCTAGGTGCTATCAAACTCGCACAGTGTGTGACTAGGTTTCTAGACTTCTCAAGGCTCGTTTGATGGAGTCCTATAGGAGTCTATAGATACTTAGCAAAATTTATAAGGCACATTAGAGGCTAGTGGAGTCGCCACGTGGATATTTTTGGTTTTTTTGAAGCTATGTCGTCTATGGCCCACCACCAATATTGACAAAAAACCAATCTAGAAATTTTTTGGGGTTTTCTGAGTTTCTATATGTAGCCCAAAGGTTTGTAAGAGTGTCCTATAAATTTGAGTCACCAATTTGCTAAGATGGTGAAAAATCTATATACTCTTAGGCTATCGATTAAGTTCTCTATGATTTGTGAAGGTTTACGAAGTCTAAGGATACTTAGTTTGTCACTGACATCATAGGTTGCATCATCATCACCATTGTGTTAGTGATAGTGATGAGGTAGCTATAAATCATAGGATACTATTTGATGAAGGGATTCAGGATTCCTATATGAAATCATAATGTCCCACCATGATCGCCATTATGTTAGGGTGGCAATGAGGGGGTGGATGAACCAATAGATACTATCAGTCAAACTTGAGGGTCTAAAGAGTCTTAAAAGGTTTTCAGGCAATTATATACTCAGAAGGTCCCACCATGATCACCATTATGTTAGGGTCCCGTGATTTGGCAGATTGGCTATTCCAAATGACAGGGTAACATCAAACCAGTCTTTGGAGTCCTAGGACCTAGCCTTCCTGGGCTTAGAGAGGGCACTCTCTATTATGTGAAGGATGTGAACTTTTTCTCTTTGGATGATTGATTTTAGGCCAGTTGTTAAGTGTAATTTGTTTGTTTGTTTTGGGTTGGGGTAAGATGACTAAGTAGGATAGGTGGAATGAGAGGTTGTCAAATCAATAGGGCTATGGGGTCAGATGAAGTCGAGGGTGTCTAAATGATGAAGCAGAGTGTATTGCAGGGCCGATTTGGCAAGGTTAATGGATCCTTTGGGTGATGTATGAGGTGTAATAAACATTAAGTTTGGGAAGAAACTAAGAGGTCTTAAAAATATATAGTCTGAAAGCAATAAATCATGAGGTAGGGAAAACCATTAATCTCTATGAACAATACTCAAACTGATAAACATGTAAGATAAACATTCCGGTGAGACATAGAAGCATTAGAACTCCTAACTTTGGAAATTCACCTTCAGCTTTGTGGGAAAACACAAAAGATAAACAAACAACTTAATATATGGATAATGAACTCCTAAACAACATATATCAAAATATCGGGAACTCTGAAACAAGTTGGTAAGCATGGGCAAATGGCAAGATCGAAACAAGACCTCTTTGTCTTAACCTAATCAATCAGTATTCCATAGAAAAGCTTCACAATAGGGTGTTGAAAACTTTAAACAAGCAGGGCATACCATGAATCATATTTATAAGCTAGCATACTAACCATTCATGAAACAAAAACAAGTTTTAGTGGGCCTAAGGAGCAGTCAAGAATTCCTTAAGATGACTAAAAGAAGAAAACATCAAAACTATAGCAAATAGGAGGTTTGAGGTGCTTCCAGGAGCATATATCAACCTACACTTTTATGATCTATAGAAACAAAGAAGACTGAAACAAAATGAGGACAAGAAAACAATAACAAGTTATGAAAACATCACCATTCACCAAGCTATGCAATCCTGCAAGCAAGCTTCTCCAACATCAAGCCACACAAGCCATTCATTCACTTCATAAAACCAATATCTTGTCCAAGCTCATAAAACCATGTATTTCTCTTAAACACATCAATTCCCAACTGTTTACAATGAATCCTCATGTCTTATATAAAAAATGAGGAGAGGAGAACCTACTAAAGCATCTAGAAGCCTATTGTACAAAGAGAAATATCCTAACTTGTCCTTAAGGCTTTGCAAAGCCCAAGGCATAAAAATATCTAAATAAATATCTTTTCTGACTATAAATGAAAAAAAATTGACTTTTAGGCCTGGCATGCCTAAGAAAACTTTCCAAATGCACATTTTTTCCACTCAGCCACAAGAGCGTAACACATGTGTCAAAGAGTGAAAATTTTCCAGGTGCATAGCGCAGAAATAGGCCCTGTTGCAGTAGTCTTTTGGAGGTCTCCCCGACATCGGATTTGGCTCTGTGATGGCTTGCTAGAAATTCTAATGAGTCTAATTTCCAAAAATGTTTGAGTTGTGCTAAATGTATGTCATTTACCTACTCAAAAGTCAAATCTCTCAACACTACTCTATGCATAACACTTGTTTTGAAAAGGAGGCAGAAAGGTTAATTTTTTGATGTTTTGTGAACCTTTGAGTAGGTAAAAATGCTCCAAATTATCTGAAAATTTGTGAGTAGACTATTGGTGATGTGAAAAATCCAAAAATTTAAACTTTTAGAGCTGAATATGCACCAAATTTGTGCGTAGCGCTTAGGGTGTTGTGCTCCTAGGGGTCAAAATTTCGATTTTTTTTTTTTTTTCCTATTTGCCTCAAAATTGGTGGATAGACCCCTCAAGAGGTTTTGGAAACCTGTTGAGAAGCCTCAGCCAAGACTCCAAGGCTGTCATGCATTTTGGCTCTTTTTAGGTCTTCTAGCTCAATGAGGGCCTTCTTTAGCTTGGCACTAGCAAGCATGCTTTTCCTTGCATAATGTTTGGCCATTTTCTTTTGTAGGGCAAGGCCCCTCTTGACATATTTGAAATTCTTATGTTCCTATTTGTAATAGTAGATGACCCTTTGAGCCATCTCAAAATCCCTTTCCCACTCCTGAAGCTGTGCATATTTTTCCAAGAGGAGCAACCTAGTTTTCATCTCTTGGTCTTCATTGTCACTGTCTAGATCAATGAATTGAGATCCTTGAGAAGTATTCTTGATCCTTTTGCTCCTTCTTACCTTTACCTTCTGCTCACCTTTTTCCACCTTTCCCTTTCCTTTGTATTGATGCTTGATTGCTGGAGGAGAGATGGCCCCTTGCATTTTTGAGGCGGGAAACACATCTCTTCTGCCTCTGTGATAGGTGCATGTGAGAGGTTTTATGATGGTGTCTCTACCTTTGGAGGTGCCGCAAGCCTTTTCATCTTCTTCATCATAAGACCCATTGTTTTGGCCCTTTTTCTCATCATGAGGCTCACTGATTTTAACTCTGTTTTCTTGCTCACTGTTTATTTCTTGAGAGGCTGCCTCTTCTTGGTCATCATCACTCTGTTGTTCCTCTCCTTCACACTCTATTTCTATCCCATAATCTTCATTATTTTTTCCACTTTCATCATCTTTATCAAGCTCTGCATTTGCCTCAATGTTTTCAACCTTTGTCTCACCTGCATCTATCTCTTGATTTCTGCTGTCATCAATTTCTTGTCTGTTATGGCTATTATCACTTTCCTCCTCACTACTATCCTCTTCCTTGTCTTCTTCCTCTTCCTTAGCTTCTACCTCACTGTCCTCTTCCTTGTCTTCTTCATCTTCCTCAGCTTCTACCTCACTATCCTCTTCCTCATTATTTTCATCTGTTTTCTCTTCATTAGATCCTCTGTCAGCTTCTTCACTTGGTACATTAGAAGAAGGGATAGGGGGTGAATTTCTTTGTGGAGAAGGCATATGGGAAGATGATGGAGGAGTGGAGGTAAGTGGTTGTGAAGTGGAAGGTAGATTTTGTTGAATAAAGGCTTGGGGGTTTGTAAACACATCATGTGAGATGATGACTTCCCAAGGGATTCCTTGCTGCCCCAGCTGGTGTAAGACAATCATTTTGATCAAGGAGTGGTGGAAAAGGCTCAGCATTTGGTAGTCGTAGATTCTTTTCTTGACAAGTGAGGCCATCTTGTCAATGCTCCAGAAACGGTAGTATGGTAGGTTCATTATTTTGACTTTGGTGAAGTGCATTAGTAACCTTATATGATATGAGTAAATCCTGTTGTATCTCCCCTCACAGGTGAAATATCTGATAATTTGCTTCATCAGTAAGGCATACCTCTATAGTAAGTGGGAAAAAGGAAAAAAAGCCTTGAAGCCTTGTTGATCGCTTGGTTTTAGGTAGGGCTCATAATAGCTCAACTCCAACTTATTTTTTTCAAACCATATCTCACTGATGTCTGGTATACCTGTTGCTTTAGAAATGGATTCAGATCAAAGCTCAAACTCCACTGCTGCTAGGCTAACTCGGTGATTTTGTAAGCCAAGGACGAACAATCTAGTCAGGTCTGAGTGACTTTTGACTTGCTTGACCTTTTCAAAAAAATGATAACGCCCAACATCCTGAAAGCATGAAAGGATCATGCGAGAGGAAGTAATTTGAACTGTGCCTAAGGGCTCAAACCTATTTTCCCTTCCTCCCTTATGTTGAGGCTCGGTAGGTCTTTGACATTCATCACTGCTGGTGTGAATCTCTGCTTCAGACATGGTGGATAGTTTTTTAGCACAGAAGGCTTTTTGAAAACTGTTTGAGGGCCTTTGGGTCAAAAGGCCTGCAATGAGTGAAGTGAGGGAAAAGTTGCGCAAATGAAGGCAAGATGAAACTCTCAAAGAGTGCACTCAATGTTTAGGGGTTTGTTTGATGTCGCTCAGCCTCCTCTGGCACATATAACAATTTTCTCCTTCAAACTCTAACCAAAGGTATTTAAAACTGATTTTTATGCATCCTAGTGTTTGGTTTAATTAAGACTTTAAATATGACTTTGCTTAGGAAAATGAAAGCTCGGGAGGCAAGAAAAAAAATCACCAACCTTGTGTCTTGACTTTTCAAGAGGCTTTGAAGGTGAAAAACCGAAATTTTGTCTCCCTTTAGCAATTTTAGACAAACTCTGTCTGTGTGTAACACTGGAGCGTAGCATTGGTGAGTAACAGGCAGGAGACAGGCCAGTCGGGCTTCAGGAGCATAGCGCTGGTGCATAACAAGCCGGAGATGGGCCATTCGGGCTTCAGGAACATAGCACAAGCGCAAAACGGGAAGTTTTTAGACACTTTGTTGTGTCTATGTGTAACACCGGCCCAGGTGCATAGCACAGTGTTAAATAACACTATGGCCACCCCTCCTATGCGTAGCGCCGAAGGCCAGGTGCGTAGCACCAGCCTCGATGTGTAACGCCTGGAGATTTTCACCGGTTTGCATAGAAGCTCTTGAAATCTCTTCTCAACGACTTTCTTTGGATTGGAGATGACAAATGGTGTGGAGGGAATACTGAAAAGGCCTTTATAACCCTTTTGAAAATAAATTTGAATCCAAAACCCACTTTTGTAATGTTCTTTGTTGTTTTTTACTTTTTCTCACTATGTCTTTGATTGTTTTGGTGTCGCAAGTGGTATATTTGATCGACAAAGTTTCTTTTCTTCATTGTTGGAGGCCTCTTAAGGCTCTTTTTAACTTGTCACCTTACCTGAAGACACCAAGCCTATGCCTCTCAACCCTTTTTGGAAAAAGAACCTATTTTTTGACTTTAACAATTATAAACAGCAAACTCATCCCTTTCTTCCATTTCTCCTTTTGACTGATATTATGTGTTGAAAACATTCTTTCCTTTGTTCTTGAAACCATCTTCTATGATGAAGGAGGTTTCTTTGTCACCATTTTGACCATTTTTTTCTATCTTCCCAAGCTTCTGAGTGTTTAGGGATGTTTAGAAAAACAAACAGTGCTATCTTCTGAGTTGCCAAAAAGACATTTATCAATCTCACTATTTTATGTCTAAAGCCTTCAATGATATTTTGAAGGTTTTTAGGTGTTCTTTGCCTTTGCAGCCTTAGCATTGCTCTATTACTTGGTCAAAACAGTCACGAATATTAATTCCCAACAAACACATACTTTGCTTCTTTCTTCTAGGTTGTGAATGGTCTTCTCATGATGACCCTCCTTTTTTACCTTATCTCATGGCTAATCTGATAAATTTTTGGTCCTTTTTGTAGGAATATAGGCAAAGGGCAGTTTTCTCGCTACCAGTTTCATGCTTGAGGCCAAACAACCTTTAATGATATTTTTGATTGATGTACAATGTTGCTTATGTGCCACTATCTTTCAGGACCTGCATGGACCTTTTGATGGGCAGCACCTCATAAAAATATCTTATGAGATCATGATCTTCCTTGTAAACATAAACCTGCTATATTCTTACTATCAGTTGTGAATGCCTTTACAAGTTTTTTAGGCCTCCTTTGACTATGTTCTGTTGTTGACATTTACAAAAAATTTCTTCATAAATTCTTGGACATGGTAAATTGCTCCTTTGCAGGCTTACTGCTTGGTCAAGAGGATATCCTTGGAGGTATTTTGATGTTCTTTGGATAATGACAAGCCTCATCCTTGTGTTCTCTTGACTTCACCTTTGAATACTTGTGGAAATAGTGCATTTAGAACCATGATAGTCCATAACCTAGGTGACCCTATTTGACTTATGGTAATGCTCTTGATATATGTTTTTTGACTGAAAACTTCAAACAAGGTTTGGATGAGGAGGTATGGTTTTTGACACTCTATTATGCACTACCATCCTAGACAACTAGAAAAACTTGTTTTACTTCAAAGAGCTTTTAGACAAGGAGTTTTGACAACACAATTGCTTGAGGCATTTGGTGAGTAGGAGAAAAGTTTGGTTTACTTGGTGAAACAAGGTGTGAAAGTAGAGGGTTTAGGCAAACAGAGACAGAGTGTTATAGGCAGAGATGGCAAACATAGTGAGAGTGATGGACAATTTTCTTGTCTGGGTGATATATTGGCCATGCTTTGACAAGGAAGCGGGATAAATGGTAAATTTCTCTTTGAGGATATTTCTAGAACTCGCATGATTCTTGAATTCTGTTTCTAGAAATATTGGACAAAGCATTTAGTCATCTACATGGGTAAAAATTACTAATGACTAATAGAGACCATGCAAGGCCAAAGGCACATAATATCCCAAGAAATAAATGCTAAAATAACTATTTTCACCTAATTCTAGCTTAATTTTCCTCAAAAAACTCAAAAATATCTATTTGCAATAAATGAGTGTGTTTTGTTGACTTTTGGTCCAAAACACACTAGGCAGCCTCTGTGCGTAGCGCCATTTCAGCAGAAAATGGGGTCTCTTGCAACTGAGTTTTGAACCCCTTCCTGACACCGGATTTTGCTCCGTGATGGCCTGTTGGAAATCTTGGTGAATCTAATTTCCATAAAGGCTTGATTTGTGCTAAGTGGATTCCATTTTCCTATACAAAAAAAAAAATCTCCCAACACTGCTATGTGTGCAATGCCTGGTCTGAAAATGAGGCAGAAAGGTCAAATATTTGATGTTTTTTGACCTTTTGAAGGGGTGAAAATGCTCCAAATGATCTGAAAATTGGTGAGTATACTTTTGGTGATGTGAGAAATCAAAAAATGCAAACTTTGAGAGCTGAGGATGCACCAGTGTTGTGCATAGCGTCTAGGGTGCTGTGCTCCGAGGGGTCAAAAGTTGGAAAAAAAAAGTTCAATTTGCCTCAAAATTTGTGGAGAGGTCCCTCAAGAGGTCTTGGACACTTTTTGAGAAGCCTCAGCCAAAAATCCAAGGATTTCATGAAATTTGGATCTTTTTATTTCTTCAAGCTCAATGAGGGCCTTCCTCAGTTTGGCACATGCAAGCATGTCCTTCCTTGCATAATGCTTTGTCATCTTTTTTTGTAGGGCAAGGCCTCTCTTCACCTCTTTGAAATGTCTATGCTCCTCTTTGTAATAGTGGATGACAAGTTGTGTCATCTCAAGTTCTCTTTCCCACTCCTAAATCTGAGCATATTACTCCAAGAGAAGCAATTTTGTGTTCATCTCCTTGTCCTCAGTGTCACTGCCTAAATCAATGATTTGAGGCCCTTGAGAAGTCCTCTTGATCCTTTTGCTTCTCCTTACCTTGACCTATTGCTCACCTTTGTCCATATTTTCCTTGCCTTTGTATTTTCTTTTTATAGCTGGAGGAGAGATGGCCCTTTGCCTTTTTGAGGCAGCAAACACATCTCTTTTGCCTCTGTGGTGGGTGCATGTGAGAGGAGTGATGAGGGTGCCTTGGTCTTTGATAAATTCACAAGCCTTTTCATCTTTTTCATGGCTTTCATGAGTGAATTAATGATCCATTGCGTCACTGTTTTCTTGACCTTCAACCTCATCACCATCCTTGATTTCGTCACTGTTTTGATCACTGACATATTGGCTCTCAAACTGACCACTATCCTCCTCACTTGATCAGTATTTTCTCTGTCTTTCACTAAGGCTTTCTTCCCTGTCACTTTCTGCATTGTCACTTTGGATTTTTTGGTCATGTTGGGGTTCCAGTGTTTTGGCCAGATTGGCAAGACCAAAATACCGAACAACATCAGAACCATTTTAGGGCCCCAGGATCTAGCCCTCTTGGACCCAGAGAGGGATCTCTCCAATAAAGCAAAGAATGATATATCTTTGAAGCCAAAAATGAGGTATTAGGCTAGTTATGAAGCACAATGTGAGGTTTAAGATGATTTGGTTGGTTGTTGGGTTGGTCATGAGATCATCAACTAAGAAGGTAATGGGAGGAAAGGAGCAAAGTAGTAGGACGTTTCGGTAAAAGAGGATAGGTTAAGGCTATGCCATCCATTGGGCTATGGAGTCATGAAAGGAGATTACTTGCATACAACTAAGAAAGGCTTCCAGAGGTAAATTCTTCTATACTAAAGGATCTTCAAGATAAATGGTGGAATGGAACAATAAGGAGAGAAATGAAGAGACATAAAGGGCAGCTTGAGATCAGACCAAAGGTCATCTAACTCTAGATATGCTTCGGCATACTCTCAAAGAGAAAAAACTTCAGATTTAAACACAGAACTAGGCCTAAGGTTAGAGAAGGACTTTTAACCTTCAATGCTTTGACACTAGTTCAAAAGATCTTTGAAAGGCCAATATGTTGGAAAAGGACCCTAGTGGATAGGGCTCACAATAAATCCCCAGTATCCCATTTCTTGTAGCTTGAACCCAACAAGAAAAAATAAGCAGCAAACCCTGAATTCACACATCAGCTAGCAATGAATGACAACTACTACTTCATATGAGATTCCCGATAGAGTCTCCTAGTTTGATTAAAAATCGGGATGGTAGCATAAGACATGTCAAGTTGGAGGTTTCCCAAAAGCTTAGCTCCCAAGATCGGGACAAAAGCATGCCATATTTGGGGGGAATGTCAGCCATGACTATATCAATGACTAGGCTCTTAGCAGGGATTTGTGCCATATTGACACATAAGTCCTTGATCAGGCCCAAGCATTTAACTCTTCTTGAATCGAAGGAATACAGATCTTTGTAGGGCCTAGTTATTTCTAGGCCCAATCTTTCCATCACTACCTTTGGCTTGAGGTTGTGAGAGGCACCAGAGTCTAGCATGGCATTATGTAGGAATTTGTCGTCTATGTTTACGCTAACATAGAATGGGGTAATGGATCCTTATTGGTATTTTCCACCTACTCTGGGTCCAAACAACAGCTCTAGTTTATCATCAGTCAAATCCAGAGTATTGGTATCATTTCCTATGTTCAAAACTTTCAAGACTTGGGAGCGGTACATATCTTGAGCTACCAGTTTAGTGAGAGGGATGGTTATTTTGATTTTAGTGATTTCTCCTTCAAAACTAAAAGGTACTTGAGTTTTAGACATATTTACATCAGTTTTATCAGCCATAAATTTTTCCACATTTTTAATTTGTTGATTTTGGTTGGGGGCTTTGGTCATTAGAGTTTTCTCAGGGCCACTAGCAGAGGTGCTAGGATAGCTAGTGTCAACTCCTGGTTGGCTAGTTTTATCCTTGTTGGGATCAGTTTTCTTAGCCATGGTGCTATTATTGTCTGTTGTTCTTTTAAGAATGTTCTCAGGAGTTTTCTTAATAGCAGTGTCTAAGTTGTTTTTTCTGGAGTTGTCTTGGTTTTTATTACTACTAAGATCATATTGTCTATGGACTTCCATTATGGAATTTTCTAATCCCAATTCGTGGTCTTCGAAATCTTCATATCTTGTTTCATCTTGGTTTGAGGAGAAAAAACCTTATTCCTCTTATGTGAGAAAAACCTCACCCTCACTATCAGAGCCTATTAAGTTTAGACGATTCTCATCTGGTTGTTCAATATCTCTTTCCCCTTCGTCAACATAGTTATCTTGGAAGGGTGGCCTGATTTCTTGATCATTTTCCCTTAGTTTGTTTTGGGGCAGGTCTCTTCTAAAATTTTAATTCTGGTTTCTGTTTTGGGGATTTTTTTGGTTTTCCCTAGGGGGTGTTCTTTCATTTATTCTTATTCTCTCCATCATTCTTTCCATGGTCCTAAGAAGGTCGTCCATCTTGGAATCAGATGAGGAGGTGGAGGGCATGGTCTCATCTTTGTATGTTACCCTCTTTTTTGATCTTAACCTAGCTCTTTTTTCAATTAAGTTGGCCTGTACACTTATAGCTCCTTTTTGCATGTCTTCTAAAGTTGGGGGCTCTCTTTCTCTTAGTTGATAGGCCATATAGGGGTCAAAAACCTATGGGAATTTAGCTAAGGCTAGGCCTAATGGGGGTTTCATGTTTGGAGGTAGTTCGTTGTAAACACTATTGAACCTAGTGCAATAGTCTTGGACACTTTCTCCCGTGTTTATTTTGAGATTTATATATTCTGAAAGGATCTGAAGAGGGTTTTTCTTGATTTCCCATTTGTTTATGAAATTTTGGTAAAGGGAAGGGAGATCATGTATGCTTTTGGGAGTTAGGCTTTTGAACCATTTCTTAGCTTCTCCTCCTAGGCTTTGGGCGAACATCCTCATCTTCATGGTTTCCTCTTCTAATTCTATGTAGTCAAAAGCATCATTCATTCTATCTACAAGTTGTTGGGAAGTAGTGGATTTAGCCCCGGTAAAGTGTGGAATTCTGGATTGGTAATCATTTGGAAAAGGTACCAATGGTTGCGGTAACACAAGGGGCACATACCATGCTACCATGGTGGGAGCTAATGGTGGATTTACAAGTGGAGGATTTGTGCTATGAGATGGATTGGTTTTCACAGTGGTGGTGTGAATGGGTGTGGTGGAAGAACTTGGACCAGTAAACTGATTCTGAGGAGACATGGGATGAAAAGAGCCAAAGTGGTGGAGAAGTTGGAAATCAGGTGGTGTGGAAGGAGAAGCTTCTCTGCTAAGAATATGCTGTAATTCTATGGGCTCAAGATCGGTATGGTCGATTCTACTTTGTGACTTGGTTCTGAAAAGGTCTTTGGTATGGCGCAAGTCAAACTGGGGATCTTGCAAGGTTGTAAGTTGTTTAGGTACAGAGCTTGATTTATGAAGGGTCCTATTACTAGTTAAGTTTCCAGTTTCAGAATTTTTCCACAAAATATTTTTTGGGTCCTCAACTATAGTAGGAGGGTTTGTGTCCAGATGAGATCTGGTATTGAATCTTTTTGGAGCCAAATTTCAATTCAAAATTTAGAGAGGCTGAAATTTTATGACTTATTTCAGAACGATGATCTCTCTAGGTGCTATCAAACTCGCACAGTGTGTGACTAGGTTTCTAGACTTCTCAAGGCTGGTTTGATGGAGTCCTACAGGAGTCTATAGATACTTAGCAAAATTTAGAAGGCCTACTGGAGGCTAGTAGAGTCGCCAGGTGGATATTTTTAGTTGTTTTGAAGATATGTTGTCTATGGTCCACCACTAATACTGAAAAAAGGTCAATCTAGAAATTTTTTGTGGTTTTTTGAGTTTCTATATGTAGCTCGAAGGTTTGTAAGAGTGTCCTATAGTTGAGTCATCAATTTGCTAAGATGGTGAAAAATCTAGATTCTACTCTTAGGCTATCAGTTAAGTTCTCTATGATTTGACGAAGGTTTCTAAAGTCCTAAGGGATACTTATTTTGTCACTGACATCAGAGGTTGCATCATCATCACCATTGTGTTAGTGATAGTGATGAGGTAGCTATAAATCATAGGATACTATTTGATGAAGGGATTCAGGATTCCTATATGACATCAGAATGTCCCACCATGATCGCCATTATGTTAGGGTGGAAATGAGGGGGTGGATGAACCACTAGATACTATCAGTCAAACTTGAGGGTCTAAAGAGTCTTAAAAGGTTTTCAGGCAATTATATACTCAGAAGGTCCCACCATGATCACCATTATGTTAGGGTCCCGTGATTTGGCAGATTGGCTATTCCAAATGACAGGGTAACATTAGACCAGTCTTTGGAGTCCTAGGACCAAGCCTTCCTGGACTTAGAGAGGGCACTCTCTATTATGTGAAGGATGTGAACTTTTTCTCTTTGGATGATTGATTTTAGGCCAGTTGTTAAGTGTAATTTGTTTGTTTGTTTTGGGTTGGGGTAAGATGACTAAGTAGGATAGGTGGAATGAGAGTTTATCAAATCAATAGGGCTATGGGGTTAGATGAAGTCGAGGGTGACTAAATGATGAAGCAGAGTGTATTGCAGGGCCAATTTGGCAAGGTTAATGGATCGTTTGGGTGATGTATGAGGTGTAATAAACATCAAGTTTGGGAAGAAACTAAGAGGTCTTAAAAATATATAGTCTGAAAGCAATAACTCATGAGGTAGGGAAAACCATTAATCTCTATGAACAATACTCAAACTGATAAA
Organism: Pinus albicaulis; assembly: GCA_034641835.2. NCBI lineage: Eukaryota > Viridiplantae > Streptophyta > Pinopsida > Pinales > Pinaceae > Pinus > Pinus albicaulis. The sequence goes on along the minus strand of CM076574.1, from coordinate 1,421,517,324 downwards.
CATGTAAGATAAACATTCCGGTGAGACATAGAAGCATTAGAACTCCTAACTTTGGAAATTCACCTTCAGCTTTTTGGGAAAACACATAAGATAAACAAACAACTTAATATATGGGTAAGGAACTCCTAAACAACATATATCAAAATATCGGGAACTCTGAAACAAGTTGGTAAGCATGGGAAAATGGCAAGATCAAAACAAGGCCTCTTTGTCTTAACCTAATCAATCAGTATTCCATAGAAAAGCTTCACAATAGGGTGTTGAAAACTTTAAACAAGAAGGGCATACCATGAATCATATTTATAAGCTAGCATACTAACCATTCATGAAACAAAAACAAGTTTTAGTGGGCCTAAGGAGCAGTCAAGAATTCCTTAAGATGACTAAAAGAAGAAAACATCAAAACTATAGCAAATAGGATGTTTGAGGTGCTTCAAGGAGCATATCTCAACCTATACCTTTATGATCTATAGAAACCAAGAATACTGAAACAAAATGAGGACAAGAAAACAATCACAAGTTATGAAAACATCACCATTCACCAAGCTATGGAATCTTGCAAGCAAGCTTCTCCAACATCAAGCCACACAAGCCATTCATTCACTTCATAAAACCAATATCTTGTCCAAGCTCATAAAACCATGTATTTCTCTTAAACACATCAAGTCCCAACTGTTTACAATGAATCCTCATATCTTATATAAAAATTGAGGAGAGGAGAACCTACTAAAGCATCTAGAAGCCTATTGTACAAAGAGAAATATCCTAACTTGTCCTTAAGGCTTTGCAAAGCCCAAGGCATAAAAATATCTAAATAAATATATTTTCCGACTATAAATGGAAAAAAAATTGACTTTTAGGCCTGGAATGACTAAGAAAACTTGCCAAATGCACATTTTTTCCACTCAGCCACAAGAGCATAACACATGTGTCAAACAGTGAAAATTTTCTAGGTGCATAGCGCAGAAATAGGCCTTGTTGCAGTAGTCTTTTGGAGGTCTCCCCGACATCAGATTTGGCTCTGTGATGGCTTTCTGGAAAGCCTAATGAGTCTAATTTCCAAAAATGTTTGATTTGTGCTAAATTGATGCCATTTACCTACTCAAAAGTCAAATCTCCCAACACTACTCTATGCATAACACCTGGTCTGAAAAGGAGGCAGAAAGGTTAATTTTTTGATGTTTTGTGACCTTTTGAGTAGGTAAAAATGCTCCAAATTATCTGAAAATGTGTGAGTAGACTACTAGTGATGTGAAAAGTCCAAAAATTTAAAATTTTAGAGCTGAATATGCACCAAATTTGTGCGTAGCGCTTAGGGTGTTGCGGTCCTGGGGTCAAAATTTCGAAAAAACAAATTTTTTTCCTATTTGCCTCAAAATTGGTGGATAGACCCCTCAAGAGGTTTTGGAAACCTGTTGAGAAGCCTCAGCCAAGACTCCAAGGCTGTCATGCATTTTGGCTCTTTTTAGGTCTTCTAGCTCAATGAGGGCCTTCTTTAGCTTGGCACTAGCAAGCATGCTTTTCCTTGCATAATGTTTGGCCATTTTCTTTTGTAGGGCAAGGCCCCTCTTGACATATTTGAAATTCTTATGTTCCTATTTGTAATAGTAGATGACCCTTTGAGCCATCTCAAAATCCCTTTCCCACTCCTGAAGCTGTGCATATTTTTCCAAGAGGAGCAACCTAGTTTTCATCTCTTGGTCTTCATTGTCACTGTCTAGATCAATGAATTGAGATCCTTGAGAAGTATTCTTGATCCTTTTTCTCCTTCTTACCTTTACCTTCTGCTCACCTTTGTCCACCTTTCCCTTTCCTTTGTATTGATGCTTGATTGCTGGAGGAGAGATGGCCCCTTGCATTTTTGAGGTGGGAAACACATCTCTTCTGCCTCTGTGATAGGTGCATGTGAGAGGTTTTATGATGGTGTCTCTAGCTTTGGAGGTGCCACAAGCCTTTTCATCTTCTTCATCATAAGACCCATTGTTTTGGCCCTTTTTCTCATCATGAGGCTCATTGATTTTAACTCTGTTTTCTTGCTCGCTGTTTATTTCTTGAGAGGCTACCTCTTCTTGGTCATCATCACTCTGTTGTTCCTCTCCTTCACACTCTATTTCTATCCCATAATCTTCATTATTTTTTTCACTTTCATCATCTTTATCAAGCTATGCATTTGCCTCAATGTTTTCAACCTTTGTCTCACCTGCATCTATCTCTTGATTTCTGTTGTCATCAATTTCTTGTCTGTTATGGCTATTATCACTTTCCTGCTCACTACTGTCCTCTTCCTTGTCTTCTTCATCTTCCTCAGCTTCTACCTCATTGTCCTCTTCCTTGTCTTCTTCATCTTCCTAAGCTTCTACCTCACTGTCCTCTTCCTCATTATTTTCATCTGTTTTCTCTTCATTAGATCCACTGTCAGCTTCTTCACTTGGTACATTAGAAGAAGGGATAGGGGGTGAATTTATTTGTGGAGAAGGCATATGGGAAGATGATGGAGGAGTGGAGGTAAGTGGTTTTGAAGTGGAAGGTAGATTCTGTTGAATAAAGGCTTGGGGGTTTGTAAACACATCATGTAAGATGATGACTTCCCAAGGGATTCCTCGCTGCCCCAGCTGGTGTAAGACAATCATTTTGATCAAGGAGTGGTGGAAAAGGCTCAGCATTTGGTAGTCATAGCTTCTTTTCTTGACAAGTGAGGCCATCTTGTCAATGCTCCAGAAACGATAGTATGGTAGGTTCATTATTTTGACTTTGGTGAAGTGCATTAGTAACCTTATATGATATGAGTAAATCCTGGAGTATCTCCCCTCACAGGTGAAATATCTGATAATTTGCTTCATCAGTAAGGCATACCTCTCTCGCAAGTGGGAAAAAGGAAAAAAAGCCCTGAAGCCTTGTTGATATCTTGGTTTTAGGTAGGGCTCCTAATAGCTCAACTCCAACTTATTTTTTCAAACCATATCTCACCGATGTCTGGTATACCTGTTGCTTTAGAAATGGATTCAGATCAAAGCTCAAACTCCACTCCTGCTAGGCTAACTCAGTGATTTTGTAAGCCAAGGATGAAAAATCTAGTCAGGTCTGAGTGGCTTTTGACTTGCTTGACCTTTTCAAAAAAATGATAACACCCAACATCCTGAAAGCATGAAAGGATCATGCGAGAGGAAGTAATCTGAACTGTGCCTAAGGGCTCAAACCTATTTTCCCTTCCTCCCTTATGTTGAGGCTCGGTATGTCTTTGAAATTCATCACTGCTGGTGTGAATCTCTGCTTCAGACATGGTGGCTAGTTTTTTAGCACATAAGGCTTTTTGAAAACTGTTTGAGGGCCTTTGGGTCAAAAGGCTGCAATGAGTGAACTGAGGGAAAATTTGTGCAAATGAAGGCAAGATGAAACTCTCAAAGAGTGCACTCAATGTTTAGAGGTTTGTTTGATGTCACTTGGCCTCCTCTGGCACATACAACAATTTTCTCCTTCAAACTCTAACCAAAGGTATTTAAAACTGATTTTTATGCATCCTAGTGTCTAGTTTAATTAAGACTTTAAATATGACTTTGCTTAGGAAAACGAAAGCTCGGGAGGCAAGAAAAAAAATCACCAACCTTGTGTCTTGACTTTTCAAGAGGCTTTGAAGGTGAAAAACCGAAATTTTGTCTCCCTTTAGCAATTTTAGACGAACTCTGTCTGTGTGTACCACTGGTGCGTAGCACTGGTGAGTAACAGGGAGGAGACAGGCCAGTCGGGCTTCAGGAGCATAGCGCTGGTGCATAACAAGCCGGAGATGGGCCATTCGGGCTTCAGGAACATAGCGCAGGTGCAAAACAAGAAGTTTTTAGACACTCTGTTGTGTCTATGTGTAACACCATCCCAGGTGCGTAGCACAGTGTTAAATAACACTACGGCCACCCCTCCTATGCGTAGCGTCGAAGGCCAGGTGCGTAGCACCGGCCTCGATGTGTAACGCCTGGAGATTTTCACCGGTTTGCACAGAAGCTCTTGAAATCTCTTCTCAACGACTTTCTTTGGATTGGAGATGACAAATGGTGTGGAGGGAATACTGAAAAGGCCTTTATAACCCTTTTGAAAATAAATTTGAATCCAAAACCCACTTTTGTAATGTTCTTTGTTGTTTTTTACTTTTTCTCACTATGTCTTTGACTGTTTTGGTGTCGCAAGTGGCATATTTGATCGACAGAGTTTCTTTTCTTCATTGCTGGAGGCCTCTTAAGGCTCTTTTTAACTTTTCACCTTACCTGAAGACACCAAGCCTATGCCTCTCAACCATTTTTGGAAAAAGAACCTATTTTTTTACTTTAACAATTATAAACAGCAAACTGATCCCTTTTTGCCATTTCTCCTTTTGACTGATATTCTGTGTTGAAAAAATTCTTTCCTTTGACCTTGAAACCAACTTCTATGATGAAGGAGGTTTCTTTGTCACCATTTTGACCATTTTTTTCTATCTTCCCAAGCTTCTGAGTCTTTAGGGATGTTTAGAAAAAAAAACAGTGCTATCTTCTGAGTTGCCAAAAAGACATTTATCAATCTCACTATTTTATGTCTAAAGCCTTCAATGATATTTTGAAGGTTTTTAGGTGTTCTTTGCCTTTGCAGCCTTAGCATTGCTCTATTACTTGGTCAAAACAGTCATGAATTTTAATTCCGAACAAACACATACCTTGCTTCTTTCTTCTAGGTTGTGAATGGTCTTCTCATGATGACCCTCCTTTTTTACCTTATCTCATGGCTAATCTGATAAATTTTTGGTCCTTTTTGTAGGAATATAGGCAAAGGGAAGTTTTCCCTCTACCAGTTTCATGCTTGAGGCCAAACAACCTTTAATGATATTTTTGATTGATGTACAATGTTGCTTATGTGCCACTATCTTTCAAGACCTGCATGGACCTTTTGATGGGCAGCACCTCATAACAATATCTTATGAGATCATGATCTTCCTTGTAAACATAAACCTGCTATATTCTTACTATCAGCTGTGAATGCCTTTACAAGTTTTTTAGGCCTCCTTTGACTATGTTCTGTTGTTGACATTTACAAAACATTTATTCATAAATTCTTGGACATGGTAAATTGCTTCTTTGCAGGCTTACTGCTTGATCAAGAGGATATCCTTGGAGGTATTTTGATGTTCTTTGGATAATGACAAGCCTCATCCTTGTGTTCTCTTGACTTCACCTTTGAATACTTGTGGAAATAGTGCATTTAGAACCATGATAGTCCATAACCTAGGTGACCCTATTTGACTTATGGTAATGCTCTTGATATAGGTTTTTTGACTGAAAACTTCAAACAGGGTTTGGATGAGGAGGTATGGTTTTTGACACTCTATTATGCACTACCATCCTAGACAACTAGAAAAACTTGTTTTACTTCAAAGAGCTTTTAGACAAGGAGTTTTGACAACACCATTGCTTGAGGCATTTTGTGAGTAGGAGAAAAGTTTGGTTTACTTGGTGAAACAAGGTGTGAAAGTATAGGGTTTAGGAAAATAGAGACAGAGTGTTATAGGCAGAGATGGCAAACATAGTGAGAGTGATGGACAATTTTCTTGTCTGGGTGATATATTGGCCATGCTTTGACAAGGAAGTGGGATAAATGGTAAATTTCTCTTTGAGGATATTTCTAGAACTCGCATGATTCTTGAATTCTGTTTCTAGAAATATTGGACAAAGCATTTAGTCATCTAGATGGGTAAAAATTACTAATGACTAATAGAGACCATGCAAGGCCAAAGGCACATAATATCCGAAGAAATAAATGCTAAAATAACTATTTTCACCTAATTCTAGCTTAATTTTCCTCAAAAAACTCAAAAATATCTATTTGCAATAAATGAGTGTGTTTTGTTGACTTTTTGTCCAAAACACACTAGGTAGCCTCTGTGCATAGCGCCATTTCAGCAGAAAATGGGGTCTCTTGCAACTGAGTTTTGAACCCCTTCCCGACACCGAATTTTGCTCCGTGATGGCCCGTTGGAAATATTGGTGAGTCTAATTTCCATAAAGGCTTGATTTGTGCTAAGTGGATTCCATTTTCCTATACAAAAATAAAATCTCCCAACACTGCTATGTGTGCAATGCCTGGTCTAAAAATGAGGCAGAAAGGTCAAATATTTGATGTTTTTTTACCTTTTGAAGGGGTGAAAATGCTCCAAATGATCTGAAAATTGGTGAGTATACTTTTGGTGATGTGAGAAATACAAAAATGCAAACTTTGAGAGCTGAGGATGCACCAGTGTTGTGCATAGCGCCTAGGGTGCTGCGCTCCGAGGGGTCAAAAGTTGGAAAAAAAAAGTTCAATTTGCCTCAAAATTTGTGGAGAGGTCCCTCAAGAGGTCTTGGACACTTTTTGAGAAGCCTCAGCCAAAATTCCAAGGCTGTCATGAACTTTGGATCTTTTTATTTCTTCAAGCTCAATGAGGGCCTTCCTCAGTTTGGCACATACAAGCATGTTCTTCCTTGCATAATGCTTTGTCATCTTTTTTTGTAGGGCAAGGCCTCTCTTCACCTCTTTGAAATGTCTATGCTCCTCTTTGTAATAGTGGATGACAAGTTGTGTCATCTCAAGTTCTCTTTCCCACTCCTAAATCTGAGCATATTACTCCAAGAGAAGCAATTTTGTGTTCATCTCCTTGTCGTCAGTGTCACTACCTAAATCAATGAATTGAGGCTCTTGAGAAGTCCTCTTGATCCTTTTGCTTCTCCTTACCTTGACCTATTTCTCACCTTTGTCCATATTTTCCTTGCCTTTGTATTTTTTTTTTATAGCTGGAGGAGAGATGGCCCTTTGCCTTTTTGAGGCAGCAAACATATCTCTTTTGCCTCTGTGGTGGGTGCATGTGAGAGGAGTGATGAGGGTGCCTTGGTCTTTGATAAATTCACAAGCCTTTTCATCTTTTTCATGGCTTTCATGAGTGACTTCATGCTCCATTGCATCACTGTTTTCTTGACCTTCAACCCCATCACCATCCTTGATTTCGTCATTGTTTTGATCACTGACATCTTGGCTCTCAAACTAACCACTATCCTCCTCACTTGATCAATATTTTCTCTGTCTTTCACTAAGGCTCTCTTCCCTGTCACTTTGGATTTCTTGGTCATGTTGGGGTTCCAGTGTTTTGGCCAGATTGGCAAGACCAAAATACCGAACAACATCAGAACCACTTTGGGGCCCCAGGATCTAGCCCTCTTGGACCCAGAGAGGGATCTCTCCAATAAAGCAAAGAATGATATATCTTTGAAGCCAAAAATGAGGTATTAGGCTAGTTATGAAGCACAATGTGAGGTCTAATATGATTTGGTTGGTTGTTGGGTTGGTCATGAGATCATCAACTAAGAAGGTAATGGGAGGAAAGGAGCAAAGTAGTAGGACGTTTCGGTAAAAGAGGATAGGTTAAGGCTATGCCATCCATTGGGCTATGGATTCATGAAAGGAGATTACTTGCATACAACTAAGAAATGCTTCCAGAGGGAAAGTCTTCTATACTAAAGGATCTTCAAGATAAATGGTGGAATGGAACAATAAGGAGAGAAATGAAGAGACATAAAGGGAAGCTTGAGATCAGACCAAAGGTCATCTAACTCCAGATATGCTTCGACATACTCTCAAAGAGAAAACACTTCATATTTGAACACAGAAGTAGGCCTAAGGTCAGAGAAGGACTTTTAACCTTCAATGCTTTGACACTAGTTCAAAAGATCTTTGAAAGTCCAATATGTTGGAAAAGGACCCCAGTGGATAGGGCTCACACTAAATCCCTAGTATCCCATTTCTTGTAGCTCGAACCCAACAAGAACAAATAAGCAGCAAACCCTAAATTCACACATCAGCTAGCAATGAATGACAACTACTACACTGGTTAAATTACACGAACTTGCTCTCAGATTCACATTCAACAGAAAAATTTAAAGGTAAGGAGAGCAGAAGCATTAGGGTACCATGTGAGGGTATATCCTAAGCTAGATTTCTGATGCCTACCAAAGGAGTAAATGGACAACATGAATAATGTAAATAAATAATGCAATAAGAGAAACATCACCTATAATAATAGACCAGGATCCTGTGAAATTCGCTTGATTAATTGATGTGCAAAACCAGTCACATACACTGAACTCAATGGCTAATTACAGTCCAAACTTTCTCCTCCCATCCTACTACATTAAAAACTACTCTGCTACTCTCTCCCAAAACTTTTCTAACAGTAAAAAATGAATCCCTACAACTGCAACTAAAACAACGCAACCTTTTACAAAATGTTCTTCGGGATTTCTTATAGGGAAATGAAATAGCATGAGTAGATGATGTACATTAAATGGATTCATTAAGACATAGTGGAGGAAATATCCATGCCCATTCTGCTAAATAGCTCTGCGCTGTACTCTGTGGTCTGGTTCGGAGTCTCTGTCAGGTCGATATTGACCTAAGATGTTTCTTTGGAGTCCTTTCTGGCTGTAAGGCACTCTGTTCTATCTTCTGAAACAAGTAAGGTGACTGACAGTCTTCTAGGCTTCCATACATCCATTATTGTTGTCCTGACAGTCGTTGGAAGCTTTCTGTCAGTGAAATGGCCTTTGGGAGCTCAGGGAGGCATGGAGACTCGGTCGGGGGTGTACTGTCTAAGAAAATGTATTGCTGACATATATATAGATATGGCTTGTTTCATGTGCTCTAGTCTTCAAACTACGCCTTAATTCTTTGAATATGGGATTAGATGCTAAATATGAAATTAACAGGCCCGAATCCCTCTCATCCATCTCTACTGTTATACTGACCACCGCTGAAATGGCCTCTCTGTATTCTGAATCACAGTGACTGCGATTATGGAAAATAGAGTGAATTCATCACTCTATATACCCTGCACAGTAGGATAAACCAATTATGAAATCCAAGGGTGGCAGAAGAGATGTTTTGGAGGCCTGGAGAAATGGTGGTGCAACTATGGAAACAGTGGCTGTAGTGGAGGAAATGGTCAAAAAATGCTACAGATGGAAGTTTGGTGGAGGAACGATGCTTAGTGTAAAACCCAAAGCTTTAAGGTTTCGGGAGAACACGCAGAATAAAATGGGAAATGAAAGAAATGGAGACCATGGTGTGGGACTCGGTCATGGGCGGAGGGCGATTTACTATGAGCCGTTGGATCTCAGGAGGAGATTGACGGTGGGGATCTTCCGGTGAAACTCCATGGAAGCCCGAGGAAGAAATATGGCGGAAATGCATGATGCGATATGGTCTGTTGATTTGATTATATGGATGGCCATGATGGATCATAGGATCGCAATTGGGGGAGGCAAAGGGTGACAATTTCAGAACCTCCGATGGTGATGGTGCGATTGAGCGCCAGCCGTCTGATCCAGAGCCAGATCGACAACAGAGGCTAAATTAGCAAGGAGAAGGACGGGGGCATAGGAGTGAAGCAGGAGAAATAAGGGTCATTGGATCAGAATGGATGGAAAACTCTAATTCAATCAGGGATTAGACAATCAAGGCGTCGGGAGGGTGGCATACCAAAAAATTCCGATTGGCGATGAAGGTGGTGTTGCGATTGAGTGACCACCGTCTGATCTGTAGATAGATCGAAGGCTCTCATGTAATCAGAGGATGGGAGGAGAGAGGAAAATGGCACGTGTGGATTTTAGCGCTGACCGTCAGATATTTTAAGAGATCGACGGCTCAGATCTCGGTGGGGGTGTACAGTGTAAAATTTTCTTGCATCGGGGAAAATAAAACGTAACACAAAAAATGCACACCCATGTTTCTTCTGATTGCGATTAGCACCCAGGCCTTTAGCGCTTGGCCTCAGGCACAGGGCATATGGGGAAGTGGTTAAAGGGGCTAGCCGAAAAGGGGCTTAGCCTGTTATAAGTAAAAATGGGTTTTTTAACCAAAAGGGAGGGTTTTTAAGGCTAAAAGAGGAATTCGGTAGAGGGAAAAAGGGAATTTTAAGCCAAACAAAGGGTATTTGTAAGGTTTCAAAGGGGATTTGGGATGATTTAAAGGGTAAGTGGGGAATTAGAGGAAAATAAAAAAGTGAGAAAAATAGAGGTTTAGTGGGAATGAAAAAGGGGGAAATGGAGGCCTTTTTGGGAAATTTTCTTCACAAGCAAAGAGGCTTTTAAACTAGAAACAACAGTGAGGATTTATCAAAGGACAAAGGCACAAGGAGGATTTCAAGGATGATATGTTTTAAGAGGAAATGCATTCCTTAAAGGCTCAAAAAAAAATTTAGCCTCGTATTTGCTTCTCAAAAAATTCATAGGGGGCTAACAGTGTCTCCACATGGGGATGGCTTCTTCTTGAAGGAGTCAAGAATTTAGAAAATGATCTTTCGAGTAGGCTAGATGCCTGGTACTTGACATATCCATTTTCTTTCTTGGATGAGCTGCCACAAATAATGAAGACATTATATCTGCAGTAAACATTCTCCCAAACAACTACCTACCCAGTCTATAGTCCTAACATTTTTTCTTCTGGGTGCATTTGGACTTTCAGACCCTTTAAATCATCAATTTTTACAAACAATAAAATAAACCTATTCTATTTCTACCCTTATTACTCCATGAGACTAGATTAAACTGTTGGCCTCATAACTTTATCTACCTAAACTAATGTCTGTTAGGATTAAACTGTCCAGCAGAATTCTCCTCTACATTCTAAGACAGAAATTAAAAAACAGTCAAGCCAGGATTAGACTGTCTAGCTTTCTGTGGGCCATGGCATAAGGAAAAAATTACTCATGGGCTGAAAACTTTGCAGAAATTTAAAACAAGTACCTAAATGCTCACAGGCTGAGATTTATTGATATTTTCCTACCTACCCTACTCTAACTAAAATATTTACAAGTCTAGCTTACAAAAATTCTCTTCAAATCCAACCAGTCCATCAAGTGATCCAATGACTGGTCTTTATTGCTCATCTCCTTGAGAATGATGGATAGGCAGGGCCACTCCCATTCTTTTTGTTCCTCAACAGCAGCCTTTAAAAAATTTCTTGTTGTCTACAACATGCTGCTTAAAAAGACCTTTGATCCTTCTTCAAATGTTTATAGGAAATAAACATAAGGATCATGAAATGATACCTGGTTATGAATATTTGGCAGGCAGGCTTCAACCAGGATTTCTTCTTCTTCCACTAGATCAAGAACAAGACTCTCTTGAGCAAGAGAATCTCCCTCATCTTTTGAACTGGAGGACTCATCATATATTGCAGTCGTGTCCTCTCGAAGCTCTAATGTATTCTGCTCTGATGGGCTAAGATCTATGAAAAGATCTATGTATTATTGAGCAGGGGTATTTTCCATTGCCTCCTCTTCTTCAAGAGAAGGCACCTTACTTTCATCATGCTCAAGAATCTCTTCTTTGCTTTCTTCCTCATCTTCTGAAAAGGAAGACTGCTGGTCTCCGATCACATGAAAATCATCACTGATGATCTGAGGTGTAATAGAGTGAAAACTCCATGAATATTCATCTATTACTAGGCTTTCATAACTTTCTTCATCAGTGTCATAGATAGGCCAACTTGGTTCATTTCTTATCTGGATTTTCTAGTCCTGTTTTTCCTCCCATGAGTCTGCTAATGATGCTCCTGCAAGCTCGGCTTCCCTCTGTAAAAAATCATCATAAAACACATCATAACTGGGAAAGTCATAATCGTAAGCAATGTCACTAATCAAACCTGTCGAATTCTCAGCAGGTCTTTCTTCATTTTGATCCGCAGAGGAGTTCTCTGGATTTGCATGATCAAACTCTTCAGATGAATGAGCAAGTGCATTTGTTCTATACAAGATTTCGGAGGTGGACTGCGTGTTTGATATTCGGTCCATCTCTTCTTCTGTCAATGGATAAATTTCCTTTTTATAAACATAGACAGAAGAACATCAGTCCTCTTCTTCTTGTACAAACTGATCTGGAGGTCGGATATCTTCTTGAGCCTCTTCTTGAGAATTTTCTAGAGCAAGATAAAACTCCAGACCTGGATCATCATACTGTCTTGCTCATTGTCTAAGTCTGGAGTTGGCCTTTGCTCTAGAAAATGCATGGGTTGTTCTAAATAATCAGCATTTGTATTTAAATTAGTCGTATACATTTACAACACTTCACCAAACATGTTTGCTATGTTGTTTAATTGGTTAGCCAAAGCATCTAGCTTTGCATCTCTGTCCATGCTTGGATTCATGTTTCTACAAAGAAGGTCACTGCATCTTCTCAACCAGTTCAGAGTCTTCTTCCAGTGGAGTCATTATGTATATTAGGAATTATAGAGTGTGGAGTCACCAGGTGGATGAATTTGGACGTTTGAAACAGATTGTTGTTCACCATCAGCATTAGATACCAACCTAACCAGATATTTTGAATATTTTGAGTGCCTAATGGTATGTAAGATAAAATTCACTCAACTCCCCAGTGGAGTCGCCATTATGTTGGGGTTCCAGTGTTTTGGCCAGATTGGCAAGACCAAAAGACCGGATAACATCAGAACCACTTTGGGGCGCTAACATCTACCCCTCCTGGACCCAAAGAGGGATCTCTCGAATAAAGCAAAGAATGATATATCTTTGAACCTCAAACGAGGTATTAGGCTAGTTATGAAGCACAATTGTGGGTTTAAGATGATTTGGTTGGTTGTTGGGTTGGTCATGAGATCATCAACTAAGAAGGTAATGGGAGGAAATGAGCAAAGTATTAGGATGTTTCGGTAAAAGAGGAGAGTTTAAGGTTGTGCCATCCTTTGGGCTATGGAGTCATGAAAGGAGATTACTTGCATACAACTAAGAAAGGCTTCCAGAGGGAAAGTCATCTATACTAAATGATCTTCAAGATAAATGGTGGAATGGAACAATAAGGAGAGAAATGAAGAGACACACAGGGCAGCTTGAGATCAAACCAGAGGTCATCTAACTCCAGATCTACTTTGACATACTCTCAAAGATAAAACACTTCAGATTTAAACACAAAACTAGGCCTAAGGTCAGAGAAGGAATTTGAACCTTCAATGCTTTGACACTAGTTCAAGAGATCTTTGAAAGGCCAAGCTGTTGGAAAAGGATCCTAGTGGATAGGGCTCACACTAAATCCCCGGTATCCCAATTCTTGTAGCTCGAACCCAACAAGAACAAACAAGCAGCAAACACTGAATTCACACATCAGCTAGCAGTGAATGACAACTACTACATTGCTTAAATTACGCGAATTTTCTCTCATATTCACATTCAACAGAAAACACTAAAGTTAAGGAGAGCAAAAGCATTAGGGTACCATGCGAGGGTGTATCCTAAGCTAGATTTCTGATGCCTACCAGAGGAGTAAATGGACAACATGAATAATGTAAATAAACAATGCAATAAGAGAAACATCAATCGTAATAATAGACCAGGATCCTGTGAAATTCGCTTGATTAATTGATGTGCAAAACCAGTCACATACACTGAACTCAATGGCTGATTACAGTCCAAACTTTCTCCTCCCATCCTACTACATTAAAAATTACTTTGCTACTCTCTCCCAAAAATTTTCTAACAGTAAAAAATGAATCCCTACAACTGCAACAACAAAAATGCAATCTTTTACAAAATGTTCTTCGGAAGTTCTTATAGGGAAATGAAATAGCAGGAGTATATGATGTACATTAAATGGATTCATTTAGATAGACTGGAGGAAATATCCATGCCCATTCTACTAAATAGCTCTGCGCTGTACTCTGTGGTCTGGTTTGGAGTCTCTATCAGGTCGATATTGACCTAAGATGTTTCTTTGGAGTCCTTTCTGGTTGTAACGCACTCTGTTCTGTCTTCTGAAACAAGTAAGGTGACTGATGGTCTTCTGGGCTTCCATATCTCCATTATTGCTGTCCTGATAGTATTTGGAAGCTTTCCATCAGTGAAATGGCCTTTGGGAGCTCGGGGAGGCATGGAGACTCTGTCAGGGGTGTACTGTCTGAGAAAATGTACTGTTGAGATATATACAGATATGGCTTGTTTCATGTGCTCTGGTCTTCAAACTGCGCCTTAATTATTTGAATATGGGATTAGGTGATAAATATGCAATTAACAGGCTCGAATCCCTCTCATTTGTCTCTGCTGTCATACTGACTGCTGCTGAAATGGCCTCTTTTTATTCTGAATCATAGTGACTGCGATTATGGAAAATAGATTGAATTAATCACTCTATATACCCTGCACAGTACGATAAACCAATTATGAAATCTAGGGGTGGCGGAAGAGATGCTATGGAGGCCTAGAGAAATGGTGATGCAACTATGGTAACAGTGGCTATAATGGAGGAAATGGTCAAAAAACGCTAGAGATGGAAGTTTGGTGGAGGAACGATGCTTAGTGTAAAACCCAAAGCTTTAAGGTTTTGAGAGAATACGCAGAATAACATGGGAAATGAAATAAATGGAGACCATGGTGTGGGACCCGGTCATGGGGGGAGAGCGATTTACTGTGAGCCGTCTGATCTCAGGAAGAGATCGACAGTGGAGATCTTCCAGTGAAACTCCATGGAAGCCCGATGAAGAAATATGGTGGAAATGTATGATGCGATATGGTCCGTTGATTTGATTATATGGATTTCCATGATTGGATCGGAGGATCGCAATCAGGGGAGGCGAAGGGTGACAATTTCAGAACCTCTGATGGCGATGGTGCGATTGAGCGCCAGCTATCCGATCCGGAGCTAGATCGACGGCGGAGGCTAAAACGGCGGGGAGAAGGACGGGGGAACTAGAGTGGAGCAGGAGAAATAAGGGTCGTTGGATCAGAATGGATGGAAAACTCTGATTCAATCGAGGATCGGCCAATCGAGGCGTTGGGAGGGTGGCATAACAAAAAATTTCGATTGGCAATGAAGGCGGTGTTGCGATTGAGCGACCACCATCTGATCTGTAGACAGATCGACGGCTCTCATGTAATCAGAATATGGGAGGAGAGAGGAAAAGGGCACGTGAAGAGTTTAGTGCGTACCGTCAGATATCTTAAGAGATCGACGGCTCAGATCGTGGTGGGGGTGTACAGTGTAAAAGTTTCTCGCATCGGGGAAAATCAAACGTAACACAGAAAATGAGTACCTGTGTTTCTTCCAATTGCGATTAGTTCCTAGGCCTTTAGCACTTGGTCTCAGGTGTAGGGCACATGGGGAAGTGGTTAAGGGGGCTGGCCAAAAAGGGGCTTAGCCTGTTATAAATAAAAAATGGGTTTTTTAGCCAAAAAGGAGGGTTTTTAAGGCTAAAAGAGGAATTCGGTAGAGGGAAAAAGGGACTTTTAAGCCAAACAAAGGGTATTTGTAAGGTTTCAAAGGGGATTTGGGATGATTTAAAGGGTAAGTGGGGAATTAGAGGAAAATAAATAGGTGATAAAAACAAAGGTTTAGTGGGAATGAAAAAGGGGGAAATGGAGGCCTTTTTGGGCAATTTTTTTCACAAGCAGATATGCTTTTAAACTTGAAACAATAGTGAGGATTTATCAAAGGAAAAAGGCACAAGGAGGCTTTCAAGGATGATGTTTTTTTAGAGGAAATGCATTCCTTGAAGGCACAAAAAACATTTTAGCCTCCTGTTTTCTTGTCAAAAAATTCATAGGGGGCTAACAGGTCATTTAGAGGCTGATTAGTGTCATGATAGTCATGACAGTTGTCATGACAGTCATGATAGCTGTCATGACTTTCATGACTATTTCCTAGCTTGTCACTAACTATCTCATTTATGCCACTGCCATGGTCACTGTCTTCATTTTCAAACTTTGTTTCAGCCTGATCATTGGTCTGCTCTTGGTATTCAATTTCTTCATCCTCTCCATTTATCTCTTGATTTTCACCTTCTTCATTCATTTCAGCACTTTTGTCACTGTGATTGAGCTCACTGTCATGCTCAAAACAATATTTCTCTTGGTTGTCTTGTTCATACTCCTGCTGACTGTTATCTTCATTTTTCTTTTCATAATCCCCGTGGCTATCATCTTGATAATTATCAACACTCTCTTCTGCATTTGATATTGTCTTATGAGTGTCATCACTATCACTGTTTTGCATCTTTTCATCATTTCCTTTCTCTTTAGGGCTACCCCGTTCATCCTCTTCCTCTATGTCATCATCATTGTCTTCATCATCAGGCTTTGTTTCTACCCCATTGTTTTCTTCACTTTCCTCATCATCTTCTTGATTAAGCTCTGAATTTGTATCACTATTTTCTGCCCTTGCCTCATCTTCTTCACTCCTTTTAATGTTGTCATCATCCTCTTGTTCATTACTGCTACCATTATCTTCTTGCTCACTACTGATCTCTTATTTTTATTCTTCATCTACCTCAGTTTCTGCTTCACTGTCCTCTTCCTTTTTATTGTCCACTGTTTTCTCTTCATTAGAGCTACTGTCAACTCCTTCATTTGATACATTAGGAGAAGGGATAGGAGGTGAATATCTTTGTGGAGAAGGCATATGTGGAGATGAATGAGGAGTGGAGGTAGGTGGATGTGAAGTGGAAAGAAAATTTTGCAGAATGAAGGATTGGGGATTGGAAAACACATCATGAGAGATAAAAACCTCCCAAGGGATCCCTTGCTACTCTAGCTGGTGTAAGACAATACTTTTGATCAAGGAGTGGTGAAAAAGGCTCTGCATTTGGTGGGCATAACTCCTCTTTTTGACCAATGAAGCCATTTTTTCAATGCTCTGGTATAGGTAGTATGGTAGGTTCAGTAACTTAACCCTGGTGAAGTGCATCAGAAGCCTTATGTGATAAGATTAAACCCTGGAGTACCTTCCCTCATAGGTGAAGTACTTGATGATTTGCCTTGTCAATAGGGCATACTCTCTAGCAGCTGAGAGAAGGGGAAAACAACCTTGCTGACAGCTAGGTTTGAGGTAGGGCTCATAATAACTCAAGTCCAATTTATTTTGTTTGAACCATCTCTCACCAATGTCTGGTATCCTTGTGGCTTTAGCAATGGATTTAGATGAGAGTTCAAAGTTTACTCCTACTAGGTTGACTTGCTGATTTTGCAAACTTAGGATGAACAACCTAGTCAAATCTGAATGGCTTCGGACTTGCTTAAATTTCTCACAAAATTGATAACACCCAACATCTTGGAAATAGGTAAGTATCATTGGAGAGGAGGTGATTTGGATGTTGTCCAAGGGTTCAAACCTATTATCCCTCCCTCCCTTGTGTTTAGGTTTGGTAGGCCTTTGACTTTCATCACTGTTGGTATGAATCTCTTCTTCAGACATGGTGACTGGTTCTTTAGCACAGAAGGATTTTTAAACTTGTTTGAGGGCCTTTAGGTCAAAGGATGGCAATGAGTGATGTGATGGAAATTTTTTTCAAATGAGGTTAAGATGAAGAATCCAAGGAGTGTTTTCAGTTTTTAGAGGTTGGTCTGCTAGTCACTAAGTGTTTTTACATATATAATATGTACAAATTTGAATAATTGAGATATTATTCACCGAGATTATCCTGATCACACACTATTTTAGCTTCATGCATAATACAAAATCTCTTCTACCATTGATCATCACATGCGGAAATAAAATCAATTGCATGCATACATTAAAACCACAAACAATCACACATATGAACACATTATTTAATGGGAAAGCTTAAAGATGAAAACCCCAAATATCTGTATATTATATGTCATGGAGATCATGTAACAATCATAGTACAAAAGCTCTTCACAAGATCTCATGCACACCCTCAATTGCTACACACTATCAAGCTAGATCTAGCAAAACACATGCTCCAATCTTTTGCCACTTGATAGCCAGCCTCTATTGCGTAATTAATGTTATGGGATGGCTTCATTAAATAGATAAACCACCTGGCTTGAAATGCGCAATCCTCATGGGCTACTCCACCTATCTGTGTGTTGAAAATAGCAACAATATAGTCACAACTGATAGTTAACCTGCTTTTTCACCTATTCTTTGCACTGGTCTCCACTGAAACTGTCCATGCACTGAAGTTAACTAATGCATTCTTTAGTTGATTTATGAGTTTATAATTAGTGAATTAATTAATAATTAATTCACACCACTCTTACTAATTGTATCAATTAGTTAAACTGAATACAAATAGCTCAACTATGTTTAGATTAGTTAGACTGAATACAACTCCACTAACTTCCTCAATCAACTCCACCAAACTCTGTCACATGAGTTCTAACTGAAGTATCCATGCAATAGCTCCACTTAACCCTCAGGAATAGCGTAATTCCTTCTGTTAGCTCCTGTGCCACATCCGTGCACTTAACTGAAGTGCTCCAAGAGAATAAGATAATGTTTATAGTCCGAATATTATTAAGAGCTAATAATATTCGACATATCTATTTTTAGACTGGCAATCTAAAAATAGATTCCGCCCAATATGTCTAAAAATAGAAGTCCATATATTTTTTCCAACTTTACCAACCATCCACAAATAGCATCCTGCAACTCATAGAACATGATCCGTATGTCTAAAAATAGACATAGTCTAAAAATAGACTTTGCACAAAAAATAGCCTGCGGGCCCACTTAGTGAAGGAGACTCCTTTCCACTAAGCTCATAATCTTGTTGCAATCTCAACACTCCCTCTCAACAAGATATGGATTATCTGCAACCCCTATCCTGCCCCTGTGGTATTTGAATTTTCTCCTGGTGAGTGCCTTTGTCAAGATATCAACATCCTGATCCTCCGTAGGAATGTTTGAAAGTAACATGACCTTCCGCTGCACACAATATCTGATATGATGATACCAAATGTCAATTTTTTTAGATCTATCATGAAATACTGGATTAACCGAGAGTTTGATGCAACTCTGATTATCACAATAAATCACAGTAGGCTCTAAGTGTGAACCGAACAACCTGACCAGGATCTTCCTCATCCATATAGCCTCACATGAAGCCAAACTCGCTGCCATATACTCAGCCTCTGTTGAATTGAGTGCCATGGATCTCAGCTTCCTACTGTACCAAGAAACTGCTATCGACCCGATACTAAAAATCCCTCTAGATGTGCTCTTTCTGTCCGTTGGGCTCCCTGCCCAATCTGCATCTGTGAAGCCACATAGCTTCACCTCATCCGACTGTCTCTACCACAATCCATATCCCGATGTGCCTCTAAGATATCTCAATACATGCTTCCCTGCCTTCCAAAATATCTTGGTAGGCTTAACCATAGCTTGTGAAAGCTGGTTAACAGCATAGCATATGTCAGGTCGTGTATTGACCAGATACATAAGCGACCCCACCAACTGTCAATAAACAGTGGCATCCACTACCTCCGCTGAAGTAGCATTCTCCTTCCTCCAACCACCAGGAAGAGGAGTATCAACAGACTTGCAGCCATGCATGTTGAACTTCTACAATGTCTCCCGGGCATACTTACCTTGAGAAACAAACAGTCCACCACTGCGCTGCCAAATTTCCAATCCCAGGAAATAACGAAAGAGGCCCAAGTCCTTCATCTCAAAATCCTTTGCAAGATCAGCCTTGCATGAATGTATCAACAGTTCATCACCTGTCAAAATAAAATCATTTACATAAAGTACAATGATCAGCAACTTACCCTCCACCACAATCTGGTATAGGTTAGGATCCGCCTCACTCTTGGAGAATCCAAGTCCGGTGAAATAACTATTTATCTGTGTGTACCAAGCACAAGGTGCTTGTTTCAACCCATGCAACGCTCTCTTGAGCCTGCACACATGCGACTCGCTGCTGAAGATCTCGAAACCTTCGGGCTGCTCTATGTACACCTCCTCCTTAATGACTCCGTTGAGGAACGTAGTCTTCACATCCATCTGATGAATGTGCCACCGCATCTGCGCTGAGAGAGCAAGAATCGTCCGTATAGAAGAATACCTTGCGAAAGGTGCAAAGGTTTCCTCATAATCGATCCCCTCAATTTGTGAGAAGCCTCGGGCAACAAATCTTGCCTTGTACTTCTCCACACTCCTGTCAGCTGCCTGCTTCACTTTATAGATCCATCTCGAACCCACCAATTATTTCCCTTTCGGCCTTGGGACAATCTCCCATGCACTATTTCTGACAATCGGATCATACTCTTCCACCATGGCATCTACCCATGTGGGATCCTCCACAGCTTCCTTGAAAGAGGATGGCTTCGTCATGATACACTTGCTCATAAGAGCCATGTATCCAGTATACCGGTTAGGTGACTGTCTCTGTCTGCACTGTGATGTAGGTGCTCCTACAACCTTCTCTGCATCTTGAGCCAGTTGCTTAGCTTCTATAGTGCGCTTCTGCCCTCTGATGGTTGGCGCTGCCTGAGTGGTCTCTTCCACTCCATGAACCTCATCTTGTGGCTGATCCACATCCTGAGATTCATCCTTAGGAACTAATAGCTCCTCATCTGCATGCAAGTGTGGCTCCCTCTCAAGCGAACACTTCATGGCTTTCTCCTCATGAAATTTGATATCCCGTCGCACAACAATATTGCGATTTTCTAGAAAATACACATGATAGTTGTGGGGCGTATCAGTGTACCCCACAAATATCCCAACCTCCGCAGTCAGCTCCAGCATCTTCCTGGCATCCTTCGTCACATGAATGTAAACAGGTGAACCAAAAATCCTCAAATGGGAAATATCAGGCCTCTTACCAAAAAACACATCCTCAGGTGTACTCATGCCAAGTATCCTTTGAGGACAATGGTTCTGCACTTATACTGCAGTATTGCATGCCTCAGCCCACAAGTGTATGGGTAGGCCCTGATCATGCAACATCACCCATGCAGCACCCATGATCATTTTTTTCTTCCACTCAGCAACCACATTCTGTTGTGGGTTATGAGGTGCTATGAGCTCTCTTCGAATTCCTTCTGTGCTGCAAAAGTCCTTGAATTTTCTAGAGATGAATTCACCACCATTGTCGCTCCTAAGAGCCTTCACCTGCTTCCCCGATTCTTTCTCAACCAGTGCCTTGAACTCATAGAACTTTGAGTATGTCTTGCTCTTCTTCTGCATGAAGAAGATCCAGCACTTACGAGAAAAATCATCAAAAAATATCACATAATACTTGTGCTTTGCTGTCGAAGCTACTGAGAAAGGTCCACACACGTCTGTGTGAATTCTCTCAAGGATTGTCGTGGCGCGACTATCCTTCTCGTGAAAGTTGGCTTTCACAAATTTTCCCAAGGTACATCCCTTGCACTGATCTGACTGCGCAAGAGTACCCTTAGGAAGCCCAGTAGAAATCTGCTGCAGTATCTTCAAAGCTCCATGGTGAAGGTGGCCCAATCTCCGGTGCCACAACTCGCCATCATCCCGGCTCACCACTCCTTCTACCTTGCCTGCCATTGCTGCGCAGCCATCTACCTGCAATTGATAAAGGTTCTTAACTCGAACCCCTATCCTCCGGGTCTCACCAGTTGCCTTACTGCGCAGGAAAGCCTTTCCCTCGCTAAAGACAACATCATATCCTTTGTCTTCTAACATCGCCACAGAGATAAGATTCTTCTTCAATCCTGGAACATGCATCACTTCCTTCAATACGAAGGGTTTACCAGACTCCCTCTCAAAGGAAATGGTACCGATACCGGTCGCACTGTATCTACCATTATCGCCCATCTCGATGTGCACTCCAAGATCTTTCTCATCCAGATCAGTAAACAAATATCGATCTCCTGTCATGTGAAAATATGCACCATTGTCAAGAAACCACACTGAACCCATCACACTTGAAACCAAGCATGCGATCAGTGAAAAATCCAGCTCAAAATGTGAGGCTAAGGCCTCTCCAGCTGTAGTTCTAGCAGCCTTCTTATTTTTCTTCTTCTGTGGACAATTAGTGGCGTAATGTCCGTGTTGGTGACAGTGAAAGCACTTCACCTTGGACATGTCCTGCTTCTTGCCTTTCGCACCGGATTGAGAAGCTTTCTTGCTCTTCCCCTTATTTTCTTTGGTAGCCAAAGTGCAATTCTCTTCAACAGAGTTCTTTGATGAAGATCCGTCCCTGGTACTTCGCCTTATCTCCTCTTGCACAAGATCCAACCAAAGTCGCTCCCATCCTGGCAATTTCTCCCGACCATTGACAGAGTCCTGATAGGAGTGCCAACTCTTCGAAAGCCCTAGGAGAGCCAAGCTCACCAAGTCCTCATCATCAACAGTCACCCCCACACTTCCCAACTCATCCCTGCATTAGATGAACTTCGTGAGGTACTTGGGCATACTGTCGCCTTTCTCCATCTTTATGTTTCTGAGTCTATCCTTGAGTGCCAAATTCCTCTGGTCGCTCTTGCTTTGGAATAAATCTGTCAAATCTTTTCACATCAAAAATGGAGAAGCCTTACCATGAAGGCTGGACACTATGTGATCCTTCACACCTTCCAACAGAATCCTTCGACACTTTGTTTTATTCTTTTGCCATGCGTCAAGTACGACAACATCGCTAGAAGTAGGTTTTGCAACTTCTGCATCCATGAAATCCTTCAACCCATTTTCATCCAGCACCACCTCCATCCTGTCCTTCCATGCAATATAATTTGAGCTACCCTCAAGGGCATACTCCAATCGCAATCCGTTGAAAGACATCTCAACTTTGACACCAAGAAAACACTACTGCAAATTCAAATTCCACCAGCACAAAACTAAACTGCTTCAATGTTTTGAAATTGCTCCAATGATCAATATCGCTCCGATACCATGTAGAAATTTGAATAATTGAGATATTATTCACCGAGATTCTCCTGATCACACACTATTTTAGCTTCATGCATAATACAAAATCTCTTCTACCATTGATCATCACATGCGGAAATAAAATCAATTGTATGCATACATTAAAACCACAAACAATCACACATATGAACACAGTATTTAATGGGAAAGCTTAAAGCTGAAAACCCCAACTATCTGTATATTATATGTCATGGAGATCATGTAACAATCATAGTACAAATCTCCTCACAAGCTCTCATGCACACCCTCAATTGCTACACACTATCAAGCTAGATCTAGCAAAACACATGCTCCAATCTTTTGCCACTTGATAGCCAGCCTCTATCGCGTAATTAATGCTATGGGATGGCTTCATTAAATAGATAAACCACCTGGCTTGAACTGCATAACTTCGCTACTCCACCTATTTAAAAGTTAAAAATAGCAACAATATAGTCAATAACCGATAGTTAACTCCTTCTTTCACCTATTCTTTCAGACCGGTCTCCACCGAAATTGTCCATGCAATGGAATTTAATCGATGCATTCTTTAGTTGATTTATGAGTTTATAATTAGTGAATTAATGACAAATACTCCACATCACTCTCACTAATTGTATCAATTAGTTAAACTAAATACAACTCCACTAACTTCCTCAATCAACTCCACCAAACTCTGTCACATGAGTTCTAACTGAAGTATCCATGCAATAGCTCCACTTAACCCCCAGGAATAGCGTAATTCCTTCTGTCAGCTCCTGTGCCACATCTGTGCACTTAACTGAAGTGCTCCAAGAGAATAAGATAATGTTTATAGTCCAAATATTATTAAGAGCTAATAATATTCGACATATCTATTTTTAGACTGGCAATCTAAAAATAGATTCCTCCCAATATGTCTAAAAATAGAAGTCCATCTATTTTTTCCAACTTGACCAACCATCCACAAATAGCATCCTGCAACTCATAGAACATGATCCATATCTCTAAAAATAGACATAGTCTAAAAATAGACTTTGCGCCAAAAATAGCCTGCGGGCCCACTTAGTGAAGGCGACTCCTTTCCACTAAACTCATCATCTTGTTGCAATCTCAACATAATAACCCTTCTTTTTGCAAACCCTAACCTAAGAGGTCAAAAAATTGGTTTTTATGTAGCTTGGGATTTGGTTACCTTAGGTCAAGAAATGCCTTCCTAGATTATGAAAAGAGCACTTGGAAAGTGGGAACAAGAGTTACCAACCTCACTTGACTATTTGTAGAAGATTTGGAGGCAAAAACATTGATTTTTGAACGTTTTTGAGCAAATTGGGGCACACTCTATTTGTGCGTAGTGCCTGCCCAACTGCACGTTCAGGTTGGGTCGGGCTGGCCTGCCGGAGCATAG